>JBAJHX010000001.1:22843996-22881915 GCA_037176925.1 Amniataba percoides
GATAAAATATGATTTAATAAGTTATGGAATGTTACTACAAACCCGCCGGCGGGTTTTGACAGTTAACTGGTTAAATGATACATTATTCTCATTTAAGCAATAATAAGCTGGCGGGCAGGCAATGAAATAATGCCATGGTCTCTGGAGTCCATTAACAAAGCCTCCAACTCTTTCATTAAAGCAATCAGATGGCTGATAATGGCCCTGTAATATAATACATTTTTGACAGATGAAATCCAAAGTCTGATAGTTGTGGAAGTTGTTTATCTGCCAACACAATAAACAAAGCGTGCTGCATGTAAAGCTTTGTTCGTGCATGTGTAGCAGGTATATGTTGTACATGTGTGGGGTGTATTTGGGGCAGGGGAGCAGGAGGGGGGAAGGTCTTCTGTGTCAGATTAGGAACATGATCCTGCCTAATCTTCATGTAAACCCACAGCAGTGATGACTGAGCAGCATTGGCCCACAGGAATCTTTGCTTATTCACGGGTGTGTTGAAGGCATCCCCAGCAGTTTTTTAGCCCCTCTGCCTTCAGCATTTCAGCAGTCAGTGAGTTAGTGTGAATCCGTATGGCCAGTCAATAAAAACCTGCTGTGAGATTCCTATTTAATTCTGTGATTAGAGCCACTCAGCAGCTCGCTTGAAGTGGAAAATTGTGTAACTCTCCAGAATACAGATATAAAGGGAGATTAAAATATCCACCAAGTGGTGAAGCAGGAAATGAAGACATGCACAGTTTAATTTGACTGCAGCAGGGCACATTTGTCTTGTCTGGTTTTTGCTTGACTATCAGCAAGATTCATTCGATATAAAAGCTTCAACCAATCATTTTACAGCAAAAGAAACTTTTTTGAGCGCTTATCCAATTGCAACATGTATATCAACAACGTATTATGGGCTTGTCTGTGTAATTACCAAGTGGTGGTAATAAGGAAACACTGTCATGCTGTGTACCAGCAACTGCTTATATAACTGCTGTGTTCATGGGATGATGATGACGCTCTGATTGTTCTCTGCCGCGGGCGTCTGGCATTATTAGACTGCAGCCACAGAGCCATTTTCGTCCCACCTGCGCAGCTCCTCTCACCTCATCCAAAAGCGTGTCCTTTGGCTCTAATAATGTGGCTGAGTCGATGCGCGCAAACCGGCTTCATGACTTCGGTTTAAATAATTCATGTGAGGCATTCAGAGAAATGCTGCGCCGTGAGATTAATCCTGACTCAGGAGCAGCCGGGGCAGCGGCGTTGGGTACAGCCATAACCTCGGCCCACTGAGCGCTGGGCCTGAATAATTAATTAGCTAAATGATCTTATGCAACTTTGGAGTTTTCACTCTGTTGTTCTGAGGTGTCCTCACACACAGCTGACTGAGATGTGTATAAGCTGGGATCCGTACCCCTTTGATCGCAGATCAGGTATTCTTCTTCTTCATGCTTTGAGGAAACCAAACACCCATGCTTTCCCTTAAACTCAGGGCCATCGCTAGGATTGAGAGATAAGGGGGGCTTAGCCCCAGGAGTGTGTATTAGAATGTGCGAGCTATGTGCACCTACCATAAATGTAACATTAAGCAATTAACAATGAATCAATTTACAATCTCATGTAGGCTGTCACTGTGACCAACTATGCCGGCCTCAGAAATGTTAAAGCAGGCACTAACATTTAGCCTGATCCAGTTTGGAACCATATGCCCGCCTACCTAGCTAGTAACCAATGAGGGCTGGGAATCACAACGATAACCTTTATGCTTATTATAGTTTTATTTCCTTGCTGGTTCGTGTTAAGTCAATTGCATGTCTGCACTAATTAAAAAAGTATATTGTGCACATTCTTACACACACACACACACACACACACACACACACACTCACAAAGGTTAAAATCAGGTGTGTCAGGAGACTGAATCTTTGTCAAGCAGTCGGCTTGCCTACCTCTCTCATCTTTTTTCCCTTTTTACAGCACATTTCCTTTCTCCTTATCCAACCTTCCTGTCTTACAGATTTCTCTCATAGTTATTTATTGATTCACGCTATTATTAAATATTTTTCTTAATTTGCTTAATTTGTTTCTTCCTCTGAGTGTGTACTTTGGTAATCAGAATTCATATTTTACACACTTAATCAAATGCATTTTTTCCAGCAGTGTAATTGTCATTCATTTTCCTCATTTTCAGTGGAATAGCATGAACATTTTATGAAAACGCATGTGAACTCCAACATTTTAGAAACACCTAACCCTAACCCTAACCCAAAAGATGCGTGTGTATATCACGTTTCTCATGAAATATTTGAAAACAACGTGTGTGTGTATGTATTTATAACATCTGAAGTACAGTTTCACATGTGGTAAAATCATGTGTGCTTTTTATAGTTTAATAATACTTTGAAATGTATGTGCACCTTGAAATATTGATGGAAGTGGCATCCCAAGTGCAGCAGCATGTGCAGCAAATAGAAGAAGTTGCAGGTCTGGCTTTTTCCCCCATTCTGTGATACCTGACAGTGAGTCCTGTCTAAGGAGATAGTTTCTCTATACCACTGCTTTGTTATGTGAAGGCAGACAAAGGTACTAATGCATGCACACACTAAGATCTCACACTATACAACTGAACAATATACAACAATGAACTGTGAGTTCATCTGTGTCCATGGGAAACTTTCCTGACTTTTGTGTAGAGTGCTCAGTGGAAGTTTCCACTTGAAAATGTTTGTTGAGAGAGAGGGTAAGAGTAAGATGACTAATTTCCCCACACACCATATTTAGACATGGTGAAGGAACTAAATTAGAGCGCATTCAGAGGAAATACTTTCCCAACAAAACAATGGCCATTTGCCAAAAATGCATACCACACTGTGGATCAGTAAGCTTTTATATGATTTATGACACAGCAGTATCTAAAGAAAGAAGGAAACATTTACTCTGTTGTACTTAAAACTATGGTGAGCTGACTTAAACTGTGGACATTTTCTTGTTGTGGCAATGCTTGGAAACCACACATACTGTATTACTACCTGTGCTTAATATTTTTGGCTTTGTGGAGTTATGTGTACAAGTTTCAGCTCATTGTTTAACTGTGCCCTGAAATTTTCAGCTTTCGCAAAAAAACCCTCTAAAAACCCACTGTCCAGTACTTGCCCAGTGCCAAATGGCAAATCAACACAGTGAAAAGCTGGTGAACATAACAAAGCATTTAACAGCTAATGAGACAAATATTTTCCCCAGGAATCAGTGAAGGCCAAAAACAGAGCTAAAAGATAGGTACTGATCTTACCTTCACCAGGGGCCCAGAAACATATTTCAAATATCCACATTGCTGTTTACAGTCTCTAGGTATCAGGTAGGAGAGAAAAGTCTTAAAGTCACATAAAAAACTAACCGATGCGGATTCCTCTTTCTTTTGTTCCTTTATATGTCTCTTAGCTCTCCAACTAGCTTGAAAGTCTAACAAGTAGATTCTGCCAACTGTTAAATGCAGCTACCATGGGTTTGGTCCACCTACAATGACTGTTTAGTATGCTGCTGACAGCCGTGTAGATTTCCTCGATCTGCCAGACCTTATGTAATAAAAGAGCACATTCTGTTTCATATGAGCTCAGCAGGAATCACTGAGCAGTGAATATTACTCTGAATAAAACAGAAGGTACAGCATTACATTTCCTCTCTCATTTGAAACTAGTCCTCCCTTTCTTTTTCTTTCATTCATGCTCTGTTCTGTTTTCTATTAGTGCTACACACAAGTCTCTTATCTGGTTTCTATCTCATGCATTCGCTGATGATCTCCAATAAAGTGAAATGTTTCTGTTCATCATTCTCTTCTCCGTCTCTCTCCTCACTTTTATCCACTGTCCTTCCTCACTCTCTGAATCTGGTGTTCCAATAATGGGCATTCAGACCAGTGCAGACACAGTAAATTTCTTGCACCGGCACCATGGAAGAACTCTGGGCCAGAAGCACACTCATAAATAATCGACTGATCCAGACTGTTTCCATCCTTTCATCAGCTCTCCATCATGTCAGTCTGACCTAAGATGGATAAACAGAAAGCAGCGCGCTGACAAGCAAGGTGGAAATAAAAACTTAGTAGGCACTTATAAAACTCTATCCATCCACACCTGTGCTGAAGAACCATGTGGTGAGAGGAGATAATCAGTGAAACATTAAGCACCATAAGTTCCCAGCTGACAGCTCTGCCATTGCCACTCTTAAAATGGCCTGTCACGCCAAGATTGGTAACTAACTGAGGACATAGGAAAGATTTTCTCTTTAGCCAGTGCTGGCGGAAAATGCAGGAGACAAATACAGGTTTGAACCAGAGCCTCTAAGAGGCATAATGTCATATCTACCACATTGGTAGAGAAAAGCATATATAATAATATATCTAAAAATGAATAAAAAATATGTTAAGCATTTATGGTAAAATATTACATGCCTTATCAATAATATGCATAATTTGGATTAAGGGAAGTGGGCACCAAATTCCAAAATGATTCCAAAACCACATTAATACGCTGTCATAACGGCACCCTGGCAAGGCCTTTCACAAGACATTGGAATCTGGCTGCACGGATTTGGTCCCATTCACGCAACAGCATCTTGTGATGTTGGACTCTGGCGTTACATGATGAGGCCTGTTATTCAATTCATTCCAGAGGTGTTGGATGAGGTTGAGATCAGGACTCTGTTTAGATCTTTCACACTAGATTCAAAAGGCTATTTTTTACGGACCTGGCTTTAAGCACATGTTGAAACAGAACAGGGCCTGCTCTAAATCCTTGCCACAATGTTAAAACCACACTTTTGTCTAAATAATCTTGTAGTGGTGGGGCATTAATATGTCTCTCAACTGGATCTGATGGGCCCAAACCAAGAAAAACACCCACAGACCAAAAGTACACAACAGTATGTGGTCTGGTGTGGACAGTGGTTGGATGCTGGAACGTTGTGGGAGGAGTGGTAGCATGGGGCTCACTTGATTGGATAATATGAACCAAGAAAAGATGTGTCGTTGATTTCAAGAAGCAGAAAAATTTATGTGAATGGACAGGGGCCAAGGGGTGTGGCTGAGGGAGTGTATGAAAATAGTCCTTACTGAACTGACACAATGTCTGAGTTGGCTGAGCTGTGTCCAGCTGTGCTGGGCATTAGGCCCCTGGGACTTTGTGGGTAAAACCATTCAATTAGATTAGCTATCTGGTTCACATACCATTAAAACACACACACAGTGTCAGTGAATAAGGATGTGCCAGAGAGGGAGGGAGAGAGGCAATACAATGGAGAAGGTCACCTTCAACAAAATGCAACAGAGCTAAGAAAGGATGTCTCCACCTGGTGTGTCTCTCCACTGTAACCAGAGCCAGAGATGCCAGCTTTAGCACCCTGTCTCTCCCTCCCCCATCACCAATGTGTGGCAGAGGTGCCATGGGCACTTTGTCACAGGGAATGATGTCACTGACTCACACCCCCACCCTCATTTCCAAAAAAAAAACCAAAACACCCTGTCTGCTGTTTAGGATCAGGACTGGGCGCGTGAGTGATTCAGCAAAACGTGACTGCTGTCAGTATAAATATTTGTTAGCTTGTTATGGGGCATCTCTCTCTGCAGATGGGTGCTGGAAATTGAGTGTATCAGGCATGAAGCAGCGGCCATACATGAACGTGGAAATACTGTGTGTG
The DNA here is from genome assembly GCA_037176925.1 of Amniataba percoides. NCBI lineage: Eukaryota > Metazoa > Chordata > Actinopteri > Centrarchiformes > Terapontidae > Amniataba > Amniataba percoides. The sequence goes on from JBAJHX010000001.1 coordinate 22,849,670, forward strand.
TTAATTCTGCGTGTATATTTAGGTTGTCCTCTGTGTGTGTGTTCACCTTATGGTAACCTGAATCGTATCATTTTCACCCTGGCGACTGCATCTCCATGAGGCCTGTTGCCTTCGGGTGCAGAGCACTCACAACAGGTCTCATGAAATAATTATGCCGCTGCACTCTCACACACCTCTCTGTGTGTCTGGCTTCTACCCCAAAGCACTCTCTTATGTCTCTCAGACTTGCTTCTACAGACACTGGCAGGTCACATGGAACGAATGTGTGACTGGATGTGCGGTAGTCTTCCTTTGCCAGTGACCCTTATCTCAGCCTCTGACACACACTCATGAACACCCACCCATCAAAAAAATGTACGTGCACATAGACTGATGGCCCATTTCAATATACAAGTTTTTATCAACTGTACATATTTTATTGGAAATGTAATCATTTCATGAATTAGGAATGAACACCAAGGTCAACACTTAAATTCTATATTTTTTATTCTTCATTTTTCATTTATCATATTCTAAGAAATTTAATTTTCTTGCATCTTTTTTGTAATGTGTCCTGTGTCCAGCCTTATTACATGAGAGATTACTCTCTAAACTGCCTTTTTGAAGGTGGGTTGAACTAGCACTGTAGTTCTGTTATGATCCTGCACAGTCTTGCATGTGCTAAAGATGTTTTTTAAAGCACATGCTCCACGTGTAGGAGAAAGTACTTCTGCGTGATGAACCGAACTGATGCACTTCATGCATGTGTGCACTGAGGCTCTGCATATGGTGACTTTTACTCCAGAGGTTCAGTGCTCACTCTCTGCTGCCCTCTTTTGTACAAACAATGTTAAAACAATGTGTCTATTTAATCTGCGTTACTTTAAGTGCTGCAGAGAAACACCCAGGCCTCAGAATTCATCAGCATGTCGGTGCGTGACTCTCTTTTTGGGAGACAGTCATAATCTACTCCCATGTTAATCCTTGAGTATTGAAGGCTGACAGCCTTATTGTTAATAACTGTCTTAATCCTGAATCCTGAATTGCTGTTGATATAACAAAAGCCAATGCTGCTCAACACAATGTACACATCTCGCTCACGCACACACACACACACACACACACACAGACACACACTCCAAATCCTTTTAAAATGGTGTAAATCCTCTGTGCATGTCAGGTTAATGAATGAGGCTTTGTTGGTGCCCCATCTGAAGGCTTGTGTTCTTGCTCACAGCCCTCTTAATGTGTCTCATCTGTCCGGATGCTCCACAGGTTAACAGATTACAGAGAACAAAGGCCAGAATATGAGCCTGCTGGCAGCAGAGAGGCACAGGCGATTGCCCCGTCTCTGGGGCCTCAGTCATCAGAAACAGCATCACTGCCTCCATCTGTCTGGACGACAGCACTGTCTCACTCTCTCACCCTCTCACCATCCATCTGGTCTCTTCCCCACTGTTTGTGTGTGTGTGTGTCACCGTGACCATTATCACCATTTAATGCAGGCCAGTCACAATCACACTATTAGAACTTTGCTTTGGCTTTCCTTTAAATGAAGTCTCCTTCATTTGTATGTTCTGTGTATTAAACCACATACACATATATCAGCTCAAAAGCAACAGGTGTACTAATCTCTCTCCCTTCCCCGCATCTGCTTTCCATTGTCTGTTGCCATGGTGACCTTCTACTTCATCAAAGGTAAGACCTCAGTCTTTTTCAATTGTGTGTCAGGTGAATATATTTACACTTGTGGCAGCAGGTCTAACCACACTGCTGGACCTTTTTTTTTCCAATTTCAGAAAAGCAGCAGAAAGGTCAACGCAAACAGTGAGGCTGAAAAATCTCGGCTAACTCATCACAGCAGCTGTCAAACACAACTGACACTTCAGTGCCACGAGGAAAAGGTTTTGGCAGGAGATGAATGGAGGGCTTATGATTTTGGCGGCGCCGTGTGAGTGTGCGAGAGCGGATAGCGCCGGGCTCTTAAGTGTCCTCCACTCTGTTGTTTCAGCTGGGCGGCCTCGGGGACAGCGGGGAGGGATTTAAAAAAAGGCACACACAACTGACAGACAGACAGACAGACTGAGACACAGTACTCCATCTCTTCTGATGTGCACCCTTTGGTATGAAATCCTGTGTTATATATATATCAAAACCATTAATTATCGTAGGGCTTAAACGACGAGATGCCTCCCTCATTCATTACAGCCATCTTCAGTCACCTCCAAAGTGTTTGCGCCACAGACAAACGTGACAGACTGAACAAAGGGTGAAATGTGGCAGCAAGCTGGAGAGCACTGCTGCACTGACGTCAGGGTGTCTCTGTATTCACGTTCTTCAAGCACAGGTCGATTAATATGTGTGTGTTTGTTTGTGCTTGTGTGGATAACAATCCCCAAAGGTGCATGTGAGCTATATCACTGCATTCAGGGCCTCAGTGTGCGAAAGCAGGTGCATTTGCGTTTATGTTCCACTGTAAAGCACACAAACGAGAGAGCACCAGTGGCTGTGACTTGGTGTTTAAACAGTCTCAGGTAATGCAGTAGTGGCTTCCCAATAATAGTTGATATTGCTTGTGTTTAGTTGCCATGAGTGGGCTGCTTATTATTGATGTATTCATTCAGTGGAAACAAAATGATGATGAGAGTTTGCAGCATTCATTTCATGTAATTTCTCATTTGTAGGCTGTCTGGCTGAAATTACATGTTTCCAGTTCCCGTAGCGGTAGAACTTATTTAGCCATTTAAACAGAACAAAATATTTTTATTGCTGTATTGTACAATGTGTCAACCTTTGAAAGGTTGCACTTTCTTGTCATAACACATTAATTTGGTAAACTGATGTTGTGTTATTTGTGTTTGCTGAGGGCATAAAGGCCTCTGTGGTCATGAAAGATTGATTACACACAGTGGAAACTATAATACATATTTATTTACTGTGGGTGGTTGTATACTATTATTTGTATAAGAACAGCTGTAAGGTGTGTGTGTGTGTGTGTGTGTGTGTGTGTCCACTTTCACTTGCCAGTCCTGCTTCTATTATTCACATCCAGGCAAAAAGACAGCATGAGTCTGTTTGTTTAGGCATATCCTTCAGAAAAAAAGAAAAAATTCAGAAAAAGAAATGAGTTCTCATCCTCTGTAGCTCCTCAGACAGAGCAGCTCTTGCAAGGCCAAACAGAGGAAGACCGAGGGTGTAGTGATCCACCAGGTATGTAACTGAGTTAGACTGACACAGCCTGCTAATAAAAGAGTGTAAACAAGCTCAACAAAATTTCCCTGGGTAACAGAGTAAACATCTTCCTCCAACTCGTTTTATTTTGTTAAACATATTTATCAGGGGCCTTGTACAAAAATATTGATCTCACACAACAAGATTGTCTGCAGTCTCTCTGTCCTCCAGATGCAGGAGGCCAACAGAGAGCAAGATGGCCTTCAAGCTTTATTATATTTTTCTGCTTTTTGGTTTGGGACTTTTTGACATCACAGTTCTTGCAAACATTCAATATGTTGTGGTCAGAGCTGCCTTCCTTAAAACAGGTCTTGCAAAAATCTTCATTAGTAACATTTATCTTTTTCACCAATCGTGGCACATTTGTGACTTACAGTGAAGATCATTTGTGGGTACGTTTTTTTAATGTCAAGATCTTATTGTAGCAATTACAGTGCTTAATCAGCTACTGTCATTGCTACAGTAACATGTAAATTTCAGTGTGTAGTTTAGTCATACCAGTAGTGTATCTTTGGAGACATAAAGGTATGTATTTTTTTATGTAGGAGCTCCAAGGCAAAATCCATGAATTTAGCTCCATCAAGCTATCCTTGCTGTTTAATTATTATTCTGACTAAATCCTGAGATATAAAAAGAAAATTATAAAATGTTGCCAAAAACTATATTTTCCTTCAGTATATCAGGTGTAAGTATGATTTCAAGAGAAAGAGTTAGTGAGTTTATTTTTTGGGCCTCATGATGGCAGCAGAGTAACATGATTGGACTCTTCTCACGGAGCAGGAGGGGAGACTTAACAAGGAAATAAACTGTAACCTCATCCTCTGAGCCTTTGAGGAGTCTGGTAAAATTGCTGTATAAAAACACTCTTGTTGGCTTCTCCTCCCCTTCCCTCCCCTCCCCTCCCTCTCTCTCTCTCTCCCTCTCTCTCTCTCTCTCTCTGTCTTGAGGGGAGGGATTGTAAGGACTGCTCCCGATTAACAAGAGTCTGTGAGAGAGATGTGTTGAAGCGAGGCCAGCTCCGCTCTCAATCTGAAGAATGTGTTGGCATATACAAGGGGCGCCACTCAAATGGAACTTTAATTCATTTACACAAAAACCAGAACAATCGTAAAAACAGACCTCACTGCCGAGAGCTAACAGCTTAGGTAATAAAGGCTGGAACATAACTTCCTCTAACCTGAGAATTAGCCTTTTTATGGGGCTTCTCGATATCTTTTGCACACCGACCTGGAGGATGGCGCATCCTCCTGCGAGTATGCGAGCGTGCCCGCCTTGTGCACGCGTGTCAGATGGTTCGAGGTGGGCCGTGAATGAGCCTTTGATGTAGCCTGCCAAGTTTCCCCTGTGGACAGCAGCTGTTATGATAAACACGCTGTCTAGTAGCAACAGATCCTCCCAAGATGGTTCCCCACCCCTCCGCTCCGCTCTCCTCTCCCACTTTCCCTCTCTTTTCTCCCAAGGCTGTGTTTAATGGAAGGGAAATGAAAACAATAGCCCTGCCAGTCTGCAGGCCAGCAACAGCTCTGCCAACCTGACATTAAGTCAGAGAGACAGAGGCTGTGAAAGAAAGACTGCGATGTACCAAAACACAGACAGACAGTCAGGGGTTTCCACTGTGGGGGTGGGGGGAATTGGGAGATTGATTGTGCATGACCATCTATATCATCTATCCAGTCGACCCAGAGAACACAGAGATGAGGCCTCCAGGGTGTCTAACGTGCTGGATGTGCCACTGATGGAAACCAACTTTTATCTTTTACTCGAGCGGCCCTTTGCGTGAGCCAATTTTTCACCCAGAATGGTAACATTTGGCCCAAGAGTTGGTGGAAACCATTAAATTTCCATTAGCTGGTCTATTTTTGTGTAGTTTTCCAGTCTGAAATACATATTTTTTTCTGGCTCCCTCTGACCTGTGACCGCTCTGACACAAAGAGAAATACTATATGCTGATCTCCAAAAAAGATCTTAGAACTGGTGCTGTGATTTCGCTCACACCACGTACAGAAAGGTTTTTTTTCTCCTCCCAAAAAAGTCCCAAAATGTTGGATCCTGTTATTTAGTTTGCACATGGTAAACGCATTAAGTGTTCGACCAACTGGATTATGCATTTTAATATTATAAGATCTTTAAATCTATTATTTAACAGAATTCCTCTCAAATAGTCCAAGGTCTGTTGAAAGTTTTTATTATGTAGTAACGGTTCAAATACAACGCTGATCTCAGTTGTCAGTCAAAAAAAAATCCTTTAACATATTTTTCTTTTTTCTGATTTAAATTCTGGTACTGAGTTTCCAATATCTTTTTTAAATTAAGAACTTAAATTTGTCTTTTACCTTCCAAAAGGAGGTCAAACAGTACAAAATGAGAAATACATGTGAGTATTACGTGTTCTACATTTTGATGACTCTTCACATGATACATAAACAGTGAAAAAATGTTGGTTGATTGATGTATTTCCTACTTTTTAGTTTAAATCAAAATCTCAAATAATATTTGAGCCAAAACAAACCACTTAAACCTCAAAAAACTCAAATTAATCAAGGATTTCAACTGTTTATTATCTCCTCTAAATTTCATGGCTGGTGCTGTCAGGTGCTTGAATTGTACACCCACATGAGGAGTGCAAAGGAATTAGTCAACGGCGTCTTTTACTAATTCTCAGTGGCCCACCTTTACTCATCAAAGTGCTGTCAGGTTTTCTAAAATGATGTCATTCAACCTTTGGTTTCCATGAGCTTTGGCTCTCCATAGTCATGCCCACGTTGTTGAGTGATGATGAAGGAAGAGTTAGTGGACACACACACACACACACACCCATATGTGCTGTGGTCACGACAGGCCCAGACCACAGGCACCCATGTGGAACGAGTCAGTGAACAGACCTTTATTCCTGCACTGAGCTGCTCTGTGAGTAAAACTAACTCACTCAGACTCTCTCATACCTTGTGTGTCAATTCTCCTCGCTTACTCATCTAGCTATAGCCAACTCTATGACTACCAAAAGTCATTCAACGCCCTTACAGTGTCTCTCGAGATTGCTTTTGTCCTGTTTTGCATGCTGACCCTCTTACCTGGAGGGTTTTGTTTATCTGCTCTGTGACCTCGGAGTGAACTCTCCCAAGTTGGCCTCTTGCCCAGTGAGGGACATGCAGCCCATTTGGCCCTTCAGTACCTGTCCGACACACTGATTAGGTTACTGAGTGTGTGTCGGAGTAAACAGGTACTTCCCCATCTATCCAGGAGCCCTGGCACAGCAGGCGCGTGCAGAGGTACACAAAGATCCTTTTACATTTTCCACTCTCTTGGAAGCACAAGCCCTGCGTGTGCTTATGTGTGCTCGCTACATGTATGTGTTACTGTGTGCACGTTTGTGTACGAAGAAAAGCGCTTGGAAATCTCTGGAGGTTTTCAGTCGGGGAGGAAGTCGAAGAGGGCTCTCCACTCAGAGGAACTGGATGATTTTTTCCAGAACAAACACCTCTCAGCCTCAAACTCGATCACTCCGTTTGAGCCTGTGTGTGCTTAAGAATGTATGAGGTGTGATTGGAGTGGTTAATTGAATAAAGACTTATCTTTCCCCTGTGAAGCTATCCCACGCAAGCTAAATGTATCTCAGTGGGATATTATGTTGCCTGCTCACCCTGTTGCTCACCTCGGCACACTGCCGTCCACTGCACCCAAAGACTGCACACACAACACTAAAGCCCCCCTCAGGCATCAGTCAGTGAGCCAATCCATCATGGGAAGTTTGTGCTGATGAGAAGAAGAATGGGGGAAAAAAGTAGGCTGGAGAAAGAAAGAGAGAAAGAAACATAGAGTTGGAGAGGGAGAAGAGGGGAAAGGCAGAAGATGTGGACCCCTAATCACGGTGATGGATGAGGGAGAGGATGCCGGTTGATGGCTACTCTCCTCTTCGAATCCCACATGACCGTGAACTCAAGCAGGAAAAACGTACACCAGGAATGGCTGAGGTGAGGGGACATTGAAAAAATCCTTGGGTGGAGGATTAAAGGGTGAAAGGTGAGGTGTGCGTGAACATGGGGGATTTGCAGAGTCTGCTGCGAGTCTGATTTTCCTTTGTGTTTTTTTCCCCATAAATAAGTCCCGTCTCATTTATACGCCAATATGCGTGAGAACCCCTGTACAGCGATAACTCACCATGTCGGTTCTCTGCAGTGAAAACATCAGACAAAAGGCTGAAGGATTTATGCTGGTCAGAAATCAGTACGGGGAGAAACCACAGCACTGTCATGATCTGAGTCCAACAATGGAAGATTGGATAAATGCAGACGCTGGACTGCTTGGAAATGCAACAATGTATGACAGGCCTTGCCACAACTAGACTATTATGTTACTTGAGGATGAATATCCTAGAGCTGGAGAGAGAAAATAACATCAGTGAATGTATGCATGTGTGTGTGAGTGTGCTTTAGGTACTGTGTGCGGGGTTGATTATGGGCGTGAATGCTTGCAGCAACAGTCACATCCCCAAACAAATAAAGAAGCTGCTGAGTAAACAAACTTAAGAATCTCCGTCTGATTGATAACTATTATCGGCTTAAGACATCTGGAGCAGCCTGCAGAGGCTGCGTCTGACTGGAGGGCAATAAAAGTCGGAGAAAGAGGGCAAAGGGTGGAGGGAAGCAAGGGAGGAGATGGAGCCAAAGGAGTTTCAGTGAGTGGAAAAAGAGGAAGAGAGTAAGAGAGAGAGGGAGAGAGAGAGGGGAGAAAGCTTTCCAGTGCAGGCCTGTGTGGCTGGCTGTGTGCTCCTGTTCTGCTGGGCGGCCGTGGCTGGCTAAATAAACAATCCTAATTGGCTGTGGAGCCCCACTAGTCTGGGGTTTCACTCGCTTTCATCCTCGGGAAGCTGCCGGGAAGCTGTGGGAGAGCTGAGGTGAGGCATCATGATAAACACACATGTGCTCAATCACGTGCACGCATGAGAACTCGTGGATGCACGTGCACACACTCGATTGAACGCACGGAGACTGCATCTTGATTCTGCTCTCCCTCTGTCATCAGGTGAGCAGTGATACATGAGAGTTTGTATATGAGCCGCTGTGAGCGGCGCCGCCTGCCTGCAGTCTGGCTCAGAGGAGAGTGATGGGGCCACCTGCTTGGCACATCTGGGGATGAGTAATGTACCCCCGCACATAAATGCACACACACACACACACACTTCCTTGTTCACACAGAAATAGATGCAGACACATGCACAATCACACATATGATTCATAACACAGAAATACACACTGACACAGACAAACACAACAGCAAATTCCTGTATGTGGAGGACACAGCCAGAGCCCAAATGACTAAGTTACACTGAGAGTATTACGGCACTGCAACTGGAGCAATACAGCTCAACAGAGTTTATCCATCATGGACCATTTAGATTTATCTGCTGAGGTGAAGAAAATAATGAAATCTTCTCTTAATGAGACAAGAAGAGTCCAGCACACAGTGCAATGATTTCAATACGAGAGACATCTAGTGGTGTGAACGAGAGCTGTCTGTCAGCTTGTTTTATCACCCAAAGTAAACAAACATGCCTGCTTCTATTTGCTGATATTTATATCAAGAGAAAGAGATAGAGTGAGACAGAGAGGAACAGTACTGTGCGAGTGCAAGTGTGTATGACCAAGATAGAAAAACAAGTGTGGTGGACATATGGATTTGGTGGAGATGTCTAAATGGAAATTCAAAATCAAAGCCAGAATGATGCTCCAAATGCTCCTCTTATTGTTTCTCCACTGCCACAGCAAACCTTTCACCTACTGCATGTTGTGTTATACTGCCTGTGAAGAGTGACTCGAGAAAAGAGAAGACCTATAGCTAGCAAAGACTGCATTTTTCTGCACTGAGCTGTGTTGTCTGTGAGAAAGTAAGAAGAAGAAAGAGGGGCTCTTTTGCTCTCAAGCACAACTCTGGCCCTTAGCCCGGCATGGCTCGGGAAGGGGAATTGTGAAAGCCGTTGTCATGGAGGAGAGCAGGAGGAAGCGAGAGAGGGAACAGAGGATAGGAGAGGGAAACACTGGCTCTCTCGAGATGCATACTACTGGCCACTTGATTTCTCCACTTCTGAATGTTCTGTTTTACAGGCAACAAAAGAAAGAAAAGAACTTACAGGGAATAGAGGAAAGTGACTGCATTTTAAAGCAGACGCATGCAGAAGCATGTTAACCCACAATTCAGTCATGCACTGCAGCAGCAGCAGTGAATTATTGTCTGATTAGATATAAGCAGCAGTAACCGCGATATCTCATTGTGAAAATATTAATCAAGAAACATGAAAAGAGTGTATGCACACACTGGGTGCTCTGTGAGTCTCTAATTAGGCAAATTGGTGCTTTGAGCTGACTGCATGCTACAGTGCTCAAAATGACAACGCTAATACTCTGATGTTTAGCGGATATAATATTTACCATGTTTACTATCTGAGTTTAGTTTGTTAGCATGCAAATATTTATTCAGTTAGCACTAAACATAAAGCACAACAGGGAATGTCATAAGCTTTGCAGGTATTGCTAATCTCTGTCTAAGCTGTTAATAAAGTTGAGTAAAAGTGACAAGTAGCAACCTTGTTGTGGTACAAGAGGAAAAACTTGGGAACACCAAAGTAATTATGGTTCATTGTCTGGGAACTATGAATATCTATACATGACTTTGTGCCAAGCCATCCAGTAAATGTTGGCATATTTTACAGGAAAATATTGACCTGCTGATGGTGATAGATAAAAAGTCACCAGTCATTAGGATTCTTCCTCAGCACATGATGAATGTCTGAGTGTCATGGGAATTTCCTGTTCTGATTGAAATATTCCAGTCTGGACCAAAGTGGTCAGTTGGCTGACCGACCGACAATGCCATTCTTAGTGCCAATGCCACTAGAAATACAAAGCGAAACACCAGAACTATGAAGCCATCTCTGGGAATTTCTCACTGAAAGAAAAAAAGTATTGTAACATCTGCCACATTAAAGAGAGTCAGTGCGTCATTCATCACATGTACTTTAAAAAATTTAAAATCTTTTGTTGTCACAACAGTTCTAAACATTTTCACAATAAAAATGTGCTCCCTTCCATTTAGAAATAATCAGAAAATACGACGAGCAATGGTCCTTTAGAAATACAAAGTTCATAGTGGTTTAATGACTCTGGCAACAGGAACCCAGCTGTGGGTTGAATGTAAAGATGGCTCCGGCCCAAACGCCTGCCTCCATCCTTCCTCCCTTCAGAAACTTTTCCTCCTCCTCTGACTACTGGCTCACACTCAGCGCTCACACTGTTCCTCGCGTGACCAACACGCCCCAGGAATCCAGACAAGCTGGGAGAGGAGATTCTGTGTGTGTGTGCCCTTGTGTGTGTGTGTGTGTGTGTGTGTGCGCGGGAAATTAAAGACTCCTTATGCAAGTGTGTATGTCAGGCACCTCATGTATCAGACAGCACCTCTGTTCACTGGAGCAACAAGAGACAAGGGGCTTTCCTACTTTACTTGAATACTCTGCTCACAGAAACCTGCACACATGCAAACACGTACACACACACACACACACACATACACACACACACACACACACACACAATGCTGGCACTTGACAGCTGCAACTGCATAAATGTTTTTGCCAGGGCTTGAGAATAAAGGCATTTGCTCCTCTCTGGGTCAAAGGACAGTATGTGATTTAGTTGTTAATGTCAAGAGAAAATACATTTGCACACACACACATTCCCTACATCACAACGTATACACAGCCACACATACAAAGGCAGAAAGGTGACAGAGGAAGATGGAGAGACAGCAAGCGGGATGTAGGGTGGATATTGAGAGCTGGATAGACTGGAAGGTGGGGTTGTGGACAAGGAATGGGATTATTTGATAGGGAAGAGGGTGGGCGGTAATCACTTTTTCCAGGGACCTCTCCGAAGATGTCATGTCATCAGCATTTCCCTGGCAGCTCGCTCGCAGTGAGAGAAAGCGAGAGAGAGAGAGCGAGAAAGAGAGAGAGAGCGAAGGAGGGAGTGAAGAGAGGGGAAGGAGGGAGAGGCTGAGGGCGAGCTTCTTCCGAAGGTGGCAGGCAGCCAACAACAACAGCCGACTCCAGTAGGTCGGCACAGGAAGGGGGGGTGGGGGTGAGTGTATGAGTGTGTTTGTGGGGATGTGTGTGTGTGTGTATGGGGGGGGTGCTGTTAAAGCCCTTATGTGTGCACCCTGCGCTCCTCAAGCGTTCCCGTTTGTTGTTCCCGAGCCAGAGGGCCTTCGGCTGGGCCGGTCCCGGGGGAGTCGTTACACCACATTCCATTCCCATTATTCCAGGCGTCTCTTTACGAGCAGCACCATCCCCGGATTCGGCTGGCCTTTCCTCTCGCCCCTGATGTCCTGTGTTTTCATCCCCATCATTATTTTTTTTGGTTATTAGCTGGCGCTGCTGAGGCGAAAGATGGTGATGTGTCAGAGAGCAAGGGGAAGGAGGGGATGGAGATTTAAGGGCTTATGCTACTACAAAGCTTGCCTGAGCATGTGTGTGTGTGTGTGTGTGTGTGTGTGTGTGTGTGTGTGTGTCTGTATATGTGTGTGTTTCTGAATGTTTGCAATCTCATCTTTAACCTAGACCTGGGTAAAACTCAGACCACTAGAGTTTCTAGGCTATATGAGGTCAAGTAAAACAGTTTGGGGTCTCTAAAGTAGGATATGAAGTAGGACATCATACTGTAACCTAGAGAAGGACGACAGAGTGACAGACAGAGACTGCGAACATCTGCTACAGAGAACAGGTGTCCCAGGATCTCCATTTCCATGTGGACCACTGATGACCCAGCACGGAAACACCATCAGGGCCTCTTGTCACTTGTTCTCCTTCTCCATACATTCACTCTTCTCCGTCTCTCTGCTCCGGCCCTTTCGTTCTCTGCTTATCGCCTCCTCTCCCCTCCTAAATCGGTGTCATCATCTTCTTCTCCCGGCAGAGCCCTCTTCCTTTGGGTCTCGGTGACCTGAGAAGGGAGGAATGTTCATCAGAAGTATGTCAAGACTTTTCAAGGTCTCCGATAGGAGGGGCCCGGTGCCTCAGGCCTGGGAGGGGCCTCCTCAGTGACTGACAAGTACAGGTGAAAGTGGATTGGGTCAACCTTGTGTCACTGAGGACACACACACACAGGCTCCAGCCAGGCTATGTTGCTCTGAGAAAGAGGGGAGAGGTCAGCTACAGCTGTGATGGGGTTAGCTGCAAGGGAAAGTAAGAAGTAAGAAACGGGGCCTTTAGACTTTGCCCTGCATATTTTTCAGACTCATAGTAAGAAATACACTTACTGACACTTGATGTCCACTTGATGTGACTGAATATAAGGTAAGAAAATAGTGGTATAAGAATGTTAATGCTTTTCTGGAAAAAAAAAAGAAAAGAAAGAAAGTAAATGCTTCTATATTTATGGCTTAAATTGACCCATTTGGAGGACACAACTTTCCCTGATTGTAGGAAAATTGTATTTGTATTTATTTATGTAGCTATTTAGGCAGGAGAGTACCATCTTGAAAACTGAATGAACTGTGGCCCAGTCTACACTGTATGAGCTGGATGTGTTAGTTTTCCCTCATTCGGAGGAAACACATTCCTTGGTTGCACCTCTGACCTTGGACAGAGAGAGGAGATTCTGCAGAAATTAATGAATAAATAAACAACAAAGAGAAAGTCCAGGCATCACTCCGGAGGTTGCATTTTGCCTCACTCCCTTTCTTCTGTGTGTGTGTGTGTGACATGCTTCACTGCTGCTGATAATGAAACACTGTTCTCCCATTTTATGCATCTTGTTACAGTTAACAAGTGTCAAAACTTTGAGAACTTTGTTGCTCAGCCACCATGATGACACTCCGTCAAGGAACTGAACTCCTGACACTTTGGCTTGGTTTACTTCCTGTGTCACCTCCCTGTAATGGCATGTACACCCTCACTTCCTGCCTGGCAGGATGCAGAGCTGTGGCTGGCAGCAAAGCATGGCTGTTATTTCTGGCATCAAAAGGTATCGGCCACTTTTAAACCTTCGTAAACACGATAGACATTACAGTCATCAGTGCTTTCACACCTTTCCTGCCCTGCCTGTTGGAGGATCTGAGTCTCTTCCTTGTGTCTCTTATTAAAGCATTTTTGTGTGTAATTAATCATTTGAATGGCTCCCATTAGTGTGTCTCATGCTTGCTTTCCAAACCATAAAATTAACGTCTTTCCTGCCTAAATGTTATCGATGCTTCACATTTGATGAGGGGCCTTTTTCTCAGCAGACATCTGGAAAAACAAAGAGATGACTGGAAGCTGAGAATGAAAGCACCGAGAGTTTCCATAGTAAATTTTATTAGTTGAATCAACCAGGAATGTTTTCTTCAGTATGAATTTATCAGGTCTTGTTTATAAAATATATGATGGCATACTGGTGCTGAGCTGAACTTTCTCCACTGACTCTGTATTCAATTGAGCAGTGACAGCAGAGCTCGATCACGTGTGGACCATGTGTGAGAAGACTGTGTAAAACTTTGTGGACTCTTTTTTTCTTAATCCTTACTGTAGTCAATAACAATTTCCTGAACATCATGACCTCTTGCTCCCAGTCCACATCTATCGGAGTAAAAGCAAGGATATATAAAATATATATATATGTATGTCAAGCAGTATTTGTCAGCGCACTCAAAAACTTACATCAGAATACAGAATACTTCCCCGTGTCTCTGCAAAAAGAGAACAAAGTATACACAGCCACCAGCTTTAACAAAAGATATTTAAAGTATTGTCATGTTCTCAAGAAATTAGCCAACTGATTATGACATTTGGTGTTTAGCCCTGTTTACATCTGATATTTAAAAATAGAGAAAGCAGAAGAGCGGAGGAGGAACAGACCAAGAAAGAAAGAAAAAAGAAAGAAAGAAAGAAGACAGGAAGAGCTGTAAAAAAGATGTCATAAAGAGGAAGGAAGACACTGAGTGATTAAAGCAACAAAGGAGATGTCAATCAAGTCTGGTTTGTACAAGTCTGCTCTATCCTCGGGGAGAGGTCTAATCAGGCGTAATGAGAGAAAACATCTGTGTTACATGTACTTGAACTTTTTTTGTTGAAGAATAAGCTGTCACAGAAACAGCAGGTCAAGCAGTATTGGCTGTCTAAAGAGCATATGGACAGTTGTGAGTGGCTTGGAGAGATATTTCATTTCACAGGTTGGTAAAGTGAAGTACAGTATTAAGCTCTGAATGTAGCAGAGGTCAGAGGACAATTCGAAAGACATAGTGTTGATTGGGACAACACTACCTGTCTGTAAAAAAAAGTTATATAATATATTTGATCTGAGAGAAGTAACAAAGGTTTTAGCCCTTAAACATTAAAATTGATCCAACATGCTCTGCAGACTGGCTTTGGATACAAGTCCTATATATACTTACCTTAAAAAGTCTGTTTTCAGATAGGCTGCAGACCCGTTGACAGCAGCTTGAAGGTCTTTTAGTTGTGCAGGTTTTAGCAGTGATGCTCCTGATTAATACACCACAACACTGGCATGGCTAACTGAGACACTCGCATTGAACCAAGTCCAAGCAACTTGTCATGTGAGATTTGTCAAAGTGATGTCTGATTTGTGCCATAACCTCCTGCGCTATGCATCAAACATTATTTTACTCTAGTTTAAAACTCTGGACCTGCTGTTACTCATCTTGAAAAAAAAAACATCTCTCCTTATAAGTATATATTCTCTTTCACTCTTACTGACATGTCCAGTTCCCAGGAGGTTTCTCTTCGGTCAAGCACTGAGTCCTGTGGTGTAACTGTAAAATAATGCCTCCCAGATGTGCCCTGAGAGCCCAGACACACGCAGGATGCCAAAAGTAATGTGTACAAACAGATATACTGAATGTTCTCACTGTACATATAGTGATTTTTTTTTACCACAAAGAGTGCAGTGAAGGTGTATTACCTACCTACCACACACACACACACACACACACAGACACTCACACACTTTGTGCATTTGAAAGTTTTAGCATTTTACATATCTCAAAGCATAAAAAATCACAAGGCCCAATGATGATTGTCACATGACCTGTACAGGCAGGTGCTATTATATACACCCACTCCCTACACACACAGATACACAGACCAACACACACCCTCATGTACACGCACCACACACACACACACACACACACACACACACACAGTACAGTGTAGTGTCCTCTGTGTAGTGCCCCCCGCCTGCCACTGTCATCACCTCCTTCTAACAAAACTCCTGGAGGCCCTACACTACTCAGCAAGAGGATTTTATTCAAATCACACTCCAGCTGCATTCCCTTACTCCCCACACACACACAGACACACACATCTCTCTCCGTCTGCCTCATCCCGTCTCCCTTTTAACTCTCCGCAGCCTGGAGGGGTCCGTCACAGGGGGGCAATTTCCATCCAGTGTATGACGAGCAATACGACAGATATCTCAACCCTCATGAGATCCACATACGGCCCCATTTCAGTCACTCAGAAATGTGCACGCACACACACACACACATCATTACACACACCGTCCCACTGTGTGAACACAGCTACAGTGACGACCTCAGTGTCTCCACATCATTGGTTTTCGATATTCTGAGTGTGTTAGCTACATGATGTGTGTCCTGAATATTTCCAATGTTTCGTCAACAAATCTCCGTAGGTGGTATGCTGGTTCAAGTCTAACTTGGACCAGTCAGTAAGGAGAGCGGACTGGTATTTGGAGAGGTGCCACCTCTTGGTCAATATTGCGGTGCCTGTGGTGAAGGCCCACAATAAAAAAAATGCCATCCTGAGAGGCAGCCCCTTCATTCTCATATTTCTCTATACATTAATGCATGTGTGTATTTCAGACTTGTGTGTATAAAAACAACTGAGTGAAACAACTGAGGGAAAATTTGAATTTCCCCTAGTGGGATTTATAAAATGGATCTTCTCGAAAAACAGATCCATAGTGAAAATTAACAAATATGATGTACACTATATGAGCAGGCATAGTGTTTCCCAAACTTCTTTATGTGCGACCCCTTAAAATGAAGAAGTGTTTTGACTTGTGACCTCTCATCACAGCTTACACAAACATCTTTTCTTCCCCCAGACTGATTCATCTGAAGGATTTTTGGGAGGCATAAGGTGGTAAACTCTTCACTTTGTCTAACAGAGATGAAATCATCATGTGCAACCTTCAGATTTGTCCCCAGGCTGGGAACTGCTGAACCAAGAGAGCAAGAAGAACAGGACAGGAAAAATGAAAGATGATGAGATACTGATTTTTTTCATGCTCCTCTGCTCAACTGTGATTTGACTGCATGAGCCTCAGTCTGACTGGCTACAGAGGAGGAGGAGGATGAGGAGGAGGACGGTGGGGGGGGGATTTCCCAGATGATGTAGTACCAAGATATGACACTATAGGGCAGTGTTGTAAATCTACGCTGACAACACATCATTAGTGTTTCACTGTGTTTGGTTTAACTTAGAGGACAGAGAATAACTGTGGTGTATATTCATTTATGATTTTATCAACAGAGTAAATTGAACACCTCCACTGGTTCACTCAAACGTTGGTCTCCACCGAGTCTCTGCTCTCTGTGCTTGTGTCCCCACTCACCCACCCCCCCCACACTTTCTCCGTCTTTCTGTGGGAACTGTCAGTAGAAACAGGGCAGCATCACTCAGGAATGCCCTTTTTTGTACAGTGATCTTTCTTGGTTGCTATGCTGAAGAGAAAAAAAACAGGTCTTGGGTGGGCAAGGATTTACAGAGAGACTCGGCAGTAACACAAATCCTTCCTGGACCTCCTCGTTGGGAGACTGAGAGAGAAGCCTAATTTGTTTTCAGGGGACACCCTGTTGATGAACAGGATAATGCAGAAGGGGGAGAGGGAATGGGGAGGTGGACAGGTAAAAGGTAGTCCCCGGCTGTCTGACAGCAGTGAGTCACTAGACGGTGGACGAGGCCAGGGGCTGCAGTGGAACAGTGGAACGGACAGACATAACTGTTTATGTGTGTTATTGTTAGGTGGCGTGACTGTTTGAGGTTTGATTACTGGACTTGCAGTCTCGTCTTTGTCCCAAGATCGGGACGGCGGTGGGTGTTGTAAATATTGTGTATGTGTGTACCCGTGCGTGGAGGGAGGAGGATATATAGTGTGTGGTTTGGTCTTGAGTATCACTTTCTTTACATCACCTTCCACAGGAACCTGTTGCTGCACATTGTGCCACACACACACGCACGCACACACACACACACACACACACACACACACACACACACACACACTATAACAGATAGATCGAAGCGTTTCAGGTGTAGTCATGGCTTTATGTTTGGGGTCCTTTTCTTACCAGACAATAAGTCACAGTTGTCATGCAAACTGCAAACAGATTTCTGCCAAGATTTCTCTGACTTTGCTGAATTAATGCTGCTGTGAGCTTCTGGATCTTGCTCTGCAGAAGATGGTTAGAGATGGTTTGTTTCTGCTGATTGCTGATGTGCAGTATTAGGCATGCAGTGTTTAGTGAGGCGGTGCAAGAGCTAGTTTTAGCTGTTATAAGGCCAGAGAATCTTCTGGTTAGGTTTGCTGCAGAGTCTCCCTCATGCCTCTCTGGGACAGATTTCACATGAGGTCTCTCTTTTCTACTGTGTCATGGCTAGATGGATAAATAAATGACTTTACTGATCCTCGGTGGAAAACTAAGCTGTTGTAGCAGCCAGGTACATAATCACAAACAAAAACAAACAATAAAATATGATAGAATAACAAAATAATTGTACAAGTGAGACAAAGTGCACTGGAGGTCTAGTCCACCCTCAAAAAAGGACAGAAAGTGAGAAAATAGATAATGCGTCAGCTGGTGATGATGGTAATAATAATAGCTACACGCGCTCTCCCATCTTAGTCAAGAAACACATAGAATACATCAGAGTTGTCAGCTTGATTTGTCCCCTTTCCAAACAGATGCTCAGATGTATAGCTGGACCATATTCTTGAATTTAGTGAAACAGACCCAACTTGGATATCTGTTGCTTTTCAAATGCTCTTGTATGCTCTCTCTCTGATTATCTTTTAGCAACCCATTCATATATATTGTCAAAATGGACCAAAACCACCCATCAGCAATTGGCTGCACAAGAGATGATTTAGGTGTTCAAAAGAGGCGAAAACTCATGTGATGGATTGTTTTGTATGTATCACATTTTTACTTCATTTACATTTTATTTGTTCAAATTAATTAGCTGTAGATTCAGAATGAAGCACAAGAGATGAGCTGCCTTGGGCATGAATAGAACCTCATAGCAACATCTCATGTCACTCAGACACCGTATTATTCATACTGCTGCACACACACACACACACACACACACACAAGAAAAACACCTCTTGTTCATAGTGTAAGTTTTGCCCCCCCCCCCCCTATGTTTTTACACAGTTTAGAACTTCTCACTCACACACACCCCTGACAGCACTGACATAAAGGAGAGCACAAGTTTCGCTCGCACATGATCACCTCCGCGCAGGGAGCCCGTCTTTTGAAATGCACGCCCCGGTGCATGCCGGACTGTGGACATCCTGTGCACAGTTAGCGCTTTGACGCACGGGCAGCTGCTGCAGGAGTGCGTGCTCATAATCTCTGCAAAATTATTACGGCTGGGGGCTGGCGGGGGGGTTGGGTGGTGGGTGGGGGAGGTTGCCTTCGGGGTGTCGGAGCGGGTCCCATGAATCGGGGATGGCGCTGTGTACAGTGGGAGCGAGTTAGCAGCCAAAGTTTGCAGCGCGCAGGCAGGAAAGTTCGCCAGAGAGGCGACCCGTGATCCCCAGCTCCTCTGTCATCATTACCGACGGAGTCCCGGTGCAGCCATGCGGACCGCAGACCTCTGTGCCGTTTGGTGGCTGATCTGAGGGGATTTCTCTCCGTCTGTGGAAGATAACAGTGAGCGGGCTGCTCCCCGCGCTGCACGCTGCCGTTTCAATGGACTGTCGTCTGTCTTATCACCCAGTGAGTAACTTTGACTAATACTGATTGTGTGATTTCCTGAGCTGCAGATAAGTGCGGAGCGTGAGGCATGACTTAACTGTTGACGTTATGCCATGTAGCCGAGCCTCGGGTGTTTAAAAAAAACAACAATGAACTCCCCCCGTGACAAGGAACCGGCACCCTTATCTCGGAAACACCGACTCATGGCTGCAGCGATGCCCGGCGAGGACAGCCCGCTGCCCGGCAACACTTCCAGGAGTGATCGGAACGGACTGGCGGGACTGGTGCACTGTTTCATATGCGGGAGCGGGGTGACGCCGGGCAAGGAGCTCAGGCTGCAAGTGACATACCAGAAAGACAGAGCCCCTTTTTTCCCCTTTCTGCAGAACCAGGAGCCGGCCCCGGGTGCGTGCGAGGCGAGCCCGGACGGACACGCGCTGGTGTGCGCGGTGTGCCACTGCTTCCTCTCCGAGCAGTGGAACTCGTTCGAGCGCAGCAGGACGCCCGTGGAGAAGCGCATGTACTGGCTGAAGCGGCCCTACCAGTGCGACTCCCGGCGCGTCCCGCAGGAGTGGAACATCTCCTACGACCTGGAGAGGAGGATCAGCGTCAGCAGCCAGAACTACGACGGAGGCGCGGAGTCCGATTTCTCGTCTTTTTCCGAGAACGACAACATGTCAGACCAGGAGATGGACCTGGTCGACAGAGCCGGCTCGGGCAAAGACAAGTGCCTGAGAGCAGCTGGCAAATCGCCAAGAGACAGTAGCAGGAAAAACAATGTCATCAGTGTTAAAAACAGCCCGGATTCACAGCTGGCGACCCGCTACCCGCTGGGTGTTTACGGGGCGCAGGGATCGCCTAAAGCCGAGAGTGTCCTGCCGGCGAGGCGCGCTGCTAAAATTATGAATAATGTCTGTCAGTCATCAGAATCTCTGGCAAAGTCCCAGGAGAGATTCCCCCAGCGATGCTATGGCAGCCCCCTCTCCGACACACCTGTGCAAGACAACGGGGTGATTATGCGCAACAGGCGGTGGCTGGAGGAGCGTCAGGCTCCGCGCGGGGCCGACAGCAGCTGCGCCGCGGCCACACACCCACCGCTGCACCGGGCCGGGGGAGGGGGGCACCACGCCACTGCACTGTCATCTGCTGCCACGGTGCCCAGGGAGAATAACTCTGACAACTCTGATGAGGATGAGATCAACATCACCAGTGACGATGACATGGACAGGTATGACAGCAAAGCGGGCGCAGCGAGCCAGCTCAGACCCGCCAGAGACCTTTCAGTCAGAAAGGCTGCCCAGTTGCAGCACACCGAGGAGTGTGTTTGCTTCATCTGTGGCACCGGGCTCAGACACGATGGTCGCTTTAAAGTCAGTGTTCAGAAACAGGAGAGGGCACAGGGCGAGCCCTTCTTCCCCTTCCTGTGGCTTCACTCTCCTCCCCGGGGTGCAATGCCCATCAGTCCAACAGGTACAACTCTGGTCTGCGGCAGCTGCCACACCTCCCTCATGCAGCAGTGGCAGAGCTTCCAGCTGGCGGATGTGCCTGTCCTCCAGCGCCTGTATGTCGTCCCTCTCAACCAGGCCACCAGCTCTCTCCATCCCTCCCAGCTAACTCCCCATGAGGGAAAACCCCCAGAGTCCATGGAGGGCATAACTGAGCCCAGGTCTTCCCACGAGGCCTGTTTCCTCTGTGGTCAGGAGTGTGTAGGAGATATGAGAGTGGCGTATGCACAGGCTGGTGTTGGCAAATCCCGCGGTGCGATGTATTTTCCCTTCATCAACATGTTACCCTGCCCACCTAACGCCCAGGGGGTGAGGAACGGCCGCGTACACTGCTGCCCGCAGTGCCATGTTATCCTGGAGGAGATCTGGGGCGCGTATCGGCTCAGCCTCAGTGAAGACCTCATCACCTCTGTCAGCTCCTTCCTGGTCAGGTACCACGCCGCCATGGCCATTGAGGGGCCCGGACCAGCCCACTCCCAGACAAGTGTGGCCTCTCGGCCTGGCAGCTCTGTGTCAGTGTGCTACCTTTGTGGGGCTGAGCTGCGTGCAGGTGGAGAGTTCCAGCTACATGTCAACCCACCTGGGCGTTGTGGGGAGAGGGAGCCTTTCTTCCCCTTTCTCACCGTCCACCCTCCTGCTCCTCGTGCAAAGCCCGTCGACGCCACAGGCCTGGTGTCAGCTTGTAACCTCTGCTACCATGACCTGCACACGCAGTGGGCCCAACATGAAAGCAAGGGCCTCGGCCCCTCCACCCCTTCTACCTCTAGTTTATCTAGTGCCAACCCCCAGCCGCCCAGCTCCCCCTGGGCCCGCCAGTACAGCTGTGAGGCGTTTGTGTGTTTCTTCTGCAGGCAGGAGCATCGCAGGTTAGGCAGGCTGTGTGCTGTCACCGTGGCCAGGCTGCCCGTGTTCCTGTACGCACCCCGCAGCACGCGCACACTCCTGGTGGACGACGGGAGGAGGCTGGTGATTGGCTCGTGCGTGGAATGTAAGGCCATGGTGCAGGTGGGACAGAGCATGCAGCAGGACAGGGACAGGCTGGGACATGGAGCCTCGGACGGGGAGAGGAAAGAACCAGAATCAGCCTCTCCACAGTCTAGACATAAGGTAAGAGCAGACTGACTGATGAGACACACAGCCAAAGTCCTTCATCTCTTTTTTTCCTAGTTTCTTCAAATGTAACTAAATGCATTCGTAAGCTCAGTTAAAGTGACAGTCTTGTGTCAGCTTTTAATCCTCCCTGCGTTCCCACAGTGCAGCGCAGACTGTGGTTGCCCTGATACGACCTCTGAGTCACATAACGAGGGATGATTCTGAGATTTCGCATAGTGGAGCTGCTGTGATAAAGAAACGCAGCTGGGTAATAATCATGGTGCACATGGTTCTTTTTGTTCTTTTCACAATTTCTCTCTGCTTCAGTAAATGAATTGATATCCTTGGAACCGCTCACCCTGTGGTTCAGTACTGCATTGTACTTTTTGCAGAGGAACAGATCCCAAACAATAATGTGTGTGTGTGTGTGTGTGTGTGTGTGTCTGGAAACTGAAAAGCTTAGTTGAAGGGAAAGGGGGTGCACAGCTGGGGTGAACAATGATGAGACAAACATTTTCATCAAAAACTTACTTATATAAACACCGGAGGAAAACTATGGGGATCTGAAGGCCAAGGCCAGCTTTGTGTTTGCCGGGTGCATGTATGTGTGTTTGAGTGTGTGTGTGTGAGTGTTTATTTGAGCAAGCATGACTGAGTATGTCTCACCCAGTGCTCAACAGTTTGTTTTGGTTTGAGCATGTTGAGGGTCTAAAAGAGAATTTCCAAGGAAGTTTCTTTAAAGCTAGTCTGTGTTGTATTTCTTTTGATAATGAGAATAATCATGATGTGCAATCACTGCATGAAGAAATGCCTACGTACTTGCCTGCTCTGTTAGTCCTATTTCATTTTACATATAGACCTCATATCCTCCAGATGTCTCAGGTATATTATTCTGTTACCTGTCCTTTAAGAAGTGATGAGTTGAAGTCTCTCTGTGAAGAATAATTGCTATAATCTGAGTGTTTATAATGTGACAATACAGTATCATGGAAATAGAGAAATCAGACCTCCACAAACTAAATTGGTCCTGTCTGTCTTTAACATTGTTTGATTGCATTCGTTCTCAGGTTATATTTGGGTGGAAATACCCATAAAGGTTTAGGGCATGGAGAAAGATAGAGACTCAATAAGTAAAACAGCACATTCAATTGCTCTACCTGTTCACATGAAAATATAAGCTCAGACAATCCTGCATTCCCATCACTCGCAGACAGACATTTGATCAAAAATACACTCCTTAATTTATCAGGAAAGCAGCCATATTTATGCATATATTGTCATGTCAAAATCAGTTCCTTTCCTCCCCCGGGCAAGACACTGTGTTAAAGCACAATTTGACTGGCTCCTCCAACAATGTAACCACTGCAGCAGGATCAATAGAACAATCCCTATAATTGGTAATTGATAATTGATCCCTTTTAATGGAAGGAGACACTGATCTGCCCTAAACTGGGATATTATGACTCCCTCCCCCCGTCCTCACACTCAGTCACACAGAGTAATTCTGGCTCCATATCTGCCCATGTTTGGCTA
The DNA here is from genome assembly GCA_037176925.1 of Amniataba percoides. NCBI lineage: Eukaryota > Metazoa > Chordata > Actinopteri > Centrarchiformes > Terapontidae > Amniataba > Amniataba percoides. The sequence goes on from JBAJHX010000001.1 coordinate 22,873,003, forward strand.
ATCTGGCAGTGATGTGTGTTTAAAGACTGTGCATTTCAGCAAGTGTGTGGTGCGTCTCATCACTGTAATCGTTTCTATTCATATTCATGACAAAGTGCTGCATGTTAATGTTGTAATAAGTTATTCTGATGAGTGAAGATGCTTGTATAGGTGGTCCAGATGGGCTGGCTCAGGGAACAGTACATCTACACGCTTCCTCTGAAGAGAGATCAGCCTGTCATTGTTCACTTTCTTGCCTTTTTCTCTCTCCAGTGTTTGTTTTTTTCCACTCCTCTCTCAGCAAAACACATAAAATCCCTTTCCTGCTGTTAAAAAGTTGATAGCAGAGTCCCGCTTTTCCAGATGATCAATAGCAGAGGACTGAGGTTTGAGGCTGTGACGCTATGCAGTCAAGCAGCGCACGGCAAACGATGATGGTGATGTGTTGATGAAGACCTGAGGAGCATTTAGACAGCCAGTTGGCTCTGTGAACAGCTCTCTCATGCAAACAGACACCGACTGTCCGCCCATGCAAGACACGTGAAGAACATCTGTGGATGCCATTCACACTCAGCAGCCTCAGTGTGTTGCACACTCACACCAGCTGTCTGGAGTTGTCCACCTAATTTTCTCTCTGTCCCTTAAAGAAGCATTTGGACCGGCACTGTCATTATTGCTTTTATGATCCTCAAAGTGGAGTCTTTATTATTTGTCCGAGCGCTCGCACACGAGCCAGTCCTAGATGAGGTCATAATAATCATACAAGAGGGGATGCTCCTGATATAGAGTTTAATTATGGGACCAGCTTTTCTGCCAGCCACGGTTGAGGCAGCACGGAGGGGAGTCGGGGCAGGCGGGGCAGGGATTCGGGTGATCGCTTTGGGCTGCGTGCGTTGCAGGTGGCACAGCCAGTTTTGGCCCAAGTGAGCCAATGACCTCATGGCTGAAAAAGTGCCAGCGTGCGTTTCTGTGGGGAAAGAGAGGTGCAAAAGAGCCGCAGGGGGAACAGGTGCTTTGTCCTCTAGTGTCATTCTATATGCTTGAGCGGGTCTGTCATCGCTGGGGTTCGGGCTGTCAGGAGGGAGCACCCATCTGGTTCCCCTTAACACTGTGTGCGCCTGGTGGAGGGAGCTGTAAAAAGATAAACACACGGTCACATAGAGTATTCTGTTCTGTTCTACTTTGTCGTCGTTGCACAGCAGTTTCCCCCAATGCCCAAGGAAAGGATGCAGGAGCTGCAGCACGGATGGTTACAGTGATGAATTTATGTTTAACATTCAGAATTCAGAGACAAAACTGAGACAGAGACGAAGACAAATTAAATCTTTGATTAAGGCTAGAATGAGATCTCATTTTTTGCTCATTATACTTTTCGCTGTGGTGTAAACACTGATGAATACTGATTCTGTGAAGTGTGACAAGGCGGATGATGCTGTGCTGTCTGTTTTTCCTGCTTGTAAGATGCAAAAGGACACCATAGTACTTGTTAAATGAAATGCACACACACAGACGGAAGTGATAGGTGGTTCTTGTGTTCACTGTTCTGCTGCCGTGTGTTTAATTAGCGTGTTGGACATGACCTCTGACAGGTGTCTAAGTACAGGCGGCCAGTCGGCGTCTTGGGGGGAGGGCTGCTGGTCAGTAGATCTTTCACTTGTGCTGTCTGTAAAACAGATGTCCACTAATTGGTGGTCAATTCATTAAAGCCTGTTGCATGCATATAGTTGTGCTGGTTTAAAGCTTATTTTAATCTTCTGCATAATGAGATGGCAGCAGGAGAGCATATGTAGAAAGCAGACTGCCATAATGCCTTTTCTCTTCTTCCTTAAGTAACCTTTACCACAATAAGGAGCATATTTATTTACTAAGCCCTCTGTGCCTAATTTCTATTGCTGATTTTTTTGTGCTCTTAAAAGATGTGTGTGTATGTCTTTGTGTGTTCATGTTATTTATCAGAAATATGTAGTAACACAAAAGTAGTTAGCCTCTCACTTAAGGCACACCAAGTCCCTTAACGCTGAAGTGTGTCGCTTTTCCTCCTGGATTTGCATGAAGCAGGGAGGCTTCCATAGTTAGTCTTTTCAGGAAAAACTCTTTGTTTGCTTTAGTATCCCTCTGCTGTAGCTCAGCAGGAAAACACTGTATATTGAGAAAAGACAGGATATTTAGTAATCAAAACACTGTGACTTTGAAAACCATCAGATGAAGAAGAAATTACAGCGATCAGTAACTGTATGTAAAATAAATACTGCATGTACGTCTTGAGCTGAAAGGGAAGGGGAGGCAAATTATGAAAGTCACTATAAGTGAGGTCTTATTAAACTTTGAATGGTCACTATAGTACTCTGAGACTCTAAAGATAAAACCCACATTTGTGCAGGTGGTAGTGAGGGGCTGTTTGCCCATATCGTCTGTGGCTCTGTGCTGAATCAGCACGAAAAAAGCAGTTTCTCGGAAAAAAAGATGGCAGTTGAAACTTTTTCAGACCTGTCTATCAGGAAATATTATATTTCATCAGTGGTAGAAGAAGTCCAAATGATTTTGTCAAAAAGTTAATTGCAGATGTGGTTTGGTTTTTATGCTTGCCAGCTTTCTAAATCAGACATAAATTGTACAGGTTCAGTGTGCAAAGAGCGTAAAATGTAGAACCCGATTTTGAGTCCTTATGAGCAATGCGGGAAGTATTTAAAGATTAAATTTACCATGGTGATAGATACTTTTATCACTTTTTAAAAACTTTGACTCAAAAAGAAGTGACTAACAGACTGAGACAAATAAGAACAGCAAGAACAAAAACACAGTGAAAAGGTGATGGAGCACTCCAGTGCTTAGAGCCAAAGTAAACACATGTCACAGTTTTCTCTTTCTTAAACTGATTAGACACCAGCGCTGCATAACTTTGTTGTAAGGATAGGGACTGATTGCAAGCCTCTGATATAGATGCGTGTAATTGAAGCTTGCAGCTAAACCTTGCAGCCTCCTTACAGTCAACAGCGTGTCTTCTGCTTGTACAAGCACTAAAACAGCAAACAGATCAATCATCAGTTGAGGCCTGCAAAGTTAAATACGACGTAATTGTACGTATACACAAAACACACAAACATATTAAGCCCCTCTCACTCGTACACACTCGTGTACACTCGTGTATACGTGTGTATACAGTGTGTGTGTATGTGAGTGTCTGTATCCATGCATGGATGTTTATCTTTGTATGGTGGTCCGCTGAGTGACTGTTTCGAGTGGATGATTATTGTTGACCTGTTGGAAGAGCAGAGACAGGAGTCCAATCATTCAGGCGCTGTGTGTGTGTTTGCATTGTGTGCCGTCGCTCATGTTCACTGTGTTGAAATGCTGATATGCTTTGCGTGCGTGTGCACAGTATGTGCTTTTGTGTGTTCGGTGTGAAAGATCCGAACGTGCTCTCACTGCACGGCCCATATCCTGTAAAGGAGGTATTTGCTGTTGCGGGCGAAACATGCCGGCATCTTGACAGTGTCGCCAAGGAAGATTTATGGCGCAGTGAGAGACGGAGTGAGGGCAAGATTACACATCAAATCTAGATGTGAAGTTGAAGAGGGAGAGAAAGATTATCCCGAGTGAATTATTGGAAGAAGAGGAAGAGAAGAGAGGAGTGGGGGGGCTGAGAGAAGGTGAGGGGGTTAATGGGATTTAAATTGCAGCCAGAGGAAAACAGAGGAAAAAGGAGTCCTGTTCTCATCAATTCATCATAGGAGGAAATATTACAGCATGCTGACCACAGAGCCTCTTTTACCCAGAAAGGGGATTCAATTAAAACTGTGTTTATTTGAGGCATGTGAGGTGTTGTAATGCTAGCCTGTGTGTATGTGTGTGTGCTTAGTCAAAACCATTCATATTGCATGTGTCCTGTAAAGTTCCTGCAGCTGTGCTTCTCTCCTCTGTCCCAGCAGTGCAGCCTGACAGACAGCCTCGCGTTTTACTCAGAATCCTTCAGCATTTGAGGGGCTTAATTTTAAAGCTGTTGGAGGTGGGTTTTGATTTAGCACTCAAAAGCTTTAATCACCCTCTTCCCCGCCAGCGTCCCTCAGTGCTGCATTCTTGTCCATATCTGAATGGAGAGATCTGATCCCGTGTGGAGCAGCAGATGAGACCGAGGTGTTTGATGCCACTGTTTCATTCTTTGTCTCCCCTTTTATGTTTCATCCCTGGAAAGACCACTTTGAGGGACACCACAAAACCCCATACCTGTCCCATAGCGCTCTGCTGTACCTGGCCTGCGGTAGGTGGTGTGTCTCAGCTCGGCTTTGAGCTGTCCACGTCACGGCCTTCAACATGTTCGAAAATCCTTTGATCTAGCTCCAGTTATCCGCTTTTTCACGGCTGGCATACAGTACATACAGTACTCATGTACCCCTGCATGCCCACTATGCACATGCGTCATGGATGCATTGCGAGAGCCTGATATAGGACTCCAAGATGGCGTCCATTTATTCCAGTGAAAGTTGTTGCCAAAAAGTTATCTCTGCTCCTGTGATGTGCTGCCTACTGCACATCACGTTCCCTGAAACAGCCAGTCCTGCAGACTTTACATTGAGGTAATGTCAAGCATATGGAACAGCTTGTCTACGCTCTGGAATAGTTTTACAAATATTAAACTGATGGTTAAAAAAATCACAAGACAAAAAGTTCAATTAGAGATTTTTTAGCTGTATAATGGTGTTCTGTAGGCATTTTTTTGTGGCTTATGTATCAAAGTTGGTCACTTGGGCGAACTAGCAGCTCTCTGCACTGTGTCCAGCTCATATAACGCATCCATGACACAGAGCGTATACAAAGGTGGGCGACATGACAGCTCCCCAGAAGTGAAGCCAAAACATCTGGATTGCCCTCTGGTGACTGGCTGCAGTACAGCCCAGCCCCCTCCGTGTGAGCAGATGAAACATGGGCCAAACAAAATAATCAAAGGACACGTCAAATAAATTTTTTCCAAAGATGGTTTTTATCATTTTCAGTCATTCTTTTCACACTGACGTTTGTTCAAGCGTCTGTTCTCCTGATAAGTTTGATTAATTGTGTATTTGATGCTGTAAAAAGGGGGTGAAACATCACGATGGACACCAATCATAGTCACTGAACTGCTCTGAAGATGTTATTCTGCCAGCTTGTGTTCCCCCACTCTGTTTGTGTCAGTTGTAGAAGACCAGTAGGCTAAATTTTCTTGTCTTGCTTGACGAAGACTCTTTCACTGTCTAGTTTGCTAGCTCCTAATAGCTTGACGTGGTCATTAATCAGCAGATACACCTTCAGTTTGTGGACATTTAGGCTGACTTTGTTAGTAGTTTTAGTCTGGTCATTTTTAAATGCAGTTAATTTCCCTAATGGTTCTTTTAAAACTTCAGCTAGACAGGAAGCTTAACATTTAGCACTGGTTGGCTTTATCAGGGTTTTGACTCTCAGAGAAGTTGGTCATTCAGTTAATTTTTCCACAACGCTAGAATTGTGGTTTGATTTATTCAATGCAGAAAAAGCCAGACAGAGATACATTGGTAGGTGAGATTTTGTCACTAGTTATAATGCAACTGAGGAACTTTAAGAAATGGACTAAGGATAAGAAGGTGAATGTTTTGTCCTGTTGACTGGCCACATGGATCAACATTTTATGCCAAACAGGATCATTAACAGGCACGTTAATGTTAAAATTCTCTGGCGGACAAGTGACGAGAGGAAGCGGTCGAGTGCCAGAGAGGAAAGGAGAGAGTGACTGAATCAAGCAGCGTCAGATGTTTCCTCACATCCTTCGCTGGTACAGAGAGGAATGCCATTGAGTACACAGAGTGAATGACGGCATAGCTCACCATGCTGTAAATGTGAGACAATAAGAGTGTGGCGCCACTGCTTTTAGGTTGATTTTCATTTCTTTGAGGAAAGGGAGTTGGAGGGGGGGTGAGAAGGAAGTTGGGGTCTCAGGGCTCGTCTGAGTTTGGACCGCCAAGCTAGTTTGTAGCTGACAGATGAAGGCATATTGACCTTTTAACCCTGCAGAGCAAGGCGGATAGGTGATATCGATATGGGCTCAGCACTCAGGGGTGGGGTCAGCAAAGGTCATATGTCATGTTGGAAGGAAGGGGCCTGTGAAGGATTCTGACACACCTGTTTAGCTGTTTGACTTGAGAAATTCTAACTTCAGTTTTATGTGGGTGTATAATCTACCATTGTGCTTTATGCAGTCTAACAGCTTATTGAAGTGCCATTCATGAGTGTCTTTTCCTCAATACTCGCATGTTTATATATGTTATTGGTCTTTGGGCTACACACTGGTGAGACAGCTTGTGTAGAGACCACGCTCAACAGAAATACTTAAATTAGGGTTTACTCAGATCTAATGTTGTCATGCTGATGATGAGGACTCCTTTTAAAAAAAAGCTGTCCTCTGTTTCACTTTCCATCTTTCCATGGCGCCTGATTCTTAACACTTTGGATAGGAACAAATGTGCACTTTCACAGAGTATGACTGGCCAATGCAACACCTTGCCAGATGGCGTTGCGTTGAGCCAGGTTAAACCTTTTGGCTGAAGTTGTCTGCGCTGGCATTCCTTGGTCTCATTCAAATGAGGAGGCTGCAATTTTTTTTTCACACAATGCTACAGTTGGTCTGAACGCGGCTTTGACTGCAATTCATCACATTGTAACAACTTTATCTGGGTCTGTTTTGTATTTAATTGTAGCTTAATGCATTTCGAGTATTCTCCAAGGAGAAGAGTGCAAACTTGGCCTTCGTTACTCTCTTGTTCTTGTTTGCATTGGTTGTTTCTCAGTGTTCATCCTCGTGTCAGATCTTAGTCCAACAACTGAACGCCACAGTGATACCTGTGTTGGCGCTGGAGGACAGCAGGTTTTCAAAGGCTGTCATTTTGCTTGCCTGAGGTTTAAACCCCTCCACACCCATGATACACCCACACAGGTGTTTTCACTTATCTCTGTCGGTTACGCCTCCTCTAAAGACTCTGTAGGCAAGTACAGACTGTGACAATGATTGACGTCTTCCAGAGTCTCCTGTAAGTTTTGTTGTACCTGTTAGGGCGGGACGACTGACACCTGTATGATCCCTATTAATGCAGGGAGCTTGGTGACCTTAGCTACCTCCCAGCATACCTTTGCCCAGCTTTAACCTGAGAGGAGATCTAATCAGCCAAAAATAACTGAAAACACCTGTGAGAGTGCGCAGGGTCCTCTTAGCGAAAGCAGCAGCCTGAGCCTCTACATGACTTTCTTGCTCCCCTGCTGTGACCTCTGGCTCATGGGGGTACAAAGTCAGTGGTTTATATGTGGGAATACTTTAGAAAAAAACTTCCTTAATGTCAATGAAATAAATGTTTGATTACTTATAATGAATTGTGCCTTGCAACCTTCCCTCCATTAGAATAAATGTCCAAATCCACTTGTTAACAGGGGAGAAAGGGGAACAGAGAGGGCAGTGTCTCTCAACCCTCTGAAACCATGGACGCCCCTGTGAACTGTTTCATGGGTGCCCATTTGGCACCAAATAGTGTGTATGCACTGGACCAGGTAGGGGACACAGTCAAGTAAACTATGTGTGAACCATTAAGCTCCTGTGAGAACCAAGTCATTTGAGTGGGAGTGATAGTGTGTCTCTGTGTGATGTGGCCTGTAGTCAAGATCCTGAGTGGTGTAAGTTAGTAGTAAGTAGCTGCTTCTCTTTCATTGTTTTACTTTACTTTGGCTCTTGTGAGAACTGGGCTCTGTGCCATGCTGGTATGGCATTGATGGAATCACTCTGTCTTCTCTTCTACCCATTCACCCTTTGCCCCTGCACTTTACATTATGGGTCCACCAGAGACAATTACAGAATGGAACCAGACTCAAATATAGTAAATAACTACCTGCACAGTGAAAGAGGGTTCAGTGGGCTGTGCAGATTGGACGTAGTAATTTCACCCACATGTTCCTAAAGAGTTTTTGGGAGTTTTCTGCATGCCCTCATCTTTTTTAGTTATTATAGCCAGAAACTCTAAATGACGATTAACCAAACACACAGGGAAGTCTTAAATATGTTTTGCAAGAGGGCCAGATTTAAAGATCACTGCCCATATGCACATCAGAAGAATTAGCTTGTGAATGTTGTGTCTCCTCAGAGAAGTGTGGGACATTTTGTTGTAATTTCTGTGCAGTTTTAGTCAAAGTCAGCGTTGTGTGTAAGAGGATGTTAAGATTCTTTTGCACTGGTTTAAGTATTTAGCATGATGTGATGTGTAGTCTATGTCACAATGCAGAAAATGTTTTTTGTGTAACTGTGCTGGATGAAACTTTTTTAACTTAAAAAAAAGTGTACTTTTTTAGGGAAGACAAAACATGATATTTTTGCAGCCAGTCCACCTGCTTACACCCTGGGGGCTGTTATAGATGTTTCTCATACTATACATCTGCTGTTAGAAATTCTTGTGTTGCTACACTGAGGCATGGCGTGGCAAGAGGCCAATGAAGAAGAGTGGTGATGCTGTAAAGGCCGCTGTGCTGTGCTGCCCTAGAGTCTAGGTTTTGCAGTAGTAAACCTGCTTCGACTGTGGTAATTATAGAGGACAGAGTAATGTAACTATAGCTCAGCTTTCCCTGCCAGCTGCCCTCTAGCCATAACGCACATTCACCCACAATCGTGTTTAAATGCATACATTCGCAGACTTGCACTTACACTCACAGACACACACACATGCAATGCATAATCTTTGATCATCATTTACATACAGAACAGCTGCAAGCGTGTGTGAATGTGTGGGTGTGTGCGCACACGTGTGTCTGCCAGGTGGTTGGGAGCACTGGCAGGTGTTTGCTCTCTTGCTGGCAAATGCAGCTGGATTGTGGCACAGCTGTGTGTGTGTGTGTGTGTGTGTGTGTGTGTGTGTGTGTGTGTGTGTGTGTGTGTGTGTGTGTGTGTGTGTG
>JBAJHX010000001.1:22882015-22894124 GCA_037176925.1 Amniataba percoides
GCGCGTGCGTGCATAGTTCTGCACCTGGACACAGCTGGAGTGTGTGGCAGCACAGTAGCTAATACCGACCCATTTCCCTGCCAGACATTTAACATGTAACTCATGCGCTCAGCTGACTGGATATTATTCATTGCTATTAAGTGCTACTCATTAGTCTTGCTCTTTTAGACCTCCCAAGTGTCGCTGAAGGTCTGTGTGACTGTGATTCTTCGTTCTTTGCCTCTCCCTCTTCATTTCCCACTTTGTTTCACTTTGCTCTCGCCTCCTCCACCTCCAAGCCCTCCCCCGTGTTCGCCCTCTGCTCCGCTGATACTTCTAACGGGGTGAAGAGAGGAAAGTCTCACTCTCTCCCTGCTGTCAAGACAACTGGAGATGTCAGCTGGAGTCAAAATAGCCCCCTGTAGTGGCCTAAATATACTACACACCCCTTTGCCCTGGACTTGGTGCACAGACAACCACTGGCTCTGACCAACCAGTCGCTAGACAGCTTCACCCTCTGTCTGTCAGCCAACCAGAGGAGAGATAATGATTAGCATTACTGGTGATCTTCGGGGAGCTTATTTTGGCCGAAGAAGACATTCCCTCCTTAAATTACTCCCTCCTCCCATCAGCATCCCCAAGTCCTGGCCCTGACCTCCCCTCCCACCCCACCCACCCCGCGCCCCCACACATGCTGTCCAGCCACCTGGTCCCTCACATACTCAGCTTGTCCTGCCAGCTCCAGGACAGCTGGGGAGAAGGAGATGGAGACAGAGATGGAGTTTGGGCTGTGATACCTCTGGAAGAATGCAGTTCACAGACTATACAGTAGCGCTGACACATGTAGTGTTATGTGGTCTCTGCATGCTGTGTGCTAAAAGTAGATCTTCATGTCCAGTCGACGGCTTGACATACACCAATTTCTGACATATACTTTGTACCGCACTGCCTGCTTGAAAAAACTTGCCGCACTTATCTGTATGTGTGTGCTCTGTTTCCGTTGCCGTAGTAATCTGGAGCGTCATGCAAACAAAGAAAGGTTACTCAGACGGACCTAAACGTTGGCCAGGTGGCGTGGACTTCAATAGAGATGTTCTCATTGGGCACGTCATGAGTGGACACACGCACATGAACACACACACACAGACATGGTGAGGAGTTACAGGGACTTTGTGAATAGTTTCCATGGGTGAGAGTCTCCCACGCTGACATGACCATCCTATGAGTCAGAAATAAACCGATACAGTTTCTCCATCTGTGTGACAGATAGATACCGCAGATACTTCCCGAAGGCCTGTCATTATTTATTTGTTACTTTTTACCCGCTATCCCTTTCAAGTATGCCATTCCTGGTGTTGAAATGTTATTAATATAGATTTCATGTGGCTGTTTACCACTGCTGGTTATGTCTGCGACTTACTGAAAGCACGTCTAACTTGATCCAATGCTATGGGGCTAGCAGTGCGCTAACACATGACCTGCCAGCTTGATCAGTGGCATCTCCCGCATGGTTGAAAGCTGTGTGCGATGCGAACCAATGCGCTAGTCACGGTTAATGTGCACAGCGCAGACCTCAAGGCCACAGTGAAGCAGCCAGAGTAGTAAGCCACCAGAGTAGATTTAACCTGTTGCAAACGAACGCCTTGGGGCACTGCTGCACAGCCACCAACTGTAAATGACAATAACATGGTGCATCAGAAGCTAATCGAAGATCCTTCAGCGTGAAAATTACAGAGGGAAGAATGAGATGTTCAAGTCCAGTGTTTTCTCCTGAAGAAGAGCCCCTGTTATAAAATGCTTCAGTTGTTATGAAAGCCCACAGAGGCTGAGAGGTTCTAGATGTTTTTATGTTCTTCTCTTCTATGGGGGCTATAAAAATAGCACTTGGCTCGAGTTAGGTGTCAGAGGTCTTCTCTCCCTTTTCTCCCCCCCTCTTTTTTCTTCTCCCAGCTCTGTCTACTGTCCATCTCTTGCCCCTGTCGACCCATCACCTCAGTCCCTCTCTTTCTTTTTTCTTCTCTACTACCCCGCCAGCCTCACTCCCCCCCCCCTTTCCCCCTTTTTCCCCTCTTTTTTTCTCTTTCTCCCCCCTCCTCTTCATCTCTCCCTGTGGTATTAGCAGGGCCACATGTTGCTGGCCTCTCCTGGTGGTGTGAGCCCCATGGCAGGCCCTGGCTCCAGGCTGACGCATAGCTCTGTGTGTGTGTGTGTGTGTGTGTGTGTGTGTGTGTACCAGAGAGAGAGGCTGTAATGTGTGCCTGCATGCCTAAGAGTGAGCATGAGTGTGTGTGTGTGTGTGTGTATGTGTGTGAGGCCACTAACACAGTAACCTGATAGTGGTGCGGCTGAGCAGTACAGAGCGGAGCAGTGCTGTGATTTATCCCGCGGGCCCAGCAGATGGCTGCAACAGGAGTTTGTTTAAGTTTGCTTCAGAGCCGGGCAAGCAGCCAGGAGCATAGAGAGGGCCTGCCAGAAAAATGTTCACTGACTCTGGATGCCTAACCACACTACTGCCTAACCCTCTCTTCTCCCTTCTGCCTCCCCCTAACCCCTCACAGCCCCCTTAGTCCAACGCACACACAGACACACACACTCACACACAGATACACATGCTCTCGCAGACTTTCTGTCGCTACTCTCCTTTTACCCCTCTCTAATTTCTTTCTTTCCTCCCATCTGCTTCACACACATGCTTACATACATATGCTCGCTCACACACATTTACACACACACACACACACACACACAGATTAGTTTGTGCATGCGTCTCTGTTCTGTTGGCAACATCTCTGGTGCAGACATGATCTCACACCTCAGGAGGGGGCATGAAAGACTGAGGAGGTGTCCATTCTGGTGGGGGTCCTCTGAACACAACCATATGAGCATGGCTTTTGCCTTTCACACTGGAAAAGAGAAGGATCTGCACAGTGTAAACACGCGCAGAGGGAAGCACATGCACAGCTTTGCAAACGTGCACACAAAGCAGATGATTTATGAAATCGAGCCCAGTCGGCTTTTGATGTCCGTGCGTCGCCTTTTCTCTCTCTCGCACAGATTCATGCTCTTGCTCTCCTTTTGCGAAGGCGATGACACATCCTGTCACTTCGCTGCAGGTCAGCAAGGGCGATAACTCCTGACCTCGCTCTCCACACGTCAGCCATTGCTTTCCCTATCTTATCTCTCCCTGGTCTTTTCCTATTCTCCACATATTCCTTCTTCTAGACAAAGAGCTTGGCAACAAATATTCAAGGTCGTTACATCTAAATCAGATGAAGCAGCAGACGTCGAAGCAGACAGCCAGACTCGGTGAAGTGAATGGGTGTTTCCTTGAGACTCAGCTGGTGGACACAATTGAGGAAAGGATTGTAAATATATTGTCTGGTGCATTTTGACAAAGTCTTTAAACTTAGATTCAACAATTCTATGTTGTTTTTTTGAGATTCAGTTCTCTGTTTTTTTATATATTGTTTATATACAATATATGTTTTTTCTGCATGTATCGTACATAGTCTAATATCCTCATCTCATACAACAACAAATGTCAGATCCTATGTTTGTATTTATTGTATCGATTTCTAATTTAAACCATCTCTCTTCTCTCTTAATTGTAATTTGGTATGGTTGCATTGATGTATAATTTAGCATTATCATGAATAAAATCTATTATCCTATCTATTATCTGAGTCTACAAGGGCAAAGTCTATAAAAGATCATTCATGTGCGGCTGGATGACCAAACGAATATCTGAGCCAGCCTGTTCCCAGATTTCTGTATTTTCTTCAAACTTACTGCTGGCTGTGACAAACTATGTCCAGGGATAAAAGGGATAAAAGGGTTTGTCTGCATGCTGCGTGTGCGCGTGCGCAAAGTATAAATGTGTATGTGCATGTGTTGTATCGTGAAATAGTTCTCTTTGTTTGTCTTTTTGGGACTGTATGTATGTGTCACAGCATGACTAATTCCTCATCTCTTTCAATATTATTGTGAACCTCAATAAAAACAAACACATCCACACACACATGTTCCTTATTCTCTTCCATGTGCCTCTTAATTGATAAGAAAAATCCTTTTTATTTCATGTCATTTATTCTCTTACTCATCTTGTGGATCTGTTGATTCCAGTTGAGGTCTCACTGGTGTGTTTAGTTGATCACTTGCTCAGTGTTTCTTCTGTAGTTTCCCTCTTTCATTCTCATCCTGACTCCTGTCCAGTGTCATCAGTGGCTTCTTCTTTTCAGTGACAGTGATTTGACTGAGCAGTCAGTAGTAGTGATAGCATTGTACTAGAGAGGATGAAGAAGGTTGCTAATGTGAACTGACCTAAAGCCATACATACACTATGGAGGGGAAGGACATCATTGTGTTTGTGTGTGTGTGTGTATGTATGAGTAATGTGTGTATATATGTATGACTAATTGTGTAGGCTTTAAGGGCCATTGTGCTTTGGCACAGATCCCTATTTCCTCTAAAGCAACATCAGTCATTCCTCCTGCCTGTTGTGCCTTCAGGTCAGAGACACACAGCTGAATGTTATCTGTGTTGTGTAAGCCTGTAAGAGTTTGTTAAGGACAAGAGTGGCTTGTTTGAGCTCCTGGGGGAATCAGCTGCCAACAGGACATTAATCAGATTTCTTTCTTTATGGCTTTCATACTTTGTTTTCATAGACAGATATGTAGACGTACTGACCCTTTAGCTATGAATGAGGACAATATGATATTTAGAACACATAGGAGTAGAGTCACACAAAGAGGTATCATTTTATTTGAGCTCAAAGGTATTGAGGTATCATTGCAGTTTCCAGCTTTTGGTTTTTACTTGTAAACCATCATCAGGGGCAGTTAGAAATGTCAAGAAATGACAATATCAGGTGTGTGTGAACTGATTAGGTAATCTGAGCCAATCAAGTACTTTTCTTAGTGTATCTTATAATAGTAAATTAGATTTGACATTTGTCTCCAGGATGTAAAATATAATGAAGCTTTGAACATGTTTATTTTAATCAGCAACATAATACCCATCTCATGCCAACAGTAAGACTGTCTGTTTAATTGCCAAGAAAAACAATAGCTTTAGCTGTTTTTCTCTCTCTGAAAAAGCTTTCACTGACTTTAAACCAACACAACAACTATAGTATCCCACTTTATGCTCATTCCAACAGAGGCTAACTCACTTCATTAATTGAAAGGGCTGCCACAATCAGCACTTATTATTCCTGTGATGTTTGGGGAGACCTTTCCGTGTGACATCCCCTCGCTGCTACTGCATGCGTGTCTTTTTGAAAGCCACTGTGAATGCAGACAAGCGACACATCAAACAGAGAGGACTAAAAGAGGAGACAGGCAAAGAAGAGAGAATTCTTTATTAGGCTTCACATCCGCCTGAAGCACCGCTCCCTGATACCCTCGGAGGACAGGAAGTGAGCAGGTCACAGGTCAGGTAGCTTAGCAGCACACTAATGAATATTTATTTACACTCAGTTGACACAAATGTGCTTCTGCCAGACTTATTACCTTAACTGTTCTCGTGTCTGCTCATTACCTTCTTATGCTGCTGTGTATACTGTAGTATACGGCCAGACTTTAAAACTGGGACTATAGCCAGGATATTAGAAATACTGAAGGCACAATCCCCCCCAAACACCTTTCATTACTGTTGATAAAATATCTCATGTAGTTGAATTTTTCTGACTTTATTTATTCAGTTAAGTTTTTGATTATACTGCCTTCAAATTTTATTTCCTGACACAAAGGTCTAAATGGCATTTCAAAGCCATCGCCACTCTGCAACTAATTAGATATGTCTTTATTTATTTTAGGATTATTTTTGCCTTAAACAGGTCACATTTCAAAAGTCTGAAAATACTTGAGTCAGCTCTTAGAAATCCCAACGTGCGTGTTTTTAATTGTTGAATATAAACTCCCGCAGGTTATTGAACACACAAATGAATAAATAAGATACAGTTGATGCGGCCTCAGTGTCCTCTGCTGTGGTCACTATGGTTCTGACATAAAATACTTATTCTCATTGTATTCCCATTGAACAGGTTGAAAAATGGACCTTCCAGTGTTCAGTTGTTTGAATTTACAGTGAGTTTACAGTGAAACCACACTCTAATACATATGTACTTTTAAACCGTACAAACTGTACTGTGAAATGAATCCAGCTGAACTCCTAACTGTGATTGTTATACCAGTCTGATATTGTATCCCTTTATAAGCCTATTACTTTGTGCTGTTGTTAAATTTCATGACTAGATCTGTAAGATTCATCAGCAACTGTAGCAGTCTTTTACCATACATCTTTTTAAACTAAAATGACCTTGTGTCAGCTTTGATCTCCAATTCAGTGTGGATCAATGAATGCTGGGCGACGATAGGCAAAAACATGTGGTTCTGTGTGGATTCGTAAGATCTTATTTTGCATGTCCTCACTGTCCTGTGACTATTCGTGATTCGTGATTCATGATTCGTGATTCGTGCTCAGGCCAGATGGGGCTTTTGTGAGCAAGTTATCGTCCACCTGTTGGTTTGCCCGAGGAGAGCGGTAAGCGCAGCAATTTCTACAAACCAGAGCCGCAGACAGACCGACGCTGGTGGAGGACTGATCAGATGCTGTTTGACTTCCACTCAATGTGGAACATGTGTCCTTGGTTTTGGACTGACGGCGGGCTTTGGACAGGCTTCTGCACCGTGCAGCTCCACAGGTGTCAGAGCTGTTCAGGGGTCTTGTGTATGAGCTTGTGATTGTGTGAGAAAGACAGAGCAGTAAGGCTTGTTTGCAGACACACATGTGAGAGCATTTTGAGCGATGGACCATCCTGAGTTTGAGTCTCCATCAGTGTAGATCAAAGCCCGTCTTTCTTTGTTGTTTTGCTGCACTTGGCTCAGTCCGAGTACATAGAGTCCAGGCTGCTTTTATGGAGTGTTGCTGAGCCGGTCAGTGACCTGAGCCTGCATGCATGACTGTGGTCCTGCTGGATCTCTGTGATAGGCTGTTCAAGCTGACTGACAGACCCGCTTTACAAGCTGCTATACATCAACCTGAAGACCTGTTGCAACCGTGGGAACACAGCCACATCTGTGTTTGAGTGTGTGTGTGTGTGTGACAGAGTCAGCGAGAAGCGGGGGTCGGTGTGGAGCAGAAACAGGGCCTGCCACTGAACGATAAGACCTGCTGACCCTGTGACCTCGGGCTTGCTGCGACGAGGCCATCTTAAATTACACACAGCCAAATGTTCCCTGTCTACTGGCACTGAGGCAGGAAGGTCTTACCTCTGGACCAGAAACCTTTTCTAACCCAGTGATGGATGATGGTCTCCTGTCCAACCTTATATCCATGCTGACAAATGGACAAACACACTCTCATGAGCACACAGTGTAGGGCTAGGGAACAAAGACTAACTCGTGATATAGTGACAATATAAAAAAACTGGTAAATTGGTAAAACAATGCTTGCAAAATCATACATTTATCATACTGTATTAATTTACTAGTTGGATTTGATTGATATTACTACTTTACAGTGATTTATAGGAAGCAAATATGATACAGTGTACACCAGCCAATGGGAGAAGCCAAAAGTCTGCAGTAAAGGCAGGAAACACCTTGACTCGTACTGTAATTTATTGCCCTATTGATTGTCTCAGGACTAATGCAGTACCCCAGCCAGAAATGTGGAGTTCACTTGTTTTTTACTTTCTTACAAAGCCATGGGACCCAAGTGGCCCAGCCAAATGAGAAATACAGTAAATTTTCTGCAAAGATCAGTGCTACAAAAGCTGACAAATGTTTGTGGTGGCTGTAGCTTTGGTGGAAGAATTCCCAAATTGTTTCCCAGATGTAAGTTACTTAATTTAGTTAATTTAATTTAAGGTTTTCAACATTACCCATTACCTACGAAAACGCCGACTGACTGTGTGTGTCAATCTAGTGTGTGTGAACTGGAGATGTGGGTAAGAGCGAGCCGCTGTGCATGTGGAGGGGTAGTGTTCCTCTGTGATTGAGTGTGTATGTGTGTGTATGTGTGTATGTGTAAGAGTGTTTGTGATCGTGTGGCCCAGCCCCGAAGTAAATATTTGAGGACTGCAGGTACCATTAGGAGAGGGTCTGTCTTTGATGGGCTGATTTTGTGTGAGGATGAGGATGACATCAGATTTACCTTACAGGATCACAGTGGCACACCTGGGACGATATTGTGTGTGTGCGCTGTTAATGTGCCCATAATATCAAAATCTTTTCTCACATTCAGAGCAGAATTAAATAAACCATTGATCTTGTGAGTGTGACATTTTATTTGTGTGTGTGTGTGTGTCTGTGTTTATTGAAAGTTAAATTACCCGGCACTTTGCCTGCGACATCCTCTCGGTCACATTTCCTCCGCTGCCTCCTGTGGCACCTGGGCTCTGCTCTGCGACGGACGGATGTTTCACAAACACTGGTGGAATTAGAAAGTTGTGTAGTAGTGAGGCACAGTGATTCCAGTTACTTTTGGATCTCTCGCTCTCAACAATTTTATTGGACAATAAAACAGGTTTGAATGCCAGACAATGTTTGGACTAGCTCGACAATGACTTTCTTTTTGTACCCAGTAAGCAACTGGCAGGAGCCCGTGTAAACAGAACCTCAACCAAAGCTGCCAAGACTCCTCGTTCTCCCTCTTGATCTCTCTATCTTTCTTAGTTTCTCCCTCCTTCATTCTCATTCTCAACTCTTAATCTTCCTCCTCCTCCGCATTCTTCACCTCCTCTGTCTCCCTCTCAGTGCAGAGCGAGCCAATCTTTTCTGGCGCCGATGCCACTTCTTTATTTTCCCCTCTGGAGGAGCCAGATTTATTGGTCCAATGATTATTTTTACAACTAATTTGAGTTTTTACATGTATTATCTGTTAACATTAGCAGAGTGGCATTTTTCATGTTCGGTGGTAGAAGGTAGTCAACGGTGTGAACTGTACAGCAGGCGAATGCTCGACCAAGTGTGTTTGTACATGTGAGTGTTGGTGTGTGTGCACTTGAATTTGTGTGGGTGTGTGCATGTTAGTGCACAATCCAAGCACAGATGTTCTCAAAGGCTCCAGTTTTTTAGGCAGTAGTTCTCCCTCTCCCCTTGCAGAAAAAGGGAAGTGTCTAATAAAAGGCGGGTGTATGAGACGGGAGTGAGTCATGCACACACGCACAGAAAGAGAGAGAAGGAGTCTGCCTCCCTCGATCTCTCTCAGATTGTGTGTGTATGTGTGAGAGAGAGAGAGGGAGAGCGAGTGAGTGCGAGAGCGAGGCAGGAAGCAGAGAGGGAGGCTGTGCCAAGCTGGAGCTGAATTCCTGCCAAGAGTCTACTTGTTTGCTCGTCTGGCTGGAGCCAGAGGCTGACCTTATTAGCTAGGAGGGCAGCCGTCTTATTAAAACACATCTGGCGCTCAGGGAGCCCAAATAGTCCTCATATTGTCTTCCTGCTTGCTCCTGACCTTGCGTTACCTAGCAGGAATGCTGACAAGGGCTTCACGCATCTGTTGAGAGTTTCACCAGGGTCTTTCTCCCCCCTACCCCCCCTTTCCACCCTTGCTGTCTTTGCTGGCGCCTGCACGGTAGCTCTGTGGGACCTGTTTTTCTTCCTCCCCCCTTTTTCCTTTTCCCTCCCACCTTTTCCACACACCACCCCTCAACACCACCACCACTACTCTTCACTCTGTGAAGCGTCCCGGTACCCCCCATGGAGAGGCGATTTTTTTTTTCCTTCCCTGCCAGGTTGCTGTGTCGATACAATTATTCCTGTGTGTATTTGTTTTATGAGGGACTGTAACCTGGTCCTGTTTAAATAGCTCTTTGCTGGTTATTTTAAAGTGTGAATGGTGCCGCGTCCAGGGGCTGCTAGCTAGTCTTTATTTTCTGTTTGTAGAAGGTTTTTTTTTTATGGTTTGTACAGTTTCTTACAAGAAGGGAGCTCTAGATAGAGACATAGAGGCTCACTTTTACTGTACAGGAACTGACAGGCTCCACAGTAGATTCATTTCAAGCTTTTGGCCTGTGTGCGTTTGCTGACTTTATACACAATGCATAAAAAAAGAATAAAAAAGAATCAAAGCATTTGTTCAGATCTTAATTGTCAGAGTGCTGCCTTGCTGATCCTTGCAGCAAAGGTCTAGGTGGACCGCTGCTCACTGGCGTGGAAAGAACACTGTCATTAACAGACTTAACACCTGTAAGTACCTGTAAGCTGCTACAGATGAAAGTCCGCTTTACACACCGCTGTCACAGTCGCTGATTTTTCTCTCCTGCACCTGCAATTGTTTTCCCTCTTCTCCTGTGTGATTTCACTGTCACTTCTGCCATCGACACAACAGTTTGTCTAGTGGCCAGACTTTGCAACAGGCTCAGTTTGTGTCTTTGCCGTGCTGGTAACTGTTTCTGCCAGTGCCCTTTGACTCATCAGCATCCTCTGGTTTCAGTGTGGCTTTGTACTTCAACTCTAACCCTAGATGCCCTCCTGACCCTGGCCCCTTAAACACACATCAGACCCCCCAAAAGCCCACCAGGCCACCACTCATTACAACTCCCCAATAGCTGCACATATTCTCCCCAGTCCTTCTCTCCTCTCCTCTCCTCTCCTCTCCTCAGAGGGGAGAAGGGGGAGGGGAAAGATGGATGTGAAAATGAGAGAGACAAGGAGGTGAGGGTCAGCGTGTTGACGTTTCTTTTGTGGTGAGTGGCGGTTGTGAAATAGTGGGAGATTACAAAGCCTTTAAATAGATGAATATGAGCGAT
Source organism: Amniataba percoides (assembly GCA_037176925.1). Taxonomy (NCBI): domain Eukaryota; kingdom Metazoa; phylum Chordata; class Actinopteri; order Centrarchiformes; family Terapontidae; genus Amniataba; species Amniataba percoides. The sequence continues at coordinate 22,892,748 of JBAJHX010000001.1, forward strand.
ATGGGTTTCCATGAGGAAACAATGTGTGTTTACAGTGACAGAATCGCAGCCTATATAAGCTGTGCTGAACATCTGTTGGCTGATGGAGTCTGGACTCACTCATCTCACTCATAACATCATTCATTCCTTTCCCCTCTCTCTTCTCTCACTGTCCTCTGGCTACACTGGACATGCTGCTTGCTCTCTTTTTCATCTGCCTGGCGTGTGTGATACAGCTTTGGTGCGGATCTGCACAGTCTCCACACCCATCAGCTCTGCGCATGTCTTCACTTTTCTCAGGCTGACTCTCTCTTTCCCAGTCTAACACCACAGCTAGTGATGTGTCATTTGCGAGCGCACGTATGTTCCCTCCGGTGATTCACATCTGATAGTCTGTCTTTATCTTCTCTGCCTTTTCTTTTGCTCCACCGAGCGTTACTATGACTCACTTTTTTGCTGTGTGCATGTGTGTGTCTCTGTCTGATCTCTGATGCAGAACAGAGCACCGCTGGGGATCTGCGTTTAGTTTACACACATGCATCCTAGTACCATCACACACACACACACACACACACACACATACACACACACATACACTTACATGCCTGCTCTCCGAACTCCATTCTCTCATGATCTGCAAAAGCTCTGTCATCAACCGGATGCTCTACTCTGATTGGCTGCCAGCACATTTTGTGTTACAAACATCACTGCTGAAAACTGCATCGCAGTGAGGAATTCATTCTAGCCTGGGGCTGACAGACACACACACACACACTGAGGTGAACATGATCCATGACAACTAGAAAGGGAAGAGCGACACACACTGACACTGAACACACAGGATAGAACAGCACTGTAGTGTGTCACTATTGAGTTTAGCTGGTAAAGTGTTTAGAGCTCTTGACCAAGTCTGACCACCAACTCTTTCATCTCCCTATTTAACACTCACACACACTCACGCAGCCTGAGGCCTCTGGTAAAAGCTTTATTTTATTTGCTCCCGGGCTGTTAGTGAACTTTATTAGCTCCAAATCTTTTTACACTCATTTCAGCTGGTGTTTGTTCTGTGCACGCGTATGGCGGCACATAGTCTTAACCGTGAACACGAGAATGAAAGATGTGAAAGCGCAAGAGAGTGAGAGAGACCGGACAGGCCCTGCATCCTCTGGGGAGATTCCTTACATTCCTCTACTTCCCTGCCCACTACAAAGAGACCCATTCCCCAAGGCTGATCACAGCTCTGTTGCCTTAAACTCTCTCTCTCTCTCTCTCTCTCTCTCTCTCTCTCTCTCTCTCTCTCTCTCTCTCTCTCTCTCTCTCTCCCCCACACACACACACACACACACACACACACACACACACACACACACACACACACACACACACACACACACACAC
>JBAJHX010000001.1:22905124-22917198 GCA_037176925.1 Amniataba percoides
CACACACACACACACACACACACAAAGAACGCACAGAGTTCCTTCCAGTGCTTAACGAGACAAAGCGCCATTGATTTAACAGGGACTACAAGGAGTTAGGAGTGATCGATCTTGTTAAGCCCGTGGACACGCTCTTGCAGGATTGGAAGAGAGGGAACGTGAAATGGTTGGAGGGAAGATAGAGAGAGAGAGAGGGAGAGGGAGAGATGGAGAGATGGGGAGGGAGAGGGACAGAGAGAGAGCACAGGTCTGGAGGTGTGATCTAGAGGTACAGTATCTTAATGTGGTCAGAGGGGCTGTGCTGGGCAGCTATTAATGTGGCCTTTAAAAAGTACATCACACACCCCAGCAGACCCAGATGGGGATCGCTACCAGGTGGGCCGCAATGGAGAGCGAAGAAAGGGGGGTGATGGGTGGAGTTGGGAGAGATTGAGATGGAGGTAGTGCAGTGATGTATGAAGTCTAGTGGAGTTGTGTATGTGTGTGTGTGTCTGTGTGTGGTGGGGAATTTTATGGTTAGGCTGAGGTTTGCCTCTTGGGGCCTGCATGTGAGCCAGCTGTGTGCATGTCAGTGTGTAGAAGTGTGTGCGTGCCATGTATGCGTTTGTATGATGACTGCCCTGCAAACCACACTACCATTTTGAGGAAAAAGCTAACAGCCACCAGTCTGGCCTGTTGACTAATAAAGAAAGCACAGCACTGGGTGGTAAATGCATACTCAGTGCAGTCAGAGATAGCTTAAACTCTTTGACTACCGATAATGCAGCTGAATGTGTTCCTGCTATCTGAACTGTAAGTTCATCAGTGTATCACTATTGGGAATTCAGAGTGCATTGATGGAGCTTGCTGTGCTGAGGGGGTCTTGTTGCATAAGGCATGGCTAAGACAATTCAGAAAGACCAGTTTGAGGAGGAACAACTACTACTCTGAGAACAGAATCACATCTCTGGGGCAGCAAACTTTTTCCTTAGCTGCAACAATAATGTGGCTAGCAATAGAAATATGCCTTTAATGTGCGATTAGCAGTCATAGAATTTCAAATTCAAGGTCTGTGTAGGAGACTGTCAAAATGCCCTTTTGCCAAAGCACCCCCCAATAGATCCAGTACAGGGTCTCTGAATGACCGGAGGGCCCCCTCACAAGCCCATAAGAGAGAAAACTGTGGATGCACTGGGAAGCTTCTAGTTATGAATGTAAATGCATCACATAAACTTTTTGAGTGAAATTCAAATATTTGTTCAACCGAAACTAATTAAAACTAACCAAATCTTTCAGACCCTCCATCTTTCTCCCCCCTCTCAGGTTCTCTTGTCACTCCTGGTGCTACTTGTCATCCAGTGACAGCGAGAGCACAAGTCATTGGTGAGCGCAGCCTTTAAAGGAAGATGCTTTTTTTATGAGCAGACATAAAACACACAAAGCCGGCACCGTTTAAAAAGACATCACACTTCCCAAAACAGCCTGCAGAGAAACAGAGAGAAATGAAGGGTTATGGGTGTCGGAGGTGGAGGAGGTTAGCTGAGGATGCAATGGCGTCCCACGCAGAGTCAAAAAGAAACAAAGCAGCTCGACTTTTCTCTCTCCCTTTGTTTCTCCACTCTTTATTCCAGGAGAAAGTCATATGCTGAATATCTTGAATGTTTTTTAATCAAGGGTTTCATATACCACGCACAAACTGGCACACAGATACGATGTGCACTGTACGAGCCACGACTTGATAGCGCTTCCCCGTCTGCATCACTGTTGTCTGTTTGTGTAACAAGGAACTGCAGATTACGTTAGCTTCAGCGTTCTCCTTGGTTAACGCTCAGATCTGTGGAGACGAAGTGATGTGGAGCGTTTCTGTGAGTCATCCCTCTTGACTCTTTCACCCCACTGCTAAGTATCTGAAGACAGAAACTGAGAAGAACATGAGGACATGTGGTATGACGCCAGATGATTGCAGCAGGGTGGGTGAGGGAAATGTGTTATCTCCTTGTTGTGGCTTGGCTCTGCACTCCAGAAGCGGTTTTGAGTTGGTGATTAGCTGAAGCATGATGCACCTCCATGGAGCAGGAGCTGGCAGGCGGTGAGGCCCATGGAGACAGAGTTCTTCCCAGGCCAGGCCCTCCGACTGGCCTGGGGTTTGGAAGCCAGCCCCTGCTCACCATGGAGAACTGCCACAGTTTCTGGTACACAGCTGGGCCTGAGGATCACTGGCAACCGATGTGCACTTGTGTGTGCACAATCATCTGCATGTTCTCTTAGAGACTCGCAGATATCTCTGTCGATAAGATGGAGTGTGGGATTAGATAAGGCCTTTTCTTTCTCTAGGCCAACATTCACTGCCTGTATCAAAGATCTGGTTTAATCCTCAGAGCGGTGAAGAGGTGATGACATAAATATAAACCAGTGATTCTTTGATCTTTTGTCTGATGTGAGGACATTAATCTTCTATATGTCTCCTGTATACAACACCTTAAGGGTCCTTCAAAGATTCTAGCTTTGCCTTCATTTAACACTCTCAGACTCACAATGAAGAGGATCATCTTGAATAGATGTAGCAGAACCAGAGATATCAAAACCTGGCGCTAACCCTTAATTCTTGACCAGCAGCAGTTTGTTTGGAGATTTGGGTGTGTTATGCAAGAAATGGCTCAAGTGGATGACCTCCAGAGAGAGATGGGGAGTCAAGTCAAATTTTATTTATCTAACCTCTGATCCAAAATTCCAAGTTTGCCTCAAGAGGCTTTATGGTCAGCGCAGCATTGAACACCCTCTATACTGGAGCAGGCTACAGATGTGCTTTAAACTCCACATCCCCAGATTTTTTTTCCTTTTCAGACTGGTATTTTTCAGCCTCACCTGACGCAGGTTACATCACTTGATGCAATCTATCACACAGAAGGGTTTATTACACATATGCAGTAGTTCTCCCCAAGACCTACAAACACAGGAATACCCCTTTAAGGCAGCAGCAAAGGTGGTTTTGGGCCATTTCTTCATATTGCACCTTTTTCAGAAGGATGCAAGACCCAAACCATCATGCCTTTCATTTTTGGCCCTGACATTTGTTGGGCCTGTTGGTGATTACATTAGCCACTTTTAGGGTGGGGGGCACACATCTCCTGCATGTTTCTTACAGGCCGTGTATTTGTTTAGTCTGTATATAGTTTACTTGCTAGAAATATCCTATATTCATATATGCACGATGCACACTTACTGTCTACAGCAACAGAGGATGTGCACAGATCTACTTTACCTCTTAAAATATGCTCAAGACCAGCCGACCAAGAACCAAACTCATTTCATTTCCATCATTGACAGGCAAATGATAATGGTTTTTGTAGGTATTTATTATGTATGGAAATTGTGAACTGTGAAACTGCGATCATGTGATGTCGCCGGCTGTCTATTGGTTGTTATCATCGCAATTGGCGGCTTGACACGCTGATGAGTGTTTAAGCATTAAACATGCATGGATGCATAGCATGTGTGCACGCACAGACACACCTAAATCTCTCACAGCTGTTAAATGTAACACACACGCACACACAGGCACACACACACAGATACACACATTGTGATAAATCCATCATGGCCTCTGTGTCCCGTTCTGCCAGCTGCTCACTGCACTGCTACTACGTCTGTCTTGTTGCTAGGATACATACACACTCAGGGAGTAGCTCACCCCTTGTCATACACATTCTGTTTGTGCCCATATGCTACCAAGGTGTAAACACACACACACACACACACACACACACACACACACACACACACACATTGAACTTCATGTGGCCCTGTATATACTACACTAAATCAAGAGAATAAATTCTCCACTGATGTGTGATGCCTGTAATGTCACAGTTGCTTTTGTTCCACAGAGGAAGCATCCGTCTCATGTTAATGTAAAATTACATTTTTAATATCAGGGCATCATAGCATAGTGCCTCAGTGCTGTCATTTTAATTTATTTGGAAATTTGGCAGTAATTGGCTTCTTCCTTTTGTCTGCTGTTAAGTCCCTGGACAAGAGGGGGCAGGATGGAGAGCACACTGACAATGCACACGTACCATTAGAGGGCGCTATCTGTCTATTTACCTCACTGCTGTAATAGTCGAGTGCCACTTCCTCTTTACCAGTGAGGATACCTCGACAGTAGCCCCCTCCTCTCTTATCTCTCTTTACCTCTCTGCTTGGCTCGCTCTCTGTTGTCTTTTCATCTCTTCCTAAGCCTGCCACTCTGCTCATCCCCCACCTCCTCTTCCCCTCCCTGCCTCTCTCTGGGTTCCCTCCCTACCTTTTCTTTTCATCCTCACCTGCCTCGCTCCTTACCTCCTGCCTCATCTCACATCTCCACCCACCTCTCTTCTGGTCCCTCACATTGCTGCCAAATCTTGCCCTCACTCCTCTTTTCGCCTCCTTCCCTTCCTCTCCTCTCCTCTCAGTTTCCCCCCTCCTATCTCACATTCCCACAGCAACAGCAGATGAGATTCCCCTTTACAGAGCCTCCCTTCCCTGCCTCCCTTCATCTCTTCCTCCCTCCCTCTCTGGCTGCCTCCCTCTCTCGCTCCGTGCATTCATCACTCTTGCCCCTCAGGGCTTTGTTCTGCCTTAATCAGGAGCTTAAGTGTTGCATTCTCACCCAGACAATGCCTGCCATTCAGTCTGGGCCTGTGTAAATAGGTGTGCCCTGTAAGTGTGCCAGCGGGCACGCCATGCCAGCCTCGCTGCGGTAGTGGTGATCAGCCGTAGCCCCCAGCTACAGGAGGCGCTGCTCCATACTCACAAACACTCGCACACAAACCGACAGCAGCAGGAGGTGGAAGAGCAGAAACTTACTGAAGGCTGCCTTTGAAGTGCTGCCATACAAAGGCATGGATGGCCAAGACAACACAGGCATATGCACATGGGCACAAACACTCTTCTTCAAATGGAGTGCAGGGAGAGGGATTCTTTTCATAACCAGCCATTTGCCTCCTCTCCTTACTTGGCCACTTCCTTTTCATTTCCACTGCCTCTGACTCACGGTCTTGACTTATTTGTATTTCTTAGTCGGACACGGCCCCTGTGTTGTGTTTGGTGGTAAAATAGCAGAATAGTGACTGGAGGGTTGTGCGTGCAGTGGCTGCAGGAGACCAGCAGCCTGTTTCTCGGCCACCTGGCAGGCTCTTTCTAGGAGGCACTGTAAGCCTCTACCCAGCTGGATGATGCTTGCTGTCAGACTGGTGTGTCACATCCAGGCAAGCCAGCTTCCTCCCAACGCCCGACCATCTGTCCGCATCCATGAAGGAACTCTACCTGCAGATATATATAGAGAGAAATAGGGAGAGGTTGACAAACATAAACTGTATGTTGGAAAGAGAAAAACCTGTGTATAAACACATAAAGGCTGCCAACCATACTGTGCTCAAGCCGAAGCTCAGCAGTGTGTACCCACCTAGCCTTTGACTCTATATTCATATCAACTTCCAACTTACAAAGAGAGGGGGAGCCGGAGGGAGAATGAAGATGAGTGAAGGGGTGGACAGACATACAAACGTACAGTGGGCAGACAGCAAGTGACACACAGAAAGGAAAAAAAAAAGTGAGCCCACACTTGCCCATGCTATCTATCCTCCTCAGATGGCCATTTGGGCTTGTTAATCTATCGCCTGGTAACAGAGACAGCCTATCAACAACAGCCACGCCCCTCTGCACATGCTCATAGAACGGGGTTCATTTGGATCTTTGAAGGGAAAACGCGCACACCACACCAAAATACACACGCCCGCACATACACACACACAGACACACACACACATACAAAACTCCCCACAAATCCTGGCCTGTCATTGCTCTCCATTGTTTGGCTGCGGTTGCTTTCTCCTGGTGTGACTGCCAGCAGATGGCTAGCACTGAGCTGTCAGAGTCAGCCTGGGGCCCACACACAGGCACGCACGCACACACACACACACACACACACACACACACACACACACACACTGAGAGAGAAACACTCACTCATACAAAGAGTGTCTTATTGCACACAGAACATATGCACAGTGTCCACTGAATGGCGCTAGTATTGGCTACATAATGCTCCTCTAGGTCTGCTTATAGTTCAGTTTATAGAGTGCATACACTCTAAGTCATGATCTTTTATCTGCTTGCTGTTTCCACACACACACACACACACAGGCTCCTGATAGACTGTGGAGCTGCTCAGCTACAGGTGCCCCGCATGACCCCTCTCACTGTAATGACTGTGTAATCTCATAAAAGGGCCGCCTTACTGCATTAGCATGTGTAAAGGCCATTGTGTTTGTGTGTGTGTGTGTGCCTGTGCAGTAACTGTTTTGAATCTTGCTTCTGCAGCTATCCTTTGCATTTTTGTGTGTGTATGTGTGTTTCTATGTGTGTTTCACAGTGACTCGACGTGTGTGGAAGCAGGTGTCAGACCTAATGGAGTGTGTCGGCGCAGTGTAAAAACAGCTGCCGCGGCCTGGGGTCATCCGGGGTCGTCCAGGGGTGAAAGGTCAGGGTTGGGGTGAGGAGTCGGCTGTAGCTACATGACATTCCTCTACTCACTAATCATAGCTCTGATGAATGGCTGCAAAGTGGCAGCTGGTAGACAGGAGGTGTGTGTGTGAGTGGGTGTGTGTGTGTATGGTGTCAGTGAAAGATACAGAGAGGAGAGCTGAGAGGAGAGAAAAGAGAGGATGGGAAGAAAAGGGGAGGGGAAGCTGGTGGGCAGGACGGTGAGGGGGTGGGTGATCTATACGTTGCAACTAATCTCACACACACATTCATACAAGCAGGCAGGGCGAGTATTGACTGCACAGGGCTGTGATCCTGAAGGAGCTGTACATCAGAGAAGACAAGCACAACAACACAGGCTTTTGTCAATGTCTGAAACTCCACACATATGCACAAAACCTCGACGCACACCCACAGACACACATGCACGCTTCGTCATCCTCTCTCTCTCTCTCTCTCTCTCTCTCTCTCTCTCTCTCTCTCTCTCTCTCTCTCTCTCTCTCTCTCTCTCTCCCACACACACACACACGCACACACACACACACAGTTTGTTGTGTCTGCAGAAAGCTGGGACTAATGACAGGCTTTGTGTTGTGCGTGCTCACTCAGCTGCCCCCTGGACACACTTTACCCACCCAGCAGAAAACAGCCCTTTGTGCTGCTCTCTCTCTCTCCTTCTCTCTACGTATCTCTCTCTATCTTGTTCTCGCTGTCTCCCCACTTTCTTCTCCCTCTGGAGAATAGAGTTGTTTTGCTGTGCTCCGCTGTATATATTACCTACTGTATATATTTTCCTGGGGGCCAGACAACAGATATATGAGTGCAGCGGTGTTTTTGGCTGACACCAGCCTTTCATATTTGCCGGTAAATAGGGCAATAAAATCCGTACATAAAATATGACATTTTGATACAAACACGGTTAATATTGAGGATGCTCGTATTTACACTGCACCTTTTGATATGATGTGTTAAATCATGGTGAATATAGCAGATTCACAGTGAGTTTTACAGCTGCTGTATACTTCAGCTCAGCAGAAAACTAAGCAACAAATACTTAGCAATAATACTGAACATGACATAATTGTTTTTTAATGATTGATTGTGATGATTTTAATGATTTTTTCCAGGATATCATCTGGCTTTTTAGGTGGTTGACAAAGCATTTGCACTTTTGAAGGGCTTCATTGTGTCTGAATGCTAAATTTAACAGGAACTTGCCTCTTCATACATACCTTTAAATATGTTCTCAACAAATTGGATTTCGGCTGGTCTAACTGCCAGTGTTTCTAAATTATTTGTTTGTTTTATTGTACATTTAATGCATTTATTTGTAATAGGCTACCTTTGTTGTATTTCTTGTTATGATATATGTATTACTTACATGTTATCAATCTTACATTGCCCTTTTTATCTTGTGTGTTTTGTGGTCCTTGATTATTTCCTTCATATTTTATCTAATGAATTTGTCTATTTGCTGTGGCCAGGAACTTTTTTATCTTAGGGAGTCCCTTTCCTGGTTAAAAAACAAAGATTAGGACTTTGGCGACCGTCCCAAAGAAGTCTCTCACACTTGCTGTCTGCCAAAGTAACAAAAGATCCGGAGTCGACACCATTCGCACTGTGTCACAACTTGTTGACTGATGTCAAAATAGGTGGTGAAGGACTTCTCAGTTCTCTGCCCCGTGTTTGTGATAGAGGCTGAGAGGAATCTGTTTATTTCTGTCACTTCTGTCTGTTGAATTATCCAATCATGTCTGTTAAATAAGGCACTTCAGTGAGGCTGGAAAGAAAGAGTGTCATTAGTGCACAGGTATACACACTCATAAGGACACAGCACTGTTTTATTTTGTTTTTTTCAACCAGCCCCCCCTCCCTCCTTTTGATTTGTTAAACCACAATGAGCAGCCTCTCAATCTGTTTATCTGCCCGTCCACTTATCCCTCCTTCTCATTTGTATCCCTCCATCTTGTGCCTCTGCCTCATATCTAAATGCCATCGAGAAAGCCGAGTGCGGCAGAGATTTCTGTTCATAATGTCACGGGGCTGCCCAGAGGAGTGTTTTATATTGACCCAAGTGTCTGTCTCCAAACTAGCTCCTCTCGCTACATGTATATATGCTCTAGCCACACGTGGTACACATGGCGTGCACGCTGTCATTTTGAGGAGTCTGGAAGCATGCAGTGGAAAACAAGGAGAGATTATTTTATGGGACCTCATACTGGTCTGCTTCAGGTGAATCCTTGAATCTTAGAGGGACTGGAAGACATGTAGAGTGTATGTGTGTGTGTACATGTAGTTAGTCGCGCTACACTGAAAAGCAGACGGTCAAACGGTCAGCCTGTTTTTGCTCTGACAGCCGGGCCAAGCAGGAAGAAGCCAATCGATAGCACTTACCCTCTTCCTGTTAGCGTTCCCAGTAGACTTGGAAGAAAGACGCAGCCCTGCAGTCGTCCCCAGCTGTGTGTGTGTGTCTTTGCCTATACATGTGACTACCTGTCTGCACACACTCTTTGTGTATAAAGCATTGTATCTTAGGCTTAGTAAGGTTGAGCCCATCTATGTATTTTGAACATTAGCTCAAGGACACACTGTAGTGCTATGAAGGAGCGTTTCTCTTGATTTATTGACATCTGGCTGCTTCTTACTCTGCAGTCTGAGACCCAACTGCAGGTTCAACCTATCTAAGTGTCTGTTCAAATAGACTAACAGAAAACTAACTGAAATAGTAGTTTTATAACCTTGAATTTAAATCCACAGCGTACATTTGTGCAGATATATGCAGTAGTTCTTAGTAGTAGTTACATCTGAACCTCTCTCTGCTCCTGCTTTGTGTACTATGACCTGCCTTTAAGGAGAGGAAGAAAAAGTGGCCCACAGGATCAATAGAGTATCACGTAGTTATAGTACTGAGGCACTTGTGCATCCTGTTCCCGGGGACAAACCAGCCCAGGAGGTGGCAAAATGTTTACTGTGATGCATCAAGTGCAGCATTTCCCTTCCTTTGAACTCTGCTCTCCAGCAGGATGCACGTGTTCTACAACCACAACATGACACGACATTTGAAGGACAGGATGATAGTGAGCGGCTGAGGTCAGATCAGCACCCGCTGTGGCTGATGAGCTGACCTCCATCATCCTGTACTGCTCGGGACACTGCTTTAGTTTGTTTGCGCACCATGCAGGTGTGATCGGGGCCGCAAACATACTGCTGATTCAGTCTGAATCTTATTAGCAATTATAATGTTTGCTGAGGTTTTTCTTTGGACAAGAGGCTGAAACTAATTCTAGCTTGGCCCAAGGGCAAGTGCAGCATCAGTTCCAGTGTTGCAGTGAAGAGAATGCAAAATGTGATCAACTTTTGTCAAAATTGCAAGTATTTTTGGGGGAAGGCTGTTTAAACAATATGCCATGTGAGGAATTATGATGATGCTTTTATTTTATGCTTGTGCTCTTGGTATTCCAGCTGTGTGTGTATACGTATAATGTTTGTTTATACATATTTTACTCATTCAGTCACTGCAGCCAAATAAGAAAGCTAAATTCTCTTGAATTATCTAAAAGTGAACCAGAAAAAAGATAGCTGAAAGGATAGTTGGCCCATGCGTGTGCACCTCTGTGTGTTAATATAAATCTATTTGTGTCTCCTGTCTTATTGTGTCTATCCAACAGCCTTCAGATCAGCCTCAGAACGAGGCTCGCCTCTGTAGGGCTTCCTGTCCTTCTGCCCTTGACTGACCCAGGCCTGACCTGTGTTTGGGCCCAGGGCCTCCTCATGGCTGCTGTATGGACTTGCGTGTGTGTCCTTATGTATTTGTTGTATATGTGTGTGTGCGCATGTATGGCCAGCACAGGGTGGTGGAGTATAATTTGAGCCTGAGGCAGGGACAGGACTGCTGCAGATCCATCCAGGCAGAAAAAGCAAGACATGGGAGCCGCAGGGTGGGCAGAGAGAGAGAGAGAGAGAGAGAGAGAGAGAGAGAGAGAGAGAGAGAGAGGGCAGGACAGCTGAAAGAGTGAAAAGAGAGAAGGTTGGAGAGAGACAGGGAGTAATGGACAAAGAGTAGCAAGGCTCTTTTTAACTTGGTCTCCGTGGAAGAGAGATGTCAGTCTGTGTCAGTTCGCTCCACTAACCAGCCTGTGGCAGGAGAAACAGATCTCCCTCTCCCTCTCTCTCTCTCACACTTTCTTGCTTTCTCTCCTTCCCGCTTCCTCCCACACCATTTCTATCTACTTTCTTCCCTCATATCTTTTGGTGATAGCTTTTCTGCCTCAGTTGAGAGAAGCAGAAACACTCCACAGCTCAGGGGGAAACAGCAAGACCGAGTAAAAGACCAAGCAGTGAACCAGTCATCTCTAAAAAGGCAGTAGATGTAGAGTGCAGGTCTTCTCCTGATCACACTTTGGGTGAGTGAGAATGGGCTGCTCCAAATGCTGTGGAGTAAGGCCCCCCGAAAGGCAGGGCACACTGCCGGCTCTGGCAGCAGCGTTTTCCTCTGTGTTTTGAGGAGCGCAGCACACAACTCTTCAAACACAGAAGGGATCAAATCTTCAAATCCCTCGGAAATGTCAACCACGTTTGAGGAAATGTCAGTACAGCTGGAAGCGCACACGCAAACGCGCACCGGCCCGAGTGCGCGAACACACACAGGCCCTCGCAAAGTGATATAGGGCAGTCGCGTCCTGTGGGTGAAATCGGCATCATCTCCTTCGTTACCCCAAATCTCAACAGAGAATCACTGTGTGCCTCCAGAGGTTTTTATTCCCAGTGATGTTGAAGTTGTAATCTATGGCATTTTCACATGAATAAACATCTGCTTTGCAACTCTCTAAACATAAAATCATGTAACACAATAGTAATTCTGCTGGTAATGCCAGTGTAGTGAAAATAGAACAACAGCTGGAATTGGCACCAGAGGAAAACGAGGTATAATTACAAGATTTATTGCTTGAAGGTCTTTCAAGAGTCTGCACTCAGGCTTAGTTGACTGTTCAGATGTTTTGACTACTTCATTAAATGATCATTTCCTGTATCAAACAATGATTCAGCTCCTGGGTTTTTCTCCCCGATTTGCTCCTGTAAGATAGATAACATGCAAGACTTTGTTATAATATGGTTAATATAGTATCAAGACCTCTTATATGTAGATATTTAGTCGCTTCAGGTGATCTCATCTGCAGCCACTGACATCATCCTGTGTTCCTATTGATCTGTCCTCACCCCCGCTGACTAACTTATCGACATCCTCAAGTGTATTTCCTGTCTAGACTGTCAGCAGTGTTTATGGATGGCCCTGCCCCCCGGTGACACACACGCACACACATACACGCACACTTGTGCCCACCTCCTCTGCTTATCGATGTATCCTCTCGCTTTTGACTCCGTCCTCCTCCTTAATGAATCCGGTAGGTGTTGAACTGCAGATGTTGTGCAGGGCTCAAGTATCGACGGGACTGGCTGTGATGAAAGAGCCTGTCCCTGGAGAGGCCTGGCTTAGGTCACTGTGTGTGTGTGTGTGTGTGTGTGTGTGTGTGTGTGTGTGTGTGTGTGAGAGAGAGAGAGAGAGAGAGAGAGAG
>JBAJHX010000001.1:22937141-22971116 GCA_037176925.1 Amniataba percoides
CACACACACACACACACACACACACACACACACACACACACACACACACACACACACACACACACACACACAGAACATATTGTCTGTTCTTTCCTCCTTTCATTCAGTTCCTCACCGGGCACAGCAAAGAAGCTGGGCTGTCCTCACATCACTGCACGCACACACATACTATGTATACACTCAATACACAGTGGACTGGCTCAGCCCTTTTTCCTACATTATTCCTCTTTTGTGTTGTTAGCGAGGAGACCACCTCTCCTTGGGGAGAGGATTGGGTGTCTTAGGAGGGCAGCCGAGCCTATCAGCTTTGACTTTGACTGTTGCCAATTTCCTCACCAGTCACCAGTTTCTGGGACTCACAGCAGTGGAACACGGGGAGCAGTGTTGTACCGCATGTGCTCAGCAGAGGGCGCCTGGCACAGTGGAGCTCAGGGATCCTTCCTTTTGTCATGTCTGCTGACTTTTCCTGCTCATCTATGCAGGAATAATGGCTGAAATCAACCAGTGTACAATGTTAATGGCATTTGAATTAGAACACTTCTAAATTAATTAGGTAAGTAAAGTATGCAACAATCAAAATGTCACTGTTGATAAAGCTATGTTCCTGTAAGCAGTGGGGGGAATCGACAGACTGATTTGTTTGGTGTTATCAATCTGGGTTAGGCTCTGCTGGCTCTAGGCTTGTTTCATCTGTGTGTGTTTGTGCGCATATGTGTGTAAGACTTGCTTGCATGAGTGTTTGTGCGTGTGTGTTTACCGTTGGGTTGGGAGACAGTTTGATTGAGCTCTGCGCCGTAAAGCTGTCTGTTTGCCAGACGGTTTGTCTCCAAGCCAAGACTCTGCAGCAGAGAAGAATACAATGATTATCTGTCACAAGGCAGCCGCGTTCTTCATCAGTCTGGGTAGCAACAGTCCAGACTGCCCCGTACAAGCCTCAGACCACACATCAGACCAGCCTCAGGACCTTTTTTTAACTCTCTAGCTCTGACAATGCTTTATTGGTTCTTTTGTGTGTGTGGTAAAATGTTCTTTTGCATGTTTACTTTAGGTTTGATATAGCTTTCTCTGTTTGACTCCAAAGGGCCTTGAGGAGCACATCTACAGCTTTTTACCTTACCACAGAGTGCTTTGAGCAAGTCTCTCTTTTGTTGTAGTTTTTTTGTGTGTGGGGATGTGTGTGTGTGTGTGTGTGTGTGTGGGCCATGCAATAGTGTTCAGACAGAAGCGTGAGAGGAATGTCAACAACCTTTAACCTCTGGACTCATTAATGTGAGGGGTGTGGGGTGATGATGTGGCAGTGGGATAACTGGTGTGTGTGTGTGTGTGTATGTGTGTGTGTGTGTGCGCGCTCGCTTTCAGAGCGGTGTCAGAGCAGACATGATTTATCACGTATTAGTAGGCAGAGAGGAGGAGGATGGAGCTTTCAAAAGCCTGGGGTTACAAGGTCAGGTCAAAGGTCGTGAAAGGTCAGAGTGCTGAGTGAATATCAAAGAGCATCCTGGGAGCTAGATATGGCCATCCAGGACCAGATAGGTTTCCAGGGACCGACTGGCCAGACAATAGCATGTAAACACACACACATACCCGCACCTCACTTGCAGGCTAGCGTAGGTGGAGTGTGTGGAGGTCAGCGTGGTTGTTCAGTGGTCAGAGGTCAGGGGAAATAACCATTAGATCCGACTTTGGATTTGCTCTGTCCCACCACCTCTTTGACATGCGCAAACACTCTCACTCACACACACATTAGCGCTCCAACGTGGGTTACCTCTTGATAGTCTGACAGCAAATATGTTCTAAAATACGCATCTAAACCAAGCATGCTGGTACACCCAAACAGACATGTACAAGCAGACAAAGCCCCACAAAGGCAGCTAATTTCACACTGACTCTGCTGGGGCCCTGTTTGGGCACGGCTGTGAAGCACAGACAGAGAGACAGATGGTGCAGGGCTGGCAGGAGGAGTTTCTGCTGTCCTCTGTGCGCGCGTACGTGTGCGCGAGTGTGCACATGTACGTGTTTGACTGGCTGTCTATGCACACCGTGCCTGTGTGTGTGTATGTGTGTGCATTCTCCCGTGTCTTCGTGCATTTTCAAACATCACTTTGTACTCCACACAACAGCGGAGTCGAAGCTTTAGGCCACGCTAGCAGTGCCTCTCCTAACTGCTTCCTGTTGCCAAGCTAGGTGTCAGGAAATGTTACCCCCAGCACAACCTCTATGTCTTCACAGACGTTTTTCAATCCAGTCACAGTGTTTTGTAAGAGTCATTTCCTTTCTAAGAGACTGCAGAGTGGAGACCGTGCATATTAACCACGAGGACGACCTGTTTGAAGTTGAATGTAGCTGGCAGTGAATGAAACAAGCTCTTGTATCTTTGTGTTTTGCTGGAGGTATTGTTTTCCATTGCACTGCTCATGTACATATTTGTGTGTGTGTGTGTGTGTGTGTGTGTTGGGGGTGTGCATGTGTGGCTGCTGTAATTGAAATGACTGGTTGCCATGATAGCTTGTGCATAGCTAAAGCTTGTTAGTGTGCTTGGCTTGGCTGAACCAGGGCCAGGGGGTAAGGAAGGAAGGAAGGAGGAAAAGGAAGAACGGGAGGGAAGAAGCATGAGGGAGGGAATAGGGATGAAAGACGGAGAGGTGGATCTGTAAGACAGTGGGGGAGGTAGCAAAGAAAATGGCAGTCCACCAAGATGATAATGAGATGAGGCAAAGAAATAGAAACAAATGGACGGGGAGAGAGGTAAACATGAAAGTGGAGACGGGACGATGAATACAGGTGGTGCTCGCAAGCTGCTTTAACAGGCAGCAGCCCAAAGGCAAGACTAATAGGCTCGCAGACAGCCTGACAAATAGAGGAACTGACTGACCGACTGACTAACTGACTAGTAGTGAGGCTGACAGACGGCCAGACGGATAGATGGACAGGCTGACAGCCAGCGAGCCAGCCAGGCAGACAGGGAGCCAGTGTCATCCCACACTGGGAGAACAGGAGGAGCGAGAAGGGTTCATATTCCCCAGGACAGGTGGCAGAGACATGCCACTGCTGCCACCTGGCACTCGCCGCCCTGTGTCCCTCTCTCCCTTGTTCTTTCTCTGAGCCATAATATTGCTATCAGCTCTTGACCTGGTCTTTCTCCAGAGCCCCGGCTGTGGTGGTGTAGCAGAGCCCTGTTTTCCCCAGTTTGACTTTCCTATAAGACAGAGAATCCCCTCTTTAAAGGCTTCGCCCTCCCTGCTGCAGGGCGAGGAGGCCAGGCAGGCAAAAGGCAACATGTCAGCGATTAGTGATTACCATCCTCCAGCCCTCCCCGGGCTCAGGGAGGCATGCAGGTAAGCCCTCTGTCCCCATCAGTCGAGGCCAGGCCTGTGCGGGGCAGGTGGGGTGGGCCCGCTCTGGAGCCCGGACCCTGACCGCCCTCACCAAGGTAGCAGAGGCCACCTGCTCCCATTCGCCGGTCCGCAGCCCCGTCTGACCACAGACCCCGCTAGCACCACGCAGGCTAATTAAACTCAGTGTGGCAGATACACTCTTCCTCCCACTCACACTGAGAGACGCACATACGCCAGCTCACATCAACTGTGTGAATTTAATAACACAAATAGACACACACACACACAAAGGAATAATCCGCCCACACACTTTGGACAAGAGGAAGAAGAAGAAGTGAGGAATGCAAACATTTTATAACACGGGAACAGAAACAATTGTATTACCCGCTTACACACAAACACACACCACACACACATGCACAGGCTACATGCTGCCAACAGACTGTCCCACTTTAGGAGTAGGAGTGTTCTATTTGGCGTCCACCCACAGCTCTCCTCCTCTCTCTGATCTCGCTGCAGCATTTTTCGTGATCCCTCGACATACCGGGGAGGACAAAGCTGTCACTGATGTTATGGAGACAAAGCCTTCAGTGACTTCATATGGATACTGTTTTAGCCTGGACAAGGCTTTCCCCCCTTATCTCTAATTCTCCTGCTATTGTTTCCATGTCATGATGGAACTGGGCAGAAATCAAATCCCATGATAGCAGTGCAACACACCCTCGTTCCCCTGTTAGATTCTCATGGAAGGCACACTTTGAGATAATTTTAATCCTATTTTAATTATTTAGTATTTTTGTTGACCATTTTACCTTTACTAGGTTTGGCCATAAAAATGAATAACTTTGTAAAGTTTACAGCAAGAGAGAAACACTGCAGCTCAAAGCAGCTCTCAGCACTCACACTTAATATGAATTGACAATTTATATACAGTGTTTAAGGTACTTTCTTCATGTTTACACTTTATAGATTTCAAAACCGTGACTTTGAGTCATCTTTTTTTGCAATTTTTGAGGGAAAAAAGCTAAAAGAATGACTTCTGCAGGGAGAAAATGAAATAGTGTCTGATGGATTAAGTTTGGAAAGCTAACTGCGACTTAAACCTTTTGCGAATATGGAGAGGGGATGAATATTTTGGGGTGGTGAAGAGTGCGTGTGTGTGTATGTATATATGTGCATGAGAAAGGCAGAGGCAGACAGATGCAGAGGAGAAAGAGGAGACAGTGGCGGTGAGGGACTTTTGAGAGGTGTGACTGTTCCCTAAACTGATTTAAGGCCCAGCCCTCCCAGACCCCCACAGCTTCCAACATGCCACAGGGAGTTGTCCCATAATCCTCTGTTCCAGGTAAACAGCTTTCGTCCTCCAAAAGCCTGGACCCATCTCCTCCACACACACACACAGAAACACACACCATCAAAAAGCTCTCCTTTGCATATGCCTCTAAACCCCCCTCCTTTCTTAAAGCTCGGGGCCCCTTATCTGTAATGGAACTCACTGATGCACAAATGCTGCTCTGTAATTGGCGCAAATTAGGCTGATGTTTGTTGATTTGTGGTTGATGCGGAGCTTAAACAAACATCAGACTGTCGGCGGATGTCTGCCTTCCATTTTCACCCAAGTTGAGGTCGTGTGAGATGAGGAATTTCTACATGGCTTCGTATCTCAATCACAAACATCTTAGTATAAAAGAAAATATCAATTTGTATTACCATGGAAACAATATTTGACCAGAATACACTTTACATATAAACAGGTCCTCTCCCGGTGAGGCTGCACAAGGCCGTGCGAGCCGCACCCTCAATGCGCTACCCTTGGTTGCCTGCCATTAACGTGCCCAGCTGCATGATGGGCGAAGCTGCGTTCTCCTCAGCTCTCCTCCTCCTCTGTGTTTAACAAAGTCTTTCACTACACAGCAGAGAAACTCCTCTGTTTACACTCCATCACAGACACTTAAACACTACTCCCTCGCCTCTGCCTTCCATTCCCTCTTTAATCTTTCCCTCCTCTCTTTTCTTTTCTTTTCTCTCTCCACTCCATTTAGTCATTAGGTCGGCTCTCATCTGCATAAGCTTTCCGTTGTAGCACTCGATTGCACTGGGCTCCAGCTCATGTTTATTAAATGAGCCTTCTTGTTGTGTCAGCCCCACAGCTTGCCCTGCTCTCTGCCTCGTCCTACTATTTTCTTGCTTCACTCTCTTTCTCTCTCTCCTCGCCGACTCTCCCTCTCCTCTTCCCTCTCTCTGCGGTTGCCATTCTAGGCCCCCCCCATCTCTTCTTATTCCTCTGTGGGGGTATTAAAGGCTGTTTCTGTTGGCCGTCACTCTTCATAAGTGGTGTCTTGCTCAATGTGTTCGCCCTGTTCCCTGTGCGAGTGCACCTCAATGCCCTGGTGCGCGCTCTCTCTACAGGCCCCACTCAGAATGGAAATGAAGGGAGTCTGTAATGAGTTCCACTCAGCCAGGGTCCCCGACCCCGCCGCCATCAGCCAGCTTAGAGGAGAGAATCAGAGAGACAGAGAGAGGGGAGAGAAACGGGGGTCAGAGATGGAGGGAAGAAGAGGCTCAAGGGAAAACACAGGGCTTTTTTTTTCTTTTTCTTTTTTTTTTACACCCCCTCTTTTCGTGCCTGGTTGCCAAGCTGCTACAATGTTAAGCTGGCCTTTCTTCCAGTCTATAGGGAACAGTGTGGGACCGTCACATGGAGCAGGAGAGGATACGGGAATGATTTTGGAAGGGGGGTGGAGGGCTGAAAGAGAGAGGTGGAGGAGAGGGGTGACAGAGCAAAGCAGAGGACAGGAAAGATGGCAGGATTAAGCAGGGAACAAAGGGATGGACTGTATTTTCAGCATGAACATATGGGCGATGAAAATACGCACTGTAGGACAATGACAAAGACGATGATGACGACAGTTGCAACAACCGCAGTTTCCATAATTGATATCTATCCTCCTCCTGCCAGCTCTTCCTACGGTGCAACATTGGCTCTGCCCTGCTCTCACCAGGGCTGCTTTCAGCTTTCAGCTTAATGTAGGATGAACCTCTGAAGAAAACTGTGAAGTTGAATGTAATTAATTGGTTGTAAGTAGCAGGCTTAATAGCCATGCATTTCTACGCCTGAAACCTAAGGAGCCGTGTCGCCCTAATAGTTGAGTCACCAGCCCAGAGTGGATGTTGACATGTGCTCTGTGGGCTGCATATGACACAAGCCAAAAACAGGAAAATAGGGGATCCCTATTTTAATCTGTCTTTCTGTCTTTCTCAAGAAAAGTGAAAGCATCTAAATGTGGTTGAAAAGTGAAACATTTTTAGCTCACATTTAATAGGCCACCCTTTTCTTTGCTTTTCTTTTTTTACAGTAAACATATTGATATTGTAGGGTAAACACAGGTGTAACTAATAATAGTAATGATGGCTCTGGTCTATTCACATGTCTCAGTAAACCAACACAGTGTGACAGTCAGCCAGCATGCACAGCACCAGGACTCTGAATATGTAAGCAGCATCCTTCATTTTATTATTTATGCCTGGGCTTATCCTTCTGTGACCTGCCAAACCCATTAATTATTATTAATGAATGACTCTGAATCATAGTTTATTTAGACATAACCTGAACATCCAAACGCTTTCAAGCCCAGTCTTCACATACACATGTAGTTATTTGTAACTTCTATAAACTAATTGCTTTAAAGCAATAAACTGTTCAGGAGTCACATCTCTCTTCAATACATAAATTTTTTTCTCAAAATGTGAGAGGTGTGGTTTGTGTTTGCGCGCGTGTGTGTGCACGCATTGTGGATGATTTCTTAACAAGTTTGATGAGTCATATTAGATGTTATTTGCACAACGTCCTCACCCCGTACACCAAAGCAGTCAGCTGGAGAAGCTGGAGTTGTGTCAACATAAACTGAAATGGCCCACTAAGAGGTATGTGTGTGTGTAGAGAAAGTGAGAGTTGTGTCTGTAAGGCAGTGATAGATGAGAGACAGCTGATAAGGAGACCTGGGGTTGGAGCAGTCAAACAGTGCACAGATACGGAGCGGCTCGGTCTTTCCTATCTATTTCTGTTTGTGTGTGCGTTTTTGTCTGTGTGTGTGTATGTGTATTTCTAGTTGGGCTTTTGTACACAAGACTGTCTGTTCAGAGGCAGATGCCTCACTGGGCGCGAAGCCCAGGAATTGTGTGTGTGTGTCTCGGTGAAAGAGGGTAATGGCTGACTCTACACGGCCTCTGACCCTGCTGGGCAGCACAAGTCCTCCTCTGTTTCTCCTCACACTGATTAGAGGGTCAGAGCTGCATCACACAAACACACGCACAAACACACACACACTTACAAACGTACACACATACACACAGTGTGCCTCTTTTGGCTCTGCCGTCAGCACAATAGAGAAGGAGAAAGAGGACATTCAGTAACGCAGAGAGAGAGAGAGAGGTGGGGTCAAACTGGGAAGAAGGAAGAGAGAGTGGTGAGATGTGAAGTGAAGCACATAAAGAGAACGGCGGCACAACATGGATTTGCACAGATAAGAGAGAAAAAATGGATAGCACAGGATATGGGTTTGGAGAAGACAGATATGCTCAAACAAAGATAAAAGAGAGGAAGGCGAGAGCGATATACCTGGTTATTAGAGGCAGAGGGAGCAAAGGATAAAAAGCGAGGATGGGTGGAGTTGAAGTAATAGAGGGGCTGTGGGAAATGGTGGCTCTTTTTTTCCCTTGCTTTGTCCTTTCCTTTCTTTCCTCCATCTCTTAAAGGATGAATCATTCAGCAATCATTTATTTTTCTTTTGAATCACGACTCTACCCTCTCTACCTCCATGCCACCTCTCTATCTTTACATCTCACACTCTCCCCCGTCCTCATATATCTCTCAATCTGAAATGAAAAGGAGAGGCAGCAGGGTGTTCGCACAGCCACTGGATGCCACGGTTCTGAAGAAAACACAATGTCTGAGTGCAAAGTGTCTTTGTCTTTGTGTGTGTGCGTGTGTGTGTGAGACACAGGTTCAGCCCTTGAGGCAGCTTTCCTGGCATTTGACTAAAGGCTCGGGGTGTCTGCGGGCCACTTTGTGTATGCATGCATGTATCCCTGTTTGCATTTGTCTGTGTGCGCACAAGTGTGTAGGTGTGCGTGTGCCTGCATGCAGCAGTGACCCATGTAAAGAGACGGTGTGTGTGGGGCATACATAATGGATGCTCTGCCTGCCGCACACAAGAGTGCACAGCGCCGAGAGGAATTCCCAGCTTAACAAGCCTGTCTGTGTGTGTGTGTGTGTGTGTGTGTGTGTGAGTGTGTGTGTGTGTGTGTGTGTGTGTGAGTGAGAGAGAGGGGCAGTGAGAGAGAGAGAGAGGGAGAGAGAGAGAGAAGCAGATAGAAAGAGACAGAGAGAGAAAGGGAGTGTGTATCATCCATAACTGATCCTGAAGAACGTAGCCATGAGGCAAACTCCGTCCCATCCCCATCATCTTTTTCCACCAGTATTAACCTCTGCTAATATTTCTACTTCTTCCTCTCTTCCTCTATGCATCTCTCTCTCTCTTTTCTCTACATCTTTGCAGCGTAGTATTCCAGCGTAGACCTCACCACCTCTCGTTTTCTGTATAATTGTGTCTTCAGCTCTTCAAACCGGCTGCAGCATATCTGCTCCCCCACCCCCTCCCTTTGGAGTGGAAATGTCATTTGTTTCCCAAACTGTTCCAGAGGACAGCAGCCAGAGTATTCCACCTGTTAGACACCGATAGCACTCACAAAAACACATATGTATCCCAATCCAGTTTCCCTCCCTCAACATCCCACTTCCTCTGTGTGCTGTTGCTCTCCAAACACAGAGAGAAGTAGAAAGAGAGGGAGAGGCAGACTGACGGTCACTCCGACCAATTAAGATGGATGAAGGCGTGCAACCTGAGATGAGCTGAAGTTTTTCACAGCTTTTTTATGTCCTTTTTTAACCACTTAATCCTCGGGGCGATTTTAGATTTATTAAAATTATTTATTTAGATCTATTAAATATGATTTAATAAGTTATGGAATGTTACTACAGTGCCCCCGCCGGCGGGTTTTGACAGTTAACTGGTTAACCCCTGTGGCCATGTTGATGAAGCCTGTTGTTGCCCTCTGCAGGTGGAGCAGGTTCAAAGGTCAAAGGTCACACTGTTATGTAACCAAACATGAATGAAAGTGTCTCTATCCAGGCCTCTCATACGCGTCTTTCCATAATGCAACTTAAACTGCAAGCACTTTCCTTGCAGCAGCTTTCCGTGTCAGAGACACGTGGAAACAGGAGTCGGAGTTGATTCTCTATCTAAGACACTCTGGCAGTTTGATGGCTAAGGCTCTTGTAGGATTTATAGGAATTTTCTACTGTAGCTTTAGTGGGACCAAACGAAGCAACATGACATCATAAAGCATGCAAAGTGTTTATGACCAAGGACATAGCAAAAGCCTTTTGTCACATGGTGGCCAGTACACATTTTGAGACAAATACATCTGTTAATTAAGAACAATTTTTACAACATGAACTAGTTCAAAGTGTAACAAACTGAAGCAAATGCGTGCTTCTGTTCAGAGATGACTGCCTGTCTTCCTTGCTTGTAAATATCTGAATATCTAAAAATCAAATATTTAATTTCATGTGACAAATAAACAACAGAAGGGGTGAACATATATTTAGAGTATATAAAGGTGCAAGGATATTGGAAAACTCGATTTAAAATAATAATAATAATAATCCCAAGTTGCTAACTCCAAACCACGAATGTATTAAACAGGAACTCCATCCCTGTTGGACATTTGTCAGGACAAAATGTTTAAGAAAAACACAAAAAAATCAGTACTGCTGATCTAACAAGCTTCACTAGAACATCTTTTATGAACATAGATATTGATCACCATGTTATGTCAATATCTGATCATACAATGTTTTGATTTCACAGATTCTGTACATGTTCTTAGTGCGAGCAAGTGCTGCAGTCTTGAACTGCAGACCATCTTGGATTTAAGGCAGGGCTGAGCGGTCGAGGTGTCCGAGCCCTGCCGACGACAGGGGGTGCAGTGTATGTGGGGCAGAGGAGGAGAGGAAGAGCTCCTAGACAGCAGACAGGGAGGATGAACAAATCTTTCATCCTTATTCTCGTCTCTGCCTTCTGTAAACAGAAAATGAGAAGAAAGAATGTGAAAGGAGGATGGGGCTGGGGGGGTGGCTTGCTGGTTGAGTGGGAGTGATGAGGAGGAGGAGTGGGGGTGAGTGGGAGGGTGGGAGGGGCGGGGGTCTCTATTATAATAGCTGGGTCAGAGGGATCCCTGCCATTCAGGATTGAAAGGAGGCCCCAATTAAATGACTTCGTAGAGCAAGCTGGCTGGAACGCTGTGTGTGTGTGTGTGTGTGTGTGTGTGTGTGTTTTGAAGTGAATGTTTTCTGCATGTGTCTGCATCCATGTGTATGTGTGTGTGTTAGTGTTCTCACACCTAAGCATGTGTGTTGTCGCTGATGCATTTTGGAATGTACGTCTGACAAGTGTGTGTATTTGTGTGTGAACGTGTGTGTGTGTGTGTGTGTGTGAACGTGCGTTTCTTTGTGTGCGCACACACGCTCACTTTTGTGATACCGGGGGGTGACGAGGTACTTGAAGTGTCGCCATGGTGCTGTAATTAGCGAGCAGGGGTGAAAGGTCGGCCACAATTCTGCCGGCCCGGGACAGGACCTCTCTCAAGAGCTGGAGGAGGCAGAGGGAGCATGGGTGCGGTGTGTGGGTGGGGGGTTGCGAGGAGAATGGAGAAGGGGGTGTTTTACAGACCAAAGACTAAGCACACAGCTTAAAGAGGCTCCTGACTGAAACAGGAGAGAATAGAAAGCCATTAAGCAGTGTTAGTTTTGTAACGGCTATCCTCCCCGCTCTCCCCCTGCTGGCATATGTCGACGTGTTTATTGTCAAAAAAAGTGTGTGTGTTGGCGTGTGTGTGCGGGACGTGCAGGTTGGACGCTTTGAGTGTGGACTATGAATTTAAATGTCCGTTTCAGTTGGTTAGCTTACGACGCTCCTTAATCTTGAAGTAGCTTTAATCTTTGGAGCAAGAGAAAATAGATTGATTGTGGGTGTAAAATGAAGGTAAAAGCAAGCAGCAGTGCAGGAGTAAATGCCTGCCGGGGTGTGGGGGGTAAACCGTGAGACAGAAGAAAGGAGAGAGGAGAGGAGATAGCGGGAAAAGGAGAAAGACAGAGAGAAAAGGCACAGGACAGCTGCAGTTGTGAGAGATGAAGGTTTGAAAAAGCCTGTTAAACACCCGAGTAACGTACAAACTGTCTGTCTGCTTGTGTGAATGCCTGTCTCTCTGCGTGTTCAGCTGTCTGCCTGCCTGTTGGAGTATATCATCACGAGACTGCAAGAACATTGTCCGTTATACCACCACGTATCACTAAACATGGCACTCCACCCTGCCGCAGTGTATCGGCGTGGAAGTGGCGTATGAATTAGTAAAGCGACTAAACAAGCTCCCTCCGTCTCATAAAATGTCCTGTCAGATCCAGCACTGCTGAGGAATGGTATTATGACACTTTCTGTTCTGCTCTCACACAGGAAAAGCACTCTCTTTATCAAAGTATAATGTCTCCAGAGGGAGGGGAAGACAATTGCTCTTGTCAGTTTGTCAGTTTGAGTTGAATAGAAAAGTAGGCCTGTTTATAATTAGAGACTCCTCGCGCAGTCAATAGAATTTTCATTACCTTCGCCCATCCAGACTCACATGCAACTAAACGCCTGCTCTCTCTCTCTCTCACACATGCACACACACCGATGCACACATATGCAAATAGTTTTGTACCTAAAGATGTCATCTCAAAGGTGGTTGACGCCAGGAACGTGTGGCGGTCACAAATTCAGTGACGAGTGTTGGTTGTCTCAGAGGTGCAGCATCCGTATGTGTAAATATAAACAGCTATAAAAGGGCTTTATAATGTGGAGGATGAGATATTAGCGCTCACTGGGCCGGCATGATGTGTGGGTGTCTGATGCAGAGACAGTCTGTTGTTGAAGACATGAGGCCTCTCTTTTAGTTGGCATATGGTGGTAACACACATGCTGCAAAATCTGCCAGTGACATGTGTGAGAGGGTATGCACGTCTCTGTATGGGGTGAGATTTGTGCCACCAGACAGCCGAATATGAATAACGAGTTCTGTGAAATTGTCGTCAGTGGGGAATTACATTTTGGACATTGCTTTTCTAAAATGACAATTTTATAGTTTTTATGTTTCAGAGATTAAAGAGCAATATTGAAAAAGTGTTATTTATATATTATAAATATAAGATTATATTTATTTCAGTGTTTTGAGATTAAAATGAACAGTATGTGTAAACTAGCTCTGAGATTATTTAGATTCTTAGTGCGAGGAGGAAGAAGTCTTCAGTGGCAATGGATTAAGATGTACCAATTAAAGTCATTTGTATTAATGGTTTTAGTCCTGTAGTAATTTTGATATTCCGATGAATTTCATCTGCAAGAGGATGTGAGTGTGTAGGTGCGTTTATGTGTTGAAAAGAAATTTAAATTAATTTTTGCTGAGTTAAGAACATTCAGTTCCTGAACTCCACACCTTGTTACGCAGTACAGTCTTTGAATCTGACCTCACATTGTGTTACTTTAAAGACAGATGTTGATAGCACAGTCCCCTCTGAGCTTCCTCTACTGGTGATTTTGAGTTGTCAGTCTCCTAATTGCTCAGGATACAGTACATCACTCAAAATGAATGCCTGTTGCTATGAGTGAATGTTTATTGACTCATTTCATTATTAAAAATGTGAAGCATGGCGGTTTTGGTACAAGAGAGGGTACTCAAATATGGTTGTGTTTCACATTGTTATAACTCTCCATAATGGTAGAATTTAATTTGTACTATTCATTTTATATTCATCAGTTCAATTTGTTTGTTAACACAACCCAACCTGCTGCAGAAGATGACTGCACTTTCCAAATGGTGGCTTGAATGAAACACGTTGCTCTCAGTTGTCCAGCTCAAAACTACGGCTTTGAATTGAATGAGTGATTTGGCCAAGTGTCTCATTCAGAATATACCACTGGTGCAGAATGAATGGTTAGTTTGATTGTTTTAGCTAGCTACTCTTCATAAAAAAAAGAAAAAAACCCAGATGTCTTGTGGGCATGTCATTTAGATTCTGCTGTCTGGCAACACAAATCATGCTGCTTATCTTTGTGTCTGTGTGTCAGTGTGTGTACTGTATTGATGACTTCATGAATGGTCTATTGCTAAATCCCTTGTATAGTAGTCATTCATTGACAGTCTGTGTTAATATTGTTTTTTTTCCCCACTGTTTCTATTTTCTTTTATTTCCAAATTGTATGTTAATTTAAGCTAATATTATGGAATGTGTATGTGCATTTAGATTGAGTTTCACACCATCAGACTTTCAGAGGAAAGATATTGAATTTAACTGAGGTTATTTTGAGCCATCCTCAACTCCTCAAGTGTTTTTTAAAGGGTTAGAGGTAAAGTTTAGATAAGGCTTTCACGTGCAGTGGTGAAAGGTCCTCACAAGTGCATTAAGACAAGCATGTGTGTAGGCCTGTTATCTTCATGTGTGCACTGTGCTCTACATTGAGGGAGTGCGTCTGTTAACTGTGTGCCAACTGGCACCGAGCCCTTGGCAGTGGGCTGGCGTTCGCGTGCCCGCTCAGCTCCCACCACCTGTCTGGTCCCTGGAAGAGTCACCGGGCTCCTGCAGGGAGGGCCTCCTCGGTGGGCGGTGGGTGCATGCGTGTGGTGTGTGCGTGTGTGTGCGCTGTATGTGCGATGTGCGGGGTTGGGGGGGCAGTTGCAGCCTGGGAGGAGGGGAAGCCAGTGGGTGCAGGGAGCAAGTCGCTCCCTTGGACCTCCAGATCTCTGCTGTAGGAAGGGGCTGTGCTGCAGAGACGGTCAGACTGAGATGGCCGCGGCCTAGTCTGGGCGCTGCAGACTTCAGGAGCCAATGGAAATTTGCACGTCCTTCCCTCGGTCCATCTGTCTGTCTGCCTGTCCATCTGTATCCTGAATTAGTGTCTCTGTCTTTTTGACTGTGTGTTTGCCTTTAGGAGCCCAGAGGATGCCAGGAGGAGAGGGGGAGGGAGACGCACTGCTCCTCCCCCCTGTTCCTTTCAGCAAATCAGTTATTGAAATATGCAACACGTCAGTTAGCTTACCCGCTGCCTAATTTCTCCTGTTGTGTTTGTAATAGTTTTACTCAGGAGATCAGGAGGAGGCAGAAAGATAGTAGAGAAAGGGAACTGTTAGAGGCTAGGCACTGTGCGTTTCATAGCTGCTGTGTGGGAGTAGTGGGTTTTTCAGAAAACCCTTGTACTACCTCTCAGCAAGGGATTGTGCGAACATACACTTGCTCAATAATTTAGCCACTGCAAAGAGTGGCTCTGATTAAATAATGAAGGAGCCTGGCACTGATGATCAAGATCGTGTGTGAGAGCGAGAGTGTGTGTGCGTGTGTGTCAGCGTGTGTCAGTGTGTGTTTGCGCGCTGGGGACAGGGTTTATCCATCCACACGCTTGCTCGCTTGCTCGTAGATGGCACCCCAGCCCATAATAACTCAAATATGGGCCCGAGCTCACGCATCCTCATGACAAGAAAAGTGCTAAAAATCATTTCAGAGCTAACAGCATAGTAATCTACAGCCACAAAGCGGAGAACTCCTTCATCTCCGCACACCCTTTTGCAGGGAGCGTCAAGATGTAATCAACTTTAACAATCAGGGGAGCGATGAACACCGCATTTTCCATAAGTGTTTATTATTTCTGGCTCCAAAGTAAAATGTGATTCGACATTAAAAAAAAAAGGCTCATTGACAGCTCAGATTGACGTACCTCGTGCAACATGCAAGCCAGCGTCACACTCTGACCTTCTGGCTCTGCTGTCACTCCTCAGCCTTGATGCTTTTGTTGTGTAGCAACGTCTGTAGCTAGTCAAAACACAAATCAAACGGAAAATATCTCACAAAATTAATTATCAGCACAATTAAATAGAAATAAGTACTTTTCACAGGTTTTAGTGACCTTTGGGTTCATTTCTTCATTTCTCTCAGTTCCGTTGGCGGGCCTGAATAGTGTTCATGTTGCTCATGGTTCAGGTGCAGGGCAGGGTTTCCATGCCAATGGGGTGAAGGGTCAGAGGCTATTGAGGCCTGTTGCTGTCTCAGGGTTGTAGGTGGTAATGGGTGGCTTAAACCACATGCTCAGTGACTTTAGAGGCTGCAGCTTGACCTTTGACCATTCTGTTGACCTCAAGGGTCAGGCAGGAGGCCATGGGCAGTCACCAGAGCAAGACCTCTGACCTCAGATCAGTGTGGAGCAAAGGTCAAAGATAATGCTTATTGGATGATGTAGTCAGGCTGATACGCAGTTTTCTTTTTTGTTTTTTTTAATGATGTAACATCGAGGATCCAGTTTATTGCCCTTCATTTTGACTTAGTATGTTGCTCCCAGTTCATATCCAAGTCAATCATCATTGGACACTCACTGTCTGCTGATTTGGCTTCCTAATCATTACTGATGTTTTCTTGCGGATTATTTGGACAAGTTATTTTAATTGGTAAATTAGAGTGATCTGTAGTTTCTTGTTCCTTCTCCTCCATCCTTTCACTTTTCACCCGCCTTTACCCCCACTTCTTGCATCTGATCTGAAATCTCAATAATAAGCACACAGACCCAGCTGTATGCAATTTCCTCTGTTTCACCACACAGCACAAACCCAGACGATGGCAACACAAATGTACACTTCCGTGCAAAAATCGCTTCTGTATCTGGACCTTGGACAAACTTAGTGTGTGTGTATGTGAATGTGGTTTGTGTATGTGTGTGTGTGTGTGTGTGTGTGTGTGTGTGTGCGTGTGTGTGTGTGTGTGTGTGTGTGCGCATGTGTGCGCGCTTGCTTGCGTGTTGATATCAGTGAGGACGCTTTGTGAGCAGGGGGGTTGGCGTAATGCAGTGAAGCTGTTTTTCCTATAATGCAGGCTATCCTTCATGTCTTATCTGAGGCTTCTAATGTCTGGGGCCGGTGGAGGCTGGAGTTTGCGATTCATGGCCTAGACCTTGGCTTTGTGAGAGCAGGCATCAATAACCTCCCCCTGCCCGGCTCTCCCTGCAGCACCACCAGCATCCATATGGCTCCAGGATGTTTCTTTCTTTCTGTGTGTGTGTGTGCATGCATGATGAGAAAAAGAGAGAGAGAGAGAGAGAGAGAGAGAGAGAGAGAGAGAGAGAGAGAGAGTACGAAGATCAAAGGTTCAAGAAAGCGAGGTGACAATGATTCAATGAGGCGGTTGGGAATAAATGACACACAGCAATGATCTTTAACCCTGACCTGCTCTGACTCATCACCTTTACACTGATGTGACATTAATGAACACAGTCTGGCTCTTTCTCTCTAACATGCCCTGCTCTTGAATACAACAAATGGCTGTGCTGTGGGCTAGACAACAAGAACAACAAAAGCTAACCCAAGCTACAGTCAGCAATCTCCCAAACACAATAACTCAACTCCTCTTGCAGCTGTTTCCTTGTAAAAGCCATAATAAATTCTCCTTGTGGAAACGCTTTTGTCTGAAGCACTTGTAGGAAGCGGTGGATTTGCATTAGCAGCATTCTAACGACAAAAAGGCAATTTTCTCAAAATTATCTCGAACTGATGAAAGCTATTGACCGAGCAAAGCAAATGTGGTCAATCACTGCAACAACAACTGAAATGATTTTCGGAGCTTATACTGATAATGCAGTGGATTGAGTTACTATTATATAAATAATGAATACATAAAAGGTGCTGACTGTAGAATGTCAGGTACATTTTGTGAGAATATCAAATTAAGAAAATATTATATTGTGAAGCCTGGACAGGATACATATTGCTCAGTGGTCTCACAGCTAATATAGCATTCTCTGTATGTGTGGAGCTACTGCAGTTGCAAACAAACAAACACACAAAGAAAAAAACTGTGATGTCCTGGCTCAGCTGGTATGGTGGTATCCTGTAAACAGAATTTGTCATGCTGAGTTGCTCATTATTTCCTGTGTCTGCTTCCACCAATCAAACATGTGCAGTGCAAGAACCATAACAAAAACATGACACCTTGTAGTTTGGACGTGTGTGTGTGTGTGTGTCCAGAGAAAGCAGGAAGAATTTTAGCGTGACACCTGGTAAAACATAGTAAGAGTGTTTCAGTCTGGTTTGGATTTTAAAGCTGTATAACAAAGTGGAGAAGAAGATGGAGTTAGGAAGCAGAAAATAAGATGGATTAAATAGAAGTGAAAATCAAGCAGGGATGAGAGACTCAGGATCCGTAGCTAATGATTGTTTATAAAGAATTTTCTTGGTCTCTCAGCCTGGTTTCTCTGTTGTCTGTAATCTAGCATTGAGTAGATATAATGTTACGTATTCTTGTTTGTTGTTGGCCACAGTTTCCCTTCCTTTGAGAACACAAATGGCAAAATGGAGCGTGAGTTTAAAAGTGGGGTGATAAAAACGTGACAAATTGTTGGACAGATTTGGGGATGAAAACATGAAATAAGTGTCATCAGTAGTTTTGTACCAAACAAAAAATGCTATGAGAAATGCGGGCGATGTGGAGATGTCTGTTTGGATGATTTATTTGTACCATGGTGCATTCAGCTGACACAAACAAAAATGCCTCAGTTTTTCTGACATCTGAAATCTTGACCTTGGTGTAAATTCACCAACAAAATATTGAAGAATCAAACTGCAATTTTCAGTTTTCTAAGGTCTATGGAGACAACAAGTGGTCATCATGATTTATTTACTGTATTGTGTTTACATTCAGTTCAAAATAAGTAAGTATTAATATGAGTATTTCTCTTGTGAGGCTCCTTGGTCCAAGGACAGTTTTTAAAGCTGCCTATTGAAAACATTATTGAACAGCTGAAATTAGAGGGGGTGATAAAAACTATGCAGAATATTGAACAGATAATCAAAACAGTGACTGAATATTGGCTAAAATCCAATGGTGGGGTGTTTATTCTGGGGGTGATCAGCAGTATTAGCAATGCTTTCATATTTTATATTTTTTCATAATACAGCATATGGGTTATTGTATCTGATTCTAATCCAAGAAGTGTGTGATTTGTGTTATTTCATGATCCACAGACATGAGATACTAATGTTTCATTATTAGGTTGAAATGCCCTCATGCTGACTGACCCACACATCTTGTGCTCTCTGAGTGCAAATACATTCGGTATGATGTTTCTCGGGTGGCAGGGAGAAAGTGAGGCTGGCCTTTCTGCTCTGATAATAAGGTGACATTTTACTCAGCATAGTGTCTGGATAAGAGCCTTGCTTTTTGCTCTCCTACAGCTACAGTACATCTGTTTTCTTCCTGGCCTTTCTCTGATTCTTTGTCTCTCTCTCTCCCCTTTTCTCTTTCTCTTTCGCTCTCTCTCTCTCTCTCGCTGCTTCTCTCTACAAATGACTGTCATCAACTTAAAGCTTGCCCTCATCCTTTTTTATGTGAATGTTATTGACTGGATGAACCCAGCAATGAGAGACACGTAACTTGGCAAATTGCACTTTGTGAGCCTGCAGGGAAGTAGAAACAGAGCACACCTCGACTCACTGCATTGGCCTGACACGACTTTCCTCAGAGACTGCTCTCATCTCGAAATGGCTTCATTTAACTTATATATATAATATATATAAAGAGCAAGAGAGAGAGAGAGAAAGAGAGAGAGAGATATCGTGTAAAAGGTGTCTGAGACGAACAGATATGCTGCTGTCACTAAATATTGCTAATATTTCAGTGTCAAGTTAACTACTTTCTTTACTTTAAAATCTTTGTCTTCCAATCTTTTTTTCTGTTACAAAACAGAGAAGACAAGTGAAAAAGTGAATTTATGGTCTTGTTTCTGCTACCCTCCTGCATTTTCTTACATAGCCTCCCTCTATGTAGTTATCCATGTGTGCAAGAGACAAAGGGAAGGAATTGTCTCAGCTGAGCAGTACTCAACCCTCTGCCCCATTAATTAGCTCAGTAAATGCTGCTGAGATTACAGCAGTGGAAGTGAAGCATGTAAGTCAGCGAGGGATAAAGAGAGTGAACGGGAGAAAGAGGGAAGAGAGAGAGAGAAATATGAGGACATATCCATGTTCACAGTAGCCCGTGTAAACCACTGTTTGCAGGACATGCAGCCCAGCAGATGCCTCGTGATTAGAGGCTTTGTGTCGGAGAGGCCAGTTAGAGGAAGGAACTGATGAGAAGGGAGAGGAAGGAGAAAAATA
Organism: Amniataba percoides; assembly: GCA_037176925.1. Classification (NCBI taxonomy): domain Eukaryota; kingdom Metazoa; phylum Chordata; class Actinopteri; order Centrarchiformes; family Terapontidae; genus Amniataba; species Amniataba percoides. Next base: position 22,956,758 of record JBAJHX010000001.1, read on the forward strand.
GTAGACCAGAAAATTGAGAGTTGAGCGTGGAAAACAAAAACATTGTTTTTCTCCACCGCCTTTCTCTTCTGCGCTCCCCCTTTTTCTCCCATTCACGTCTTTTGTACCTCTTCATATTGTTCACTCCTTTGCCTGCAAGTTGTGCCATCTACTTATTAGTGACATAAAAAAAAGAATAGATAGTGAAGCAGACACTGAGACCACATGGTGATAAGGGATTGTAATTGTTCTGTCAACTAGACTTTCTGTGTAGAGGAAAGTTGCAGAGCTTCCTAGTGTTAAAGTCAACACTGTGAATATGAATATTATTGTAATACCAAGACATAAGCCTAACAGTCACTGGGGATTTTGGTGACGCTGTGTTTGATTTTTGCATCTTAAAAGCCACATTAAAGCTGAAATGACATGATTTTCTGAGGGGTTTTTTTAACATTCACTGTTCCATCTGAGTGAAATTAACAATGAATAACTGTTCATCGTTTCTAATTATTGATGACAGCTTTTCTTATAACATGCTATCAGGTTCATTTTCTGTGTGCACCACTGGCAGCAGTCAACAGAGATAGTAGATACCTGTGGTCAAGATGTCGTGTTGGATGTATGCAGCAGTCGTGTGTGTCCATGTTTCGCCCCTGCTCCCTCTCTAACCTCCACTCCAGTGAGCTACTTGCGTCCCTCCCTCCACTACCTGCCATTATATGTAGCTGAAGTGTCTCTAATGGCCCGTGGCTCTTCTTTCCTCCACCTCTCCCCTTTCATTTTCTCATAACAAGCCCCCTGCCCTCTCTCACTGGAGCTCAGACAAGATTATCCCCCCGTTATTCCACCTTCCGCTCCGTCCCACACTTCCTGGCGGCGCTCAGGCACGACCCCGCGGCGGCAGGAAATGGGCATTTGCAACGGTCATTTCTCTCCCTTGCCCTCTCTCTTGCTCTGTGCCTCCCTCATGCGCTATGTCTCTCGCCCCTCCCCCTCGAGCACACACACACTCGGAGCGGGTCACAGATCATTTCAAGCACCATGAGTGTGGTGAGGCAATTACTCTCCCTTCTGGTCACCTCCAGCCGCTCCCTGCTCGACTTTGAGTGGGCCTTCTTCTATTATCCCTATTCTTCACACAGTGGGAGTCATCGCTCCGCCAATAGTGTCAGACCACGACCCACGTCTCTACTACTGCTGGTGTGCGACAGTCAGGCTATCAGGCTAGGAATCATCTTTTTGCCGCTGGGGTGCAGTGGTACTATCGGCACATCAAGGTGCCACAGTGTTAGTTATCTGTCGCAGCGGAGGAGACAGGAAGATGGAGGCCGGGACCGGGGAGCGTATTGCCTAAGTGTATGTTCATCTCAGGCTGGCTCTTTGAATAAAAGGAGCCATCCGTCATCCGTCTCCACGCTCTGTTTGTTTCCCCCTCATCACAGTCCCTCTCTGCTCTGTGCCTCATCATAAGCCCGACACGAACAGACAGCGACGTGTGTGTCTGTGTGTATTTGGGAGTGTGTGTGTGTGTGTGTGTGTCTGTGTGTGATTCATGGCGAGTATAGTCTTAAGCAAGAGCTAGTAATAAATTCAGTGACATCACTGCGAGAGGGGAAATCGAAGTGTTGCAGCGCTTACTCATAACCCCTTCATGCTATTATTCTGTACGGTAGTTATTATTACGCACACACACACACACACACACACACACACACACACACACACACTACTTCACAGGTCTAATTGAGGGTGTGATCGTTAAGAGCGCTGTAAATCCTCCTGTAGTGGTCACTCCTAAAAGTGCTCGTCTTCCTTTGACAGATTCAGCCTGTTTGTTTACCTTGACAGGAAATCAATCATACACACACGCATGCACGCACACACCCGTGTGCTCACACAGGAGTGCACCTTATGCTCCATCCATGCAAACAAATATCGTCTAAATCACACAGCTTCCGCTCACTGCGGGACCATATTGGATGCAGTATTATTGGTTACTGTTGAGACAGCAGGGATGGACGCACACGCAGATCAGATCTGAGAATAGAGACTGATCTTGCCAATGCATTCAGAAAGGCAGATGAAGCTAATTTTGCAACAACAATGTCCTGAAACAGAGGAGCCCCTGTTTCATCATGCTTCCCCTCCCCAGAAAATCGTTGGAAAACTCTGCTCATCATCTGTATCTAATAGGAGAGGTGCCTGCTAGGAGACACAAGCTGTTTCCATCCAACTGTCAAGCAGGATTTACACACACTTTGTAGACGCTGCCAAAAAAAGTAAAATATATGCATTTCCAGCTTGTGGGTTGAAGTGTTAATCAGTCCTTGGAAGAGAATATCGTAAGTACTGATTAATGTTGGATAACCTGTTATTTTTACTAATGTTAGATGATGTGAACACATTTAATTAGGAAGAGCACATAAGAAGGTTGACCATCACGCTGAAGCAATTATATTAACCGTGTAAGTTTTGCGTCAAGTGAAAATACTGCATGCTTTCTCACTGCAGCTTTGAAAATGTAAGAATTTTATTCTTCTTCTCCATTTATTACTGTTATCTTCATCAACCAACACCATGTTTTTTTTTTACTACCTGCCAGACAAGTACTAAGAGAAAGCTTTAAGTTGATGACAGCAATTTGAGTACATGAGAAAATGTTAGTATTTAACTGCTGTGAGTGTTTAGCAGTTTCATATCACAAGCTAAGACATCATAAGCAAATTCAGGACATTTGTCGTTAACTGATTAACTGGTTATCTGTAACCATCGTGATATTGAAAATTTGGGTACTTGGGGAATGCCGGTCTGATTTCTTTATAGACAGGATTACAGAGTCCAAGTTATAAACTGCTCTTCTCCTTCACTTATTACTTACTTATTCAGCATGCACCTGTTTATGAGCATTTATTATTGAGTTCTTACATTTTACAAGTAGAAATGACTTGATTATTAGTATTCAAAGCAATAAACCACCCAGTTATGTTTGTGTGAGGAGTGAATCGTGACGAGGGCGGGGGGGCTCAGGGAAACAGCCCACCTCCCCTCTGTCACAAAAATGCTTCTCCCCTTCCCCAACATTGTGGAAGGCCTGTTCCCACGGTGACTGAGCTCAGCAGCACCATGGTTACAGCAGGACCCTTTGAAGCCATCTGAAGCCCCCCCCCCAATGTTTTCTTCTCTCTCTGGTTGTCCTCCCCTGAGCCCCTTCTCGCCCATCTTTTAGTAAAGGAGAGAGTTGTTTTGACCTCCGCCATAAATGATCATGACACCTTAACAAGCGGCACCGCTCCAAGAACACACAGTCGCCCATGCTCGCTGGGTAATGTAAACCCACAGCTCGGCATTATCTCATTTCTCACCCGCGTCGCACAAAAGCGCGCATTGTCGGCGCTCATGCTACAGCTGAAGGTGCTGCGTGTAGTGCGAGGTCAGTTTAGGCCGCTTCAAGAGGGGTTTACCGAGGTTTATCTTCTTTTTTGTGCCATACATAAATGATCCACACAGAGCGTTTCTCCACAGTGAGCGCAGAGATTTATACGGCTGCTGGACAGATTAATCTGTGGAAAAAGACAGAGAGACGGAGAGAGAGGAGGGATTCTTGGAAGGCCTTTCCTCTCCGTGCTGGTGGAGGACCAAACAGCTCTCTGCTCTCGGCAGGATGAATAGCTGTGATGTCAGGTGATTGCCTCTCCCTGTTTTTAGCTGGTTGCCCCCCCCCCCCCCTACTGTGAGTTTCAGCAGAGAACACATCCTTAAATAACCATAACTGTGACAATTGGTTTGTTCAAAAACAAAAACAAAACTCTCAGATCTTGTGTGTGCCTGCTCACGTGTGTGTGTGTGTGTCTGTCTGCATATTTTGTGTATGCAGCACCTTAAACAGTGCAGTTCTCATATGAGAATAAAGCAAAAGGGAAAAAAATGGCAGCGGGACAAGAAGGGGAGGAGAAGAAAGACGGAGGAATTAGGGAGGCAGAGAAGTGGTCAGATTAGACCGGTGATGTGATCGGAGGATTAGAGAGAGAAAGACAACCATTTTCGGCCATGGATGGAGGAAATAACAGGGGAGTGGACAGAATCGGGGAGGGATAAGACATAGGGGGAAAAAGTGAAGGATTTATAATCAAGATTAGGAGGAATGAGAGGAGGAGGAGGTGCATGTGTGGACATTATTATTGCTTATATAAATGAGATGTGTTTGGATCAAGTGCTTTGTGCTTCGGGTCAGAGAACAAACGACGTCCTGGCCACTTTATCAGAAGAGCCTCTGCCTCGCCTCCCCTCATCCACCCGAACTCACCCCTCACCGCTCCGACTCGCCCTCTTCCTCAACCCAGTTCTTGCGTTCCAAACACTGGGGCATCACACGGAGGAGCCACCGTCTAAACAGCTTTTAACGCTAACAACACCAGCATGAGACAGTTATTTGCTTTTATCTTTGCAGCAGCGGAAAAGACGGAGTGAGAGCGAAACTGAGCCACACAGAGAGGGAGAGAGAGAGCGAGGGAGACATGAGGAATGGATGAGGCATTTAAAATCTAACCACAGATAACTCCACCCAAACAGCCCTTTGTGTGTGTGTGTTTGCGGATATATGTACTTGTTTTTTGTATATATATCCACGCCTGTGTGTGTTTGAATGTATAAAGGAGCATCCTTCTGCTTTGGCACAAGATCACAGAGTGTTAATTCAGTTGTTATCCATGTTTGAAAATGGAGTTGGCTGCAGTGTTTGTATTAGCTGTGGTTGCCCGTGTGTGTGTGTGTGTGTGTGTGTGTGTGTGCGGGTGCGGGTGTTTGGCACCAGACCGGAGGGTTGCTGTGGGTCCACGCTGGCGTAGTTGGGGCTGGAATGTGATTGGCGGGGACAGCGGGCCAAAGGCCGCCCAGGCTAGCGACTGCCACTTGGTCGAGTGCCCCAGCTAAACACAGGCCAAATCTGCAGAGATTCACCCCTACTTCTCTCTGCTCTCCCTCACATTTTGGCAGCTCCTGTTCATGTGTTTCATAGAAAGAAAGCCGGGACACAACCTACATCGATGTGTCTCCTCTCGCAGTTTCTCCCTTCAACCTCTTGCCTTTGATTAGATTCTTCGTTGAAGTCATAATCAACCATTATCAGAGGCAGTGTTTTCCCTCTCATCAAGGAGGGGCCCGCCACTTAAGCGCTGGGATGTAAAATGCACGACGACACCGAAGCAGTTAGAAGCTATTTGCTTCTCCTTTTAATTAGATGTTTACTTTTTACCTTGAAGTGCCCTCGTAAACCGGCAGCCTGTTATTTGCGTTCGTTATCCAACAAGGGGGCGTTAGCAAGCAGCGCCATCTCGTCACTGGGGAGAAGCAACGAATTCTGTGTGTTATTGAGCTTTGGAGGGAAGTAGGGAAAGACAGAAGGACAGAAGAGAAACAGAAGGGGAATGGAAACAAAGAGGGACAGCTAGAGAAGGGGGGGGGGGAGAAAAAAGGAGAGGGAGAGATGATTAATCCAATCAAGCCTCTTAGTGTTTCATCAATAGGCATTGTTCTAAGATGGCTGCCTCTCCCCAGCTCAGGCTGTGTGCTGCGGCTAGGCTAACACACAAGCTAATCCCAGAATAATACAGAGACGAGGGCAACGCTGAGGACGGGGACTGTGCCAGCAGATTAGTAATAGCAAAGGATTCACTCACACAAACACACACACACACACACACTCACACACACACACACACACACACAAACACACTCACACACACTGGGCATGGGATAGAGAGACAGTCACAGATTGAGTGAGGTGCCTATTGGATTGCACGGCTTATAGTTTTATCCCGTGTGAATGTGTGTTGCTGGTGCTGTTGTGGAGCGTGGTAGAGCTGAACTGAGCCGCTGAAGATTCGCAGCCTGAGAGGTCATGTGTGTGCATTCGCTGGCGCTGTGTGTGTGTGTGTGAGAGAGAGAGGTTGACACTTCATACACGAGTCGCCCTTTTGTCATTAGAACAAGGGCTCGATGTGCGGAGGTAGTTTCCAAAATCGGGCGCATTGCCCCCAGCCGTATGAAGGTGTGGGGAAACCGCCATGTGTTTGAGACACAGTGCCGCCTGAGTGTCATTTTCAAGCCACCAACTAGCTCCAGAGTGGCGCAGCTTGTGTTTGTTTAACACATATTAAGAGCACAACATTCCCCCTGCCTCATTTTCCTTCAGCCTCCCTCAACATTTTGCTTTTTTTTTTCTTACTCCGGTCCCTGTGTTATCTAGCTCCCTCTGTCCCCCTGTCGATCTCCCTCCCTGCCCACCCCTCCTCCTCCTCCTTCTCCTCCTCCCTGCAGCATTTTCTGAGATGACAGGAGGGTGTTTTTCCTTTGTTGGGGAGCTGCTCGCGCACTCTCTCCTCTGTTGACAGGTAAAAGACATTAAAGATACTAAAAGACTGAGCATGATGGAATCCTCCGGGGAGTGAGGAGGGAGGGAGGGAGTGAGGAGAGGCAGAGGGAAGGGAGGACTGATAGCAAAGTGGGCGAGAAGGAGGGGGAGGGAAAAGGAAACCGAAAGATAGAGCGCCGGAGCCTGGCTAAAGGTAAAGTATTTAGGGAGAAAAGGAAGGATTGAGTCATGGAGGAGGAGGAGGAGGTAGGGGTGAGGAGGAGGTAGGGGAGGAGGTTTGACAGTCTGTGACCTCGGGTAAGTCTCTTCGACTGTGTGCTGATGCGTGAAACCTGAGCACACGCAGTATTAGCACGCCTCACTTACTGAACACAGCAGAGGTCTGACACAGGGCAAGGCAGCCTCCTTATACACACACGCACACACACAGAGCTTTCCAACATACATGCATTGCGGGCACACACGTCGGCACGTCTAATGATGCACTCACCCACAGTCACAATACACACACGCACACAAAGCAGAAGCCTTGCTGTCGGAGAGTGTGTTAAATCCAGAAGCACACTGGTGAGTGGAGAAGGTCAGCTCGGGCCCTCCAACAGGCCCCAAGGTGCTCGTGCAACGCTGCCCCTTCAGCTGCTCTCTGCTGCCTCTGTGCGTGCGTGTGTGTGTGTGTGTGTGTGTGTGTGTGTATAGCTTGTGTGTTCGCTTGGCGTCCGGCCAGGCCAGTTCCGTGTTTGTGGCCCTGTACAGTTGTGTGATTCACAACACGCCTAAGGCAGGTCGAACTATAATCCAGCTCTCTCTCTCTCTCTGTTTTTCTCTCTCTCTCGCCATCTCTCTCCCTTGCTCTCACTCTCTTCTCCTCCTCCCTGTGTGTGAGTTAATGGGTTAACCATCTCTGTCCAATAAGCAGGGATAATTGAGACAAACAAGCCAATGAGGAAATGTCACAGGAGAGCACAAGTCAAGCGAAAAACACACCGCCAGCAGCTTTTTGTGTGCGCTCGCAGTGTGTGGGGATGCAGGCTTGTGTGTACGCATACACGTAATTAAATATTAAATCAGTTACATTGGATTTTGTTGTGCTGGTCTTCATGTACATAAACATGTGTACGTGTATAATTGTGTGTGTGTGTGTGTGTGTGTGTGTGTGTGATCCCACCCTGTCAGCCTGTTGTCAGCTTCTTTTCTGCACTTTGCTGTAAAGCAGGATTCTCCTGCTGCGTCTGCTCTCTAGGTTCCCTCAGCTGCGTTTGCATACCATACACCTGCCCCCAGGCGATTTCAGACACACACCCCTGTACCCACACACACACACACACACACACACACACACACACACACACACAGAGGAACAAGCAGCACACACGTGCACACATATTTGTTAATCAAATGAGCAGCGCTTTAAAAAATTCCCTCCCTCCTCCTTCCCTGGTTCACTACTTCTTCTGTGGTTCTCTGCTCTTCTGTCTAATAAGAACGGGACTCGCTGAGAGGCAGCAGATCTGATGCGTTTGATATGGAGACAGATGAAGGGTTGGAGGATGCAGGTAAGAGAGCTGAGTGACTATAAAAAGCCTCATCAGAGCACAGACGTGTGGCGCGATGCATTCCCTCTCGGCTGAGAACAGGGACGCTTCTGTTGTCTGTGCTAGAAAGCAGGTGCACCACAAGGCATTGTGGGAGGGAAATGATATGACGGCACATCAGGTTGTCAGCTCTGGCCAGCTCCCCCCACCTGGCTCCCTTGAGTGTGTGCGTGTGTGTGTCGGACGCAATAAGGGCTATCAGCCATTTAAAAGGGAAATCCACATTAAATCAGGACTGACAGCACTCTGGCTTGATTTGAGAATATTAAAATGTGACTCTCAAAGCAAAAAAAAAAAAAAAGAAAAAAAAGAAAAAAGCTCCTGAAGACATCATCAAGAGAAATCTGGAGAACGTTCATAGGACTATCCACGCGGCTCAAATAATCCATTTTGATGAGTGATTTAATCTAGAATGAGGTGTGAGTTTTTTCTTCAAGTAAGAGCAAGAAAAACATTGCCAATGGAGAGAACTTATTTAGTTAGTTTCAAAATCTGCCAAATCACTTTAGTTTTTCAGTAAAGTATCCTTTTCACAGTGGATTGTCTGGATTAATCTCACGCAGACACGTTCCGGTTAAAACAACAGGCATACTGACAATTTTACAGATGGCTTCTTTGGAAAAAGGAAACACTGCAGTGGACAAAAGCAGTCACTTTCCATCAGGTAGAGCGTGGCTACCAGTATAACCAGTATTCATTTAGTTAATGTTATAAATGCAACCAGGAGTCACCACAGCTTAAACTTGGAAGAACAAAAAAACACTGACAGGATTATGCATATAGAATGGTTATGCAAATGCAAAAGCTTCTCTGGTCTCTAAATGACATGTAACGAATGCTTGATCAAGCCCTGTGCGGATGGTTTAAATCTGTAACAGTAACTCGCATTCATCTGGCATCAGTGGCTTTGTTGCAAGCTACGGTATTAATGCAAATTCAGTCCCTGTGAGCAGAAATCGAACCAGATGTGCCGTGTGTAAAAGACAGCCATTGCTGCCTTTGGCTCGGGGAGCTCGTATTATCCTACACTTTGACAAGAATTTCTCCAGTCCGCCGTTGTCCTCGCTGGAAGTGTTAGGTTACTCGTGGAGCGATCTGCTTTGTTTTGCCAAAGTAAATCGTCAAAATAGACTCTCTCTTGCAGTGTTGCCAGCGGGGTCTCCAGTACATGAATCTGTTAACTCGAGACTCAAGTGTTTATCTTCACTGTCTTTTATAAACCGAGTGTTGGAGGGATTAGCAACACCAAAGCCTCATCAGTGCTTGGACGGTGGCCTGAGATTACAAAACATCCCTTGTTCCTTTTTAACTTCCTCTTTTTTCTCTTTGTCTTTCTTGGTTTGTGGTTTCCCTGTCATGTCAGGTTATTTATCCGTTCTTCTGCCAGCAGTGTGTGATCACAGGGAACACATGAATCTTTTTAAGGAATTCAAAAAAAAAAAAAAGAAAAGTTTTTGACATCCTTTCTCTGTTCAGAAAATACACTCTCTGTTCATCAACTGTCTGACAGTTCTCGTTTGATTTCAAGGTCGAGCCGGTTCAGCTCTCGGTGAAGGAAAAGACGGACGTATTTTGCATATGCATGTACGTACCTTTGCTGTCACCCCGAGGTGTGACTGCACTAGGCAGCAGAGAGCGTGTGACAGGTGTGTGACATGCTTTAGATGAGTGTGTGCCACTGTGGGTTAGTTTCTTGTTGCAGACAGACACAGAGGTGTGTCAATGAGCCCCGTGACCATATTAGGTGGTGTGGCGATAGGTGGATTTTGAGAGCAGGTGGTTTGCATCCAGTGACGGAGCTTGCTTGGCCTCAACTTTCAAACACAGGGAGGGTTCCTAAGCAGCTTTTTTTTTTTTTTTTTTCAGCCGGTGACGTCAAAACCCAGCTCGCAGGCGGTTTGTTGTTAGTGCTGCTTCTCCCTTCTTTCACCAGACTGATAAATGTGTGCTCTAATGGTAAACAGTGTCAGTCATTCTTCAACTTCAGAGCTAAGGGACACCTAACAATGACGTCTGCTCTTTTTATCGCGTGCATTTCCATAATAAATTCTCAGTGTGACAAATGAAAAAGAAATGAGTGCATTTTTTTTGGCCACCAGAAGTCTCCAAAACAGCTTCACTGCTCTTTTGCAAAGATTCTCATTGTCTTTGAAACTGTGTTGGACGCCATTTTCAAAAACCTCATCCTGTGATTGTACGGTGGTGGTGGAGAGCACGGACTTACACATCGCTCCCAGAATCTCCTATGGGTGTTTAACTTGATTAAGAATTAATGAATGCAAGGTCCCTAGCGCATACACAAATAACATGCAAATGTGATGTTTATCCACTCTTATGTTCAGGATCTTCATTTTGTCACCTGTCTTTATAAGCATTTTATCTGTTGGAGCTTTGTAACTTTCGAGTCGTTAATAAAGTAATGCTCACAGTGTTGTGATCTTCTTTCTTCCATGTCCATCCTCCTCCCTGTGACTGTTGCGCATTTCACCTCTGATGTTGACCCCTCACTTCACAGGTAAGTTGCCACTACAAGCACACACACAGAAACAAGCACACACGGTAGCGCACACGCACGTGTGCACACACACACTTTGCTCACTTACTGTATCTGTGATCTGAAGGCGTTGTGTGATGCCGGGGAAGTTCTTAGTGAGGCCACACTCTTGAATAATGTTGCCAAGAAACAGGAGTGTGTGAAAGTGCTCAGCTGACCTTGGTTGCTGTCCTGTTGACACTGAGGTGAGGAGCTGTGATTACACTGTAAACATGTAGAATATCACTGGGATACAAAGTGTTGTGTGTTTTTTTGGTGCTAAAGCAGAATGTTACATCTTTACATCATCTTTTCGTTGTTGTTGTTGTAGTTGTTGTTGAGCACTGTAGATGCAGCATGTGTGTGCGCATACATTTTCCTGCATGCGCGTGTGGTGCTCAGCTGGCCAGGCGAGAGTTGTGTAATTGCAGGGTTATTGCTGCTGAGCCTGATGGGTAATGACACATTTGCAAATTAATTCTCAGTGCTAGGCTGTGATTAGCATACGGAAAGAAGCATCTCACACACAAAGACCGACACACACACGCGCACATGCTCACACACACTTCACAGGCTTCTAATCACCAGCGAGAGGTCAGGTTAAATGGGTGTGTGTAATGGTGGAGCGGGCTCGGGTCTCGGCAAATAGGGGTGAGTGAGGGGTGACGAGATATCATTTCTCGTCAGATTTGATACGAGGCGACGCACTAGTCCAGCTTCTTTCTTTTTTTCGTTTTTTTTCCTAATCAAACTCTTAAGTGCTCCACACGCTTCCATCCAAAACATTTCCTCTTCTTCTCGCTGTCACCTCAGACTGGTTTCGTTCTATATGCTGAATGATGATCTGTCATCTTTAGTTTCATCTAATGCATGATAGGGGAACACAATTAATCATTTTGATTATCTGTGTGCTTTTGCTATCTAGACCGTATATCCTGTATGTCCATCCAAAAACTGTTAACACCCAATTCCCATTTAAAGAGTTCAAATAAAAAAAATCAAATCAAGTTAATTTTATTCCTTTTTTTTAAGAATTGCACATCTCTTGTATGTCTTTCTCTCTGAGGATCACACACCTGTTCTAAAGAACTGAATTTTTAGTAATAATGTCAGAGAGCAGCATAGCAGTATATAGTATGTGTATGTACTATCTGTGTATGTGTGGATCAGTGTGTCTGTGTGTGCACCTCCAGAGGCTGCGTGTGGCAGGGAAAGATTATAGTAATGCCTTATCTTTCCCTTCCCTTCTGTGGAAGAAGATGGACCATCTTTCAACCCCTTCCAACACACATGCGCACACGCACACACACACACACACACACACACGTACACACTGATCAAGAGAGTGATTATTTTTTTGCAATGGGGGTTACACGGAAGACAATTGTATAGTGGGTTGACAGGAAGTGGGGATGGCAGGTTTGTGTGTGTGTGTGTGTGTGTGTGTGAGCGTGAGAGAGAGAGAGAGAGAGAGAGAGAGAAAGAGAATTATTCTGGATTTCTCTCTCTCTCTCTCTGCATCTCCGTCTTTGTGAGCTGACTGCTGTGCCCTCGCGTCCCGTTTCATCTCTTTCCTTTTTTCTCTAACACCCCCTTTTCACTTGTTTTGTTCTTCCCCTGTTCCCTACCCTTCTCTTCTCCCTCTCCCTGTTACTTCTTGATCACAGTGTTTTCAGTCACACACACTGCCTTGGTCCCCAGGGAGCTTTTATAGCCTTTCAGAGTAGGTGTGTGTGTGTGTGTGCATGCGTGCGTGCGTGCGTGCGCCTTCTTTTGCAGTGCACTTGTCAAATGTGACTCATTACACTACCTTAAATAACAGAGGACGATAGCTACTTCCCAGCATTGCCTGTCCCTTAATGAGTGCAAAATGAAAAAAAAAAGTAAACAGACGAGTCTTTTCCATTACTTGTCAGTGTCCCCTTCTATCACTGAACTGTGAAGCACTCGTGGTTTCATATTAAGGCAGTAACCTGGGACGTTTTCCTCTAAATAATGCACCTCTCTGTCTCACCTACTGATATGAAACAATGGAGATTTATTCTCTATTTGCTCTACACGTTCATAGTGTTTCAGACGTCCCAGATAGGAAAATCCTTGTGGTGTACGTGAATTAATGTGTTTTGTGTGTCCAGCTGAAAATAAGCAGATAAATAACTCAGTTGTTACAATTAGCTGCCATGTACATGAAATGAAAAAGAGACACATAACAGTATAGTCTGCTGAGTGATTTTTAGTTAGTGCCGCATGAAATAATGTTAATTTTTTCAGTTCCTTTTTGGGGGTGCTTCAGTCAGTCATCTTAAGCAAATGAAAACTTCTGACATTTTAGTCTTCTCTGTTCATTAGATTATATTTCAGTCAAAGCAGTCAAGCTAAAATCAATATTTTCTTGTCATTTTAGTCAGACTTATCAGATTTTATCCAATAATTACCTGAAAAACACAGGCTGAATGATTCTTTGATAAAGAAATACATTTCATTTTTTGTCATTTTTACAAAATCTTTTTTCTTCAAAAATGTTGAACTTGTCACATTCTCATCTTGACGATATAAGACAATGTTGTTAACATACATATTTAGTCATATTTTCATCGACTAGTAATAAGAATTTTTCATTAAGGATGCAACCTAAAGAAAACAAATAACAAAACAGAATGAAAGGATGTGAAAGGATGTGGTATAACCTCTTCCTTTTAACCAAGACTGAACAATGCTGCTACAGCATCTGGGAAGCGAGAAACAAATTCAAAGATGTATTTGCGGTAATAACTTTTTTACAGGTGCTCTTTTGATTGTCTTGTGCCATCCTCAGAACATTTACATAATTGTAGCTGACACCTTTCTTTTTATTGAATTTCTAAGGAAATTTATTTAAAATTTGTGAGAGCATCTGAACCTACCAAGACTGCAGCATGCTGAAAACAAATGGATCTTCGCGTCATTTTGCTCCTCGTCTTCATCTCGTCCACCTTGCTGAAACTGGGCGCTGTATTTTTAGTGTGCTGTCTGTCTGTCTCTGTCTGTCAGTGTGTCATCAGACTTGGTGGTGGCACCTCAGGGGGACACGTCACCTCTCAACCTGTCTCGCAAGGTGCGAGACACTTCAACACCTACCTCACACGTGCACCTGCGCAAAACAGCCCAGAAGCACGCACATGCCTCCCGGCGATGATAATGTGTATTGTTTGCAGACACTGTGCACTGTACATACTGTGATATAGCATGAAGGGCGTTTAAGTGTGGACATGCACTGCATGTTGCACAAGCTCACTATCTACCCTTATGTTATGACATGCACACCCACACACTGTGACACGTTGTTCTCGTCTTAATTAAACATTTGCTGAAAACCTGTCTTTGTATAAATAAAAAAAAGTCCTTTGTTCCCAGAATAACTCCCCCTCTACCTCCCCCTTATCTTAATCTATGGACCCCCACCTCTCCTTCCACACTTGCTCTCTCCTTCTGTCTGTCTCTTCCTCTTCCTTCAATCATCAGTCCCTATTAGTGATTATTTGCCCTATTTGCCTGTGAGCATGCCTTTCGCGCTCCCACTCCTTCTCACTCCGCTTGTTGTGCCTGTGGATGTGTGTTGTGGAGCTTGTTTTTTTTCTTTTCCCCTGCCTGTCGTCTGAGTCTCCGTGAAGGCGTAGGGACCCCACAGTCTGCCTCCTTCCCTTCCTCCACTAAACTCCTGCCAATCCCCCCTCTCTCTTTATCCCCCACTGTGAGCTTCATAGAATGGGTTCGAGAGCAAGTCAGCCCCCAGGGCAAACTGTCCTGCTAGACTATTTCCCCATCATTTCATCTTCTTTCTTTCTTTCTTTCTTTCTTTCTTTCTTTCTTTCTTTCTTTCTTTCTTTCTTTCTTTCTTTCTTTCTT
>JBAJHX010000001.1:22971181-22983187 GCA_037176925.1 Amniataba percoides
TGTGTGTGTGTGTGTGTGTGTGTGTGTGTGTGTGTGTGTGTGTGTGAGAGAGAGAGAGAGAGAGAGAGAGCGAGAGAGAGAGAGAAGGTGGGGAAAGTCTGCTGTCAGCGCAGCATGGTGAGCAGTCTGTGCACTAGGCTGCACAAGCCAAGTTTCCTAGACGGACACACAAACGCACCCACACACTTGCAGACAGAGACGAGGACTCTTATTTCCAGAGAAGAGAATGGAGGCGGGGGATCTTTTATATTTCCCTCTTCCAAACATGTAGCTGTTCTATTGTGAGCTGCCCTTGAAGACCCACGGCACTCTCACTGCACTCTCCATGGGTTGATGCTTGCCTGTACTGTCTGATACGGTGTGAACAGATGCTCCCTTGATAGTCGTTGGCCTCTCGCTGTCACCGGAGCCGTCCAATCAGCTGTCACCCCAACTCCAAATTGAACTGTGACCGCTGTCCCTCCTCGGGTGAAGCATCAGCACTAGCTGGTATTTCCCTCTCATCTCTTCCCTCGCCTCTTCTATCTCTTTTTCCCTCTAACACCAACCCCTCTTCACTCACTCTCTCACACACACACACACACACACACACACACACACACACACACACACACACACACACACCCTTCTTGCTATCTGGCTGTGTTGTTGCCTGGGGGAGTTCATTCTGCCCTCCTTCTCTCCTCCTCTTCTCCTCTCCTCCACCTCCTTCTCTCCGTATCAGCCGTGAAAGAGAGGGAGAGAAAAGGGAGGGTGAGAAAAGGAGAGAGCGACAAACAGAGACACACACAGAGAGAGAGAGAGAGAGAGAGAGAGAGAGGCAGCAGTAGCGGAGGAAGCAGAGCCGTCTCTCCTCTGATCATTTTTCTTGGATAGAAGGATAAAAGACAGTCCCAGGAATCAGTCGTTGCTCTCGTCTGCAGGATTTACCCAGCCTGTATTTTATCCTCCCTCCTGCCTCTTTTCACCTCTTCTTGGCACTGGACCGCCAGCTTTTACATCTTTCTCCGGCTGTCCCGACTCCCTGGGCGTGCGCTTGTGTGTGTGTGCATGTAAGAAAAGAGCTGGAGAAAGCAGGGTTTTTTCCCTGCTGCTGCTTGGGAAAACGGACAGCGAGTGTGTGACCCCTTGCCCAGGGGATCAGGGGCAAGAGCGAGGGGGTCGAGAGCCGGGGCGTGCTCAGTGGTTGACCCTTGCTCCGCTCTGTCTGTGCGTATCTGCGTGACTGTCTGTGTGCTTGTGTATGTGTGTGCGTGTGTGTGTGTGCATGTGTGTGTCCTAGCTGGCTGGGCGGTCCCAGCCTCACGCTTGGTTAGCGAGGACCAGAGAGCGGGGATGACAGGCTGAGTCTCAGCCCAGCCTCCCCACACACAGAGGCTCGTTTCTGGGTGGCTGCGAGGGCACAGCCCCTCTCTCGCTCAGTCATCCAGGACAGGACGGCTGCCGGCGCCTTTGAAACAAGTTGCTCTCTCTTCATGACACTTAAACAGTAACCATGTTTGGACTAAAAGCACCACTTTACTACTTGCCAGGTAAGCCAATGACAATTGTGGGTTGTGCAGATTTTCATGTTTGTGTATTTTTGTGCATATGTGCTGTCAAATCAATTTAGCGTACACACTCTGCTATAGACATTTTGTATTTGTGAGTGAATCCTCGTGTGTGCACTTTGAAAAAGTGCACAGGAGGTTTGAGGTTAGCTCTGGAGTGCATCTGAGGAGACGCTCGTCTTTGTGCTGCTGGTCCTGAGGTTGGAACCTGAGATCCAAGGCTGGTAATGCTGTGTGACAGCAGCTCTCACTCTGTTTCTCTAAGCTCTCAGCCCTTTATCAGCACGGAAAGTCAGCAGGTAAACAGGACACTAAGTGGCAGCCTGTGTTTTATTCAATGCAACCACACAGCGAGCAGAGGAGAGAAGCAAATGTATGGTTTTGCATGTGTGATCTGTGTATCCGTAGCCTGTGTGAGTGTGTGTCATTTTTTTGTCTGCGCCAGTGACTGTGTACGCATGCATGCACATGCTTGTGGTTTTCAGTGTGTACGTGTGTATGTGTGTGTCTGTGTGTGAAAAAGAGTGAGTACAAGGGCGGCGTGAGGTTACCGCCGGTCGTCGCTTAAGTGCGTCTCACGGCTCACTGGGCACTGATTGTGGAGAGGACAGCCAAGAGAGGGCAGTGAGAGAGAATGACAGGCAGGGCTGGAGTGGAGGGAGAAAGAAAAAGAGGGGAACTTAGGAAAGGCAATGTTTTTCTCTCTGCCTCATTATTGGGCCCATTCAACCAAATTTATTTTATTCATGTATGTTCATATAAAATTTGGTCCATAAAAGTGTTCATTTTCAGCCCCAGCTCCTCTCTCAGTCTTCACTTCAAAGATGCATAATGCTGCTTTAATTCTGCAATCTCAATCTGGACAAAGGTGCTCGTTGTGTGTTTTCATCTGAGTGTGACTGTATGTGACTGTTGTTTCCCTACAGCAGAGGTTGGTACACTTCATCGACACTTAGCGGAGATAAATTATTTATGTGTTTTAGTCAGCAGGTAGAGTGTGCAATTAGGCCATAACCAACATCGCTTTAGTTTTGCCCCTCACATTTTGCTGTGCAACCCCGCAGCCCTTTCTAATAGACCTTTGCCACCTGCCAGCTGCCCAGTCAGCCTATCTGTTTATTAACAGGGGTGTTATAATTCACCAGATTTTCATCTTCAGCATTACCTGTCCTCCTGCAGCGTCATTTAATATTCTGTATGGATATTTTTTTAGCTGCCTTTTACCTTGCGTTTTCCATTTTATTTCCGTTCTTTTTTTCCTCACACACTTTTTTTAAAAGATTTTTTTCTACAAGCTCTCATTCTGCATTATGGTCTTCATTCATGTTTCATGAAAGAGTTCAGGTATTCTTAAATCACACAGCACCCCAAGATTAACAGTTTCAGATTGGTAGTAGGTAATGCCCTGCTGTCAAATGTTATAAGCATTTATGGCATTAGCACTTCAACAGTGAAAATGAAAAAAAAATAAAGTGATATGACTTTTCTCTGTTGAATGAATTCTCATTTAATGTCACATCATCTGCAGCTGTGACACCAAGCAGCAAGTCTGTGTCACCACTTCAGCTTGTGACTGGTTATCACCTCAGTCCAAGTATTAGAATAAATGGATGTCATTTGAAAGCATGTGTAGCATTTTTACTTTAAACATGCAGTTTGTAACCGCTTTTTTATCTGCTGCACTCTGCTCTTTTTTTCTTCATCCTTTTATTCTTTCTCTTTAGCATGTCTCCAGTTTTTTCCATGTCCTCTGTGTCTTGCAAGCCTACCTCCCTTGTTCAGGAAGAGGGTTTTGAAATGGAGATCTACCGGTAAAGGCCACAGAGCGCCCGCTGTGTGAGAAATAAAGGCAGAAAGAAACATGGAGAGATATGTGCCTGTGTGTATGAGAGAGAGTGAGGAGGTCGAACAGAGGGAGGAAGAGCCCGTGTCGAACTTTAGTGCATCTTTTTTCTGTGTCAGAGCCTCTGACCACACAGTGTGCTCTTTAAACTCAGAGTGACACTTGCATCAAACACACAAGACGCAGCTAGAGCGAGGGGAGATAGGGAGTGATACACAAAGGAAATTAGAGAGGAAATGCGAAGGATGAGACAAAATCAGGAGGGAAATAAGAGAAGGGTGGGACCTCAGTTGCTGGCTTTAACCTCCCGTGTCACCTCACCTTCCCCCTCGCTCTCCTCAGGGCTTTCTCTGTCTGATTCCCTGACCCCCCTCTATTACTAGCTAGACTTCACCCCCCTCCCCACATCCTTTTTCTCGTCCTCTTTCCTTGTGGTACAGATGACCCTTTTCTCACTCTTTGTGTGTGTGTGTGTGTGTGTGTGTGTGTGTGTGTGTGAGTCTTACCCCTTGCGACCCCTAAACCTCCCACATCAACCTAACCCACAGCAGGAGAGCCACACAGATTACAGGCATACAGAGAAGGTCTGTGTGTGACAGCGGCCAAAGTTTGTGAGGTGTGTGTGTGTGTGTGTCCATCTTTTTGTCTCTCTCTCTCCCTCTGTCTTATTGTGTGTATGTGTGTGCTCAAGTGTGTACATGTGTGTGTGTGTACGTGTGTGTGTGTACGTGTGTGTACGTGTGTGTGTGTGTGTCGGTGTCCAGCACCGCGGGTTGCTTCTTCTCTTCCCCCTTCTTTCATTCAGCCACTGAATGAGCCCCCGCCTGCCTTCCCGTCTCAACCACGGTTGCCTTGGAGACCACGTCAGACACATGCTAGTTCTCCATGATTATTTGACAACAAGAAAGGTTGGGTTAAATAAAGAGGGGCGGGTTGAGGGGGAGGTGGGATTTGTGTGATGGTAAGAGAACAGAGGAAGTGGGGAAAGAAATGGATTAAGAGAGAATAGCATCGAGGGATGTGGAGATAAGGGCGGAGAGACGAAGCACTTGAACTTGGGTTGCATTTACATCACAGCTGAGGTGGAGCAAAGCCAGAGACTAACCACTTCAAGATGGAGGGTGGTTCATGGTCACTGTACCTCTATATGTTCCTTTTCACTTTTACACTCTTCCTGTTTTTATGCCTCCCTCATTCCTACACAAGCCTGTATCCTTCCTCCCTGCATCCATCCTCCTCCATACCTCCCTCCTTTATCCTCCAAGGTGATTTCAGACAGATAAAACCTTGTTTAAACTTCATATGTACTGTGTGTGTGTGTTTTGCTGGCAATACCTGTGTGTGTGTGTGTGTGTGCGTGCTGAGTGGGCTTGTATTTTTATAAGTCGCATGCCACGCTCAGATCTATGATATCATTTCTGCTGTTGTTGTTTTCCCCCACAAACTGTCTGCGCTCGTAGCCTGAGGGTAAGGCAGCGAGGAGGAGAGAAGGAGGAAGAAAAGGAGAGAAAGAGGGATGGACAGACAGAGAGGCACAGAATGAGAAAGTGAAACAGGCCAAAAAAAAAAGAAAAGAAAAAAAAGAAAACTTGAAGTGATGCCGAAACCACAAACCACAGATGCGAGCAGAAGAAAGGGGAAGTTAGGTTAAAGAGCAAGAAGGGCTGGTGTTTTGTTATGACAGGCCGCAGGCAGAGGAGGTTTTAGTGCCGAAAGCTAATCCTGCCAAACCCAGTTCAGAGAAGATTGCAGATACTGAGGAGCATCAGGTATTGCATTCAGACAGCCACTTTGTAATCCAGTCCACTAGTCAGGACTGGACGCAGGGCAGATTGATATAAGTGGGAAACTAAGTGTCTTGACTCACGCTTAAGCAAGGATAACACATAAACAAATGTAGGACTAAAGCACACTGATTGGTTCTCTCTATTCCCATCTCGATGGCTCTCTCTGCAAATCAATTCCTAGAGAACACAGTGACATGGACAAAAAGCCTTTTTCCTCATGCACACACACACACACACACACACACACACACACACACACACACTCCAGTGGAATCAATATGTGTGCAAGCCATGTTGGATGTTGAGCCCTGGATCAGAGTGTGGACCAATCACTGGTGATTACTGAGCCCTCATTCAGGACCAAAGAAGAGAGTGATGTTGAGAGCTTTTTTTTTTCTTGTTAAATGTGCATATTGTGCATCTGCTTGCCTGTGACACGGTGATAACCTTAGCCAAGGGAGAGCACTCATTGATAAAAAGAAAAAAGAATCCAACAGAGAGACCTTACACTGTGTCAGGAGATTATCTGGGCAGTAGTGTAATCATTATATCCAATTAACTACAATATCTTTCCTTCTCCTTCCTCCTCTCCAATGTCTAGCTGAAGCCATCTCGTCCGATCAATTCCTACAAATCTCCCTGCTGCATCTACTTCTCTCATTATGCCAGCATCTACTCAAGTGTCACCCGTCTCTCTCCGTCTTTCTCATCCTCCCTCTGTGCTTTTATCCCCCAGTTCACTCTATCATTGTATCCATTTATCTATTTTACTCCCCCACTGCACCTCGGCCCTTCCATCCCTCCATCCCTCCCACTCCATGCGCTCTGACAGCTCTGTCATTAGATGGCAGTAGCGCAGTAAAGCAGTCACAGTGATGGACTACTAGCTCCCTCGCCCTTTTCTCTCCTCCCGCTCTCTCTCCCTTGCGCTGCCCTTGCTATAAAAGCTCTGACCCGTTCTCGGCGTGGCATCTGTTCCACGCCAGTCCGCAGGTGGCACTGCCCCGGTCACGGCCGTAAAGGTCGGCGGTGGCGCGTCTCACCGGCTGCCCCGTTAGCCTCCTCGTAAACCCAGGGCTGTTAAACCCTGACCCTGCACACCTGTGGCCTCGGCCCCTCTCTGGATACAAGCCACCACCAGCCACAGTGACGGGGAGTTCCAGAAATACACACACACACACTCCCACACACACATGCATGACTATACTATGAACCTTTGTGAGACAACATATCCTAAATGCACAACCTCAATCAAATCATTATTCAAACTTTATAACTTAAAGAAAAAGTTCGGTATTTCTCTCTGCTTCCATTCTAAGATCAGCTAAGTTAAACATTATTATGTTTTATTTGTTTAATCTTGTTTTGTTTTTTTATTCAAAACAAAAGAAAAACAAAAACAACTTGTGATCATATGAGGAACTATTTCCCCAAAACACCAAATATATATTAAATGTGCTGTCAGTAAAAGAACAGTGTCTGATACTGTTTTCAGTGTGAAAGTGGTATCCGTTTTCTCTTCTAACTCCCCGACATAAAGCTAAAAATCAGAAAATGTTGAATTATTCCTTTAAATTAAGTGAAGAAAAAGAGTTTCTCAGCTCGTTATCTCTGTCCGGACATTTGGTTCCTCTGCACTGGAATTTGGGAACGCATGCCCCAACACTCAACACACATACAAAATACCAACTCGCACAATGACACACTATTCCAACAGACAGTCTGTGAGCGAACAGGTGCAGGGGGGGTAATCTGGGCTTTGCTGGTATCACAGTAGTGTACAGCTATGATTTATAGTCTGTAGTCAGCTCTCTCTCTCTCTCTTTTTCCCCTTCTGTTCCCCCTGGTAGTTTTGTCAGTTTTGCACTCGGGAATCGCAATGCTGTTTGTGTAGTGCATTGTGTTGTATGTGGGCTTGTTTGTTCTGCTCCTGTGTAGCTGTGGACAAGGCGCACACACACACACACACACACACACACACACACACACACACACATGCACACACGTATGCACATACTAGAGGCAGCAGTGGGATGGTAAACTGTTTCCTCACAGCTGTGTGTGCGTGCAGGGGTATCAGTTGGCAGGTCTTGTGTGTCACGCTCGAAGTGCTTGTCAAACACTCGGATATCGTGACGGACACTCACCTCTGCTCTTTTGCGTTAAGTCGCCGTGAACTCACATGAACCCCATTTGGAATGTGAGAGCGATGAGCGTTTGGGCTCGCTTGTGTTTTGTGGACTGATGCGTGTGTGTGTTTGTGTGTGTGTGTGCATGTTGTCACCTCTCTCCTGAAACATTATTCCAGCAGCAGAAATAGTCGAGCTCTAATTGCCTTCATCTTCCTTTGCTTCCACTAATCAAATTAGACTACAGAGAATTCTAATTAAACCCTGCCTCCATCTGATGGTGCTGGGTTCACACACACACTAACACACACACACACACTGCCACCGAAGCGCATCACTACACGTTGACACTTTTGCACGTAGCCAGTATTATTTTTCACTTATGTGCACTCAGATGAGTCGCGGTTTAACATTAGAGAGCAAAGTGGTGAGTGGTGACTGGCTTGTAAGCTTCCCCACCAGCTGACCACCAGAATGACTAAAGTGCATTAAGAATGGGTGTGGAAAGTGTGGAGGTTATGCTGCACTCTATGGGGTTGTTTGTGTCATTGATTTGTTACGATACAGTTATGCACTGATAAGGATGTTCAGAGGAAGCAATGGCTGAGCTGACTCATTGTGCTCGTGTCCTTGAGGGTTAAAAGAAACTGCACAGAGAGGCATGTATGAACAGAGGAGCGAGGCAGGTGGTAGAGTTTATACGCTCTCTTTAAGGTGAGAACCTTTTATTGATTTTTACCGGCGGCACAGGCATGACTCCTTGCTCATAGAGTTTACAGGACTGTTGACACAGCATGCACCATGACACCGCAATGGACACAACCCTGACTCCTGAAGGTCAGCGCTATGTGCAACATGATGTGTGTTGGCTGACTGCGCTGTTGCTCCAGACGGGCTGGGGCCATATTCCTACCCACATTCATTTATGCATTCATTTATATGAGTTAGAAGAGCATGACTGTATGGATAGCTGTTTGATGCATCTTTCAACCTCTTCTGTTAGGCAGACCCCATTTATTTAGCCTATTTTTTCCTTTCAACATTCACATCCTACTTGAGAAAAATGTTTGAAATTTTGCTTTTCATTTAGATGTTAAAGCTCCTCTCACAAATCTTATTAATGAACTTGTGCACAACAGAAGTAATTATAATGTTTTTGTGGCATAGACTGATGATCTCACAGTTAAAGAGGGAAATCTGCATTTTTAAAGTTCATAAAACCTTAAAAAGCAGGTGTATGGTACAGAAAAGTCCATGTCCTCACACTCGGATGCCGCAGAAAGACAGAGGAAGGGTGGTATCTGTTACCAGATGACTCTTTTCTGCAGGGCGGCAGACTTTCAGTCACTATTTATCCACTTCCTTCCTGTCAGAGCACCTGCTGGTTAGACCAGCTAGTCCTCAGAGTTAACACTTTGATAAACATGAACACCCATACTTTCACACACACACCCCTACACACCCTTTCAAAACTGGCAAATGCCATTGATCTCAAACATTCTCTGCCCTTTTAACTGCACCATAAATGCACGGCGGGTAGAGAAACAAGCACAAAAAAGGAGATAGATGAGGTTAGAAGGAGAAGTAGGGTAATCCTTCCTCACTTCCCAGGGTAATTAGGAGTGTGTGAGGCTAAGATTTATGAGGAAGAGGAGTGGAAAGCGGAGAACTGTACCACCCAGAGAGAGGGTAATGGGGATTTGGAAAGTGCACTTTTTGTACCCTGGAACTCTGCAGTAGACTGTGCATGTTTTTGTGTACGTTTTTTGTAGTGGGTAGAGGCAGCCTTTTAAGCTGACAGCTTTCCAATCATTCGTCAATGGGATTTCAGAGCTTAGCCATCAAGGCAACCCCTACACTTAAGACAAAAAAAAAAGAAGAAAGTGTAGTTTGCTGTTATTCAGTCCACTCACAAGTTCACTGTTTTAAGCATTTGTCCTTCTCATATATACATGCAGGTGTGTCCCTACATGCAGTCAGTGATATAGTTACAGCTTACAGATTTTGTCCAGTCTGCATGCAGCCATGCTCATTAGCCTTCCTGGGCCTGTCGGGGTGGGAGGGTCTCTCTCACCCCCGTGGTCAGTCTCCTGGGTCCAGAGTGCTGAGGCAGTGTGTAAAGGCATGGTTGTAAATACCTGTTTCACCAGGAGGTTTCTCTTTACTCAATATGTGAGTGTTGTAGGGGTTGAGGATGAGCGGCCGATGACCTCAGGGCATCAGCAGGAGGTGCAGTTGGTCGGAGAGGGGCAGCAGGCCCCGGTGGTCTTCCACACCGTGGATGAATGATCTGGATCAGAGACTGCACCACATTCAACTGTGTAATGAACGGCTAACCATCTGTCTTTGACTTTATTTGCAGAGGATCTTGGTTTACCAGGTTATGTGTGAGTGTGTGCGTCTGCGTGTATGTGTGTGCGCACTTGTTTGTGTGCATCAATGTGGCTGATTGGTGCCGAGCTGCCAGCCTTTCGGCACACAGGAAATGGAAATGAATCATGGGAGACAGATTAAGAGAATGGCGAGAGCTCATCACATCCTGTTAAAGACTGGAGATGACTTGAGGCAAGGTCTCTCTCTCTCTCTCTTTCTCTCTCTTTCTCTCTCTCCTGTCTTTCTTTCTCCTCTTTTTTCTTCCTCACTCTCACTCTATCCGACTCCTGCCCCTGTCCATATCCTCGCTCACTCACTCACGCTCTCCTTCACTGTCTGTCGTTCTCAGACAGTGGTTTGGCGTGAATGGGGCGAGTGATCAGTGACTGGGTCTAAAACATCCCATTAAAATTAGTGTCACACACTGAATTTGTGTGTGAGAGTGTGAGTGTGAGGCAGAGAGACAGGGAGAGGCTCGATGATGGATGATAGATGATGGCTGTGACCTGAATAGATGGCTCCAGGCCGGTCAGATGACTTCCTCAGGAGGAGGAGTAATGAGGAGAGGGCACAGGATTACCGCTCCATCACTCAGTGTTTATGGGAGCCTTACAGCGACCACAAAACAAATAGCACAGCAGCTATAGCTGAGTATAAATCTCACACACTGTTTGTGTTTGTCCACTCGAGTGGTACAATACGTGCCTGAGAAACGACACCAAACAAAAAGAGGGCACAGGGTTTGGTGATATAGCTTGTCCCTGTGCACATCCAGCCCTACGGGTGCTGTGTTTTTTACATGTTTACTTGCGTTTATTTGGCGTCTTTTGGAGTGTAGCCTCATTATGGGGCAGTTTCACACCCTCAGGGAAAACTGTATGAGCTGAAAGGTTAGACAAGGTTACATCTGAGGCTCTAAGTGAGAGGACACGCGTGGACACACTTCCTGTCACACTCTGCGTTGATGCGCTGTGCCCAATAGAGATGAAAGTGACTTGCTAGCGGTAAAACATGTTGCTCCAGGAGCGGGTTTCTCGATAAATCCAAGAGTAAGACCAGTTGAAGGATGATGCATCGATCTGACACGCAGTCGTCCTGCACTCCGGTGCTGATTGATGTGGCCTGGCTTCTGGCTCTGCGAGTGTCTGCTCCGGTCTCTCGGCATCATGTCAAGGGAGGTCTCGGAAAAGGGCTGGACAACTGGGGGATGCTTAAGAGGGCTGAGAGCAGCACATGAAGGTCAGAGGAATGCGGAGTGTAAGGTGAGAAAAGGGCCAAAGGGGGGAGGATGAAGCACACAGAAAGATAAGACAAGTGGATGTGAGCGGACGAAAGTGCTTCACCGCTGCCTGCGAGACAAGAGAGAAAACTGGCACAGGAGAGACAGGGTTAGGGGTGTGTGTGGGAGAAGAAAGGGTGGGGTGGATTTGATGAGTGTTGTGGGGGGAGGGAGGGTGGAGGGAGCGGGAACAGATTTGGGGAGGGCCGGCCAGCTGAATCCTGGTGGGGAGTGGCAGGAGTAAGCTGGCACTGCGGAGGCGGGCATATGGAGGGCAGGTTGGCACTTTGGCTGCCACCAGAGTGTGCACCTGCCGACAGGGGGAGACTCTGCCAAGAGGAGGGGGAGGTATGGGGGGGCAGAGAGACACAGACACAGGGAGAGAGAGAGAGAGAGAGAGAGAGAGAGACATTGGTTGTATTAGTGGTGTGTGGCAGTGAAGCAGAGTTTTGGGGCGGCTGGAAACTGGTCTCTCAAGATTTTGGATATTAATGAAGAGTCTAAGTGTATCAGACAACTGCGTGCCCTCCTCCGATGGAAATGCACGCACACAGGTGGATACACACAAGTACGCACGCTTGCTCATTCTACAACACCTAAATCTCAAACAGACACAAACACACTCACTCACACACTCAAACACACTAGCATTTAACAAACCTTCAGTCTAAAATAAACACTTGCTCCACTATCCCCCTATTTGTCTAAATCTAGCACTCAGATGCACCGAGTGTGTCTCATGGTAGAGAACAAATAAACAGCCTTGATAATCAGGATAGCGTTTAAACCCTTTCCCTACATACACGACAACACACCCCCTAATTGGACTCAACTGTTTTGCTGCTAACTATCTGCTAATTAGATCAGTGAATTCCTCTCACCCCCTCTCTCCCTTTTCCTGTGTCATTATTTGCTACGAACAAAACACTTCCAAGCGTTTTACTGAAAAGCGCGGAGTCCTCCCACGTGTAGAGGCGTAGCAAGGAGATGATGTTTGTTCATTTAAACAGATGTGGGACTGTACTAAATGATGTGTGTATACATA
>JBAJHX010000001.1:22983249-22994767 GCA_037176925.1 Amniataba percoides
ACACTCAAAATATGCCAAACTGATTGTGTGTGCATAGGTAAACATTTTATATACATTCAACCCTTTATTAATCTGTGTGTTAGTGTGTTTTGGCTGCTCAACACCGACACAGATGCAGGAGCCAAAGGCCAGTGCCCTCGTTAAGCCGCTGTCAGAGAGGGTTTGTAACAGCCCACTGGAGCCCATCTGTATCCTAACACACGCATACATGCGCACACTAAATCAGAGCACTTCCTCCGTGTGTAAGTGCATTATTTTGTGTTTTGCTCATACATAACACATTTGCCTCTTATTTGTGTCTTTTTTTATGTGTGCGGCAACGGATGTGTGTGTAGAGGTGGGTGTCCACAAGTCTGAATGGTGAAGGGCAGTGACTCCGTGCTCTGGTTTTAGCCTTGGCTGTGGATACAAGTCTTTTGGCTGCCATGTTTTCCTCTGATCTGCCTCCCCTCTTTCATCACGAAAACCACAGAGAGCAAAGCAGAGGGAGACGGAGAGGTTTAAAGGCTGGCAGCAACACCATGGCCTTGAGGTGTTATCTCTGCCCCTCACTGTGTTGGAGAGAGAGGGCGGAGGGGGCGAGGAGGGAGAGAGGGCCTGTTGGAGTGATTGCAGTGTAGCCCATTTCTCTCTTTTTTTAAATTTTTTTTTTTTTCCCCTGTGTGGAGCAGGACGGTTAGCAGATGGTCTTGTTACCAGCAAAATGAAAATGAACGCGGTAAAATTTGCTTGTGTTAATTTCTCGTCCCCCAGGTGAGACCTCGAGCGCTCATGTGCACTTGTGCACATAGCGCAGACTCGCGCGCACACACACTCACTGACATGCGCGGCCTCGGCCCGCTGGCTTTAAACGCACACCATCTGCATGCAGGGAAAGTGTGTCGGAGGAGTGTGAAGCGTGTGCTTGGCTTGGGGAATGTGTTTCTAATGTTCATAGCCATAGCTTATGTTGCGTTGGAATGTAAAGAGTGCTACCAAACGCTTCGTGTCATCAGTCATCAGTAACCCAGTTGTCCAAAGACAGTGGGTGTTTCGGGGCACGCTGACAGAGCTGAAAAGAGGGCTGAATTGGCAATTAGAGGTAAAAGGAAGCAAGGGAATCTGTGCTAACAGGGAGGAGGAGATGGCATGTTCATCCGCAGATGAAGACTAAATCCTTTCATTCTCCGCTCGTCTTCCCTCCCTCTCCCCGCACTCCCTCCCCCTGTGCTCGCTTAGCGGTGAGATGAGAGCTTCTGCTTTGTAACGTCTGCTTCTGCGTGTTTGTGTGTTTCGAGGATCTGGAGTAGTCCATAGCTTATCCCTCTGAGTGTGTGTGTTCTGCAGGGATAGAAGCGCCTTAGCCTCCCTTATCGTCTTACAGTAGGGCACTTGCTATTGCTGTTTGAACCCCCAGGAGAAGGAAAGTAATGGAGGGAGAGTGAGCAAAACACACCAAGCATGGAGAACGTAATAATCTTTACTTTTATTTTCAGGGACTCTGAGAGACCACACCTTGTTTTTTGTGTCAAAGCGCCGTCACAGCGGGGCTTTGTAGCAGTAGGCTGTGATGATTGATGCCACAGTGTCTTTGCATCTCACAACACGCAAATGACATCACTAAAGCTAATTTGTGTCCTACACGTTTTTATAACAGCCAAGTGAATTCAGTGTCTCACAGGCAGGAGAGAAGGAGCTGACAAATTTTAAAGATGGCTGCACTGATGGGGAGCTGGATGCTCTGAAGCTAATAGGTCTTTAATATTCAATGAAACAATGAAACCACGTGGAGGGAGGCTGAGAAGAAGTAAAAGAAATACACTCAAAGAAACTTTTAGTTTTTCTGAGGCAGTTTTTTTTTCAACTGCCTTTGACCATCACCTCCTGAAACTACTGAGAAAAGGCTGTGATAGAAAGAAACCCTTAAACCACTCAAACAACATATTAAGTGGATGATCCCTGACACTCTCCTTGCTCTCTCTCTGCCTTTGTGAAAATGACAACCTTTTCATGAATGCAGATGCACTTACCTTGGAGCTCTGCGTGCGGATCAGTGCTAAGGTTGCCGCATTTAGAGGTTTGAGTCCCGCGGGAAGTGGCGGTGCTGAGTTGTGTGGGCATTGATGGCGTGTGGCAGTGCTCTTTGGATACACCCAAATAGCATATGTTACACTCATATGTATGTATAACACGCACACTTGCACACACTAGTGTCTCCGTGGTGTTAATACCAAGCCACTATACCGCCCACGCAGCCCTTGGATGTGAATGAAATGAGTCATATGTGCTCTTCACAAACATGGAACACATACAGTATGTTCCCCCTTGAATGCACAAAAACACTCCTACATGCATTGTGCTCATGATTACAGAGCAACCTCGTGCCCCGTCTCAGCGCTGAGCCACACGCACCGATGGCTGAAAAAGTGAACTATAGGCACTCAGCGCACACGTAGAGGTCCACCCCATCTCCTGTTGCTCTTTAACTAGCGTGGTAGGTTGCAGGTCTCGGCAGAGTCCTTGATGTGTGCAGAGGAGTGATGATGAGCTTAATGCAGTCTGTCTGTGTCCCGGACGTGACCACCACATTAATATGGCACTAATACAACGCTCTGTCTGCTGCATGCTAATCACTGCCACACTCTTTCTCACGCTTTCTCTCTCTCTCTCTCATAGTCTATTGTTGTGAGACATGTGAGACGGACAGGTGAGAGAAGACAGACTTGTAAACACGGACTGGATTAAACCTGTTTGCAGTCGTAGCACTGCAGGTGGATATTTTGTACATCATCAGATAGTGCTGTGCATTTTTTAAGTGATCAGGTTTACATTCTGTTACTCCTTTTTGGACAGAGGACGACAATTACTGCACCAGAATTCTTTTTTGTTAAATCACAGAATTCTAATTTGCCCACTTTGAAAAGTGCAACATTAGCCTTTCTTTAACTTGCTGTTGTTCTTCGCTTTCAACAAGCCACGCCAACGTCAGATTCACTGAGAGCAGCGCGCTCAACAGTCACTTCTTTACTGTTGCTGCGTCCACGTCCCATGCTGCCTGCACCTTGAATGAAAAGCGTAATTTGGCCTCAACACTTGTAAGGCCTTGACATCTGGTCCACCTCAACAACCCCCCCTCCACCATACCCCGCCACACACAACTACCTCCCAGGCTGGTAGAATAAACAAGGCCACTTCAAAGCAGCTCAGTGCCCATGCCAACAGGCCTGAGAGGAGGAAGAGGAGGAGGAGAGGGAGGGAGGGACTGCAATACTGGAATGAATCAGAAGGGGGGGTGGAGGGATGTGTAAGCGTGACTGCTATTAATGGCCTAATAATGTATTTGGCTGTTTTGGCAGTTGTGAAAAGGGTGAAGGGGGGCAGAGGGTGGAGGAAAAGGGGTTGACAGCATGTCACGGCTGGTTAAAAGCAAGCTGGGAGAAGAGAGAAAGGCCTTGTTTGTTGGGCTAAATGCTGTAAATAACATCAGAGAGTGCAGCTAAATGGAAATCAATGCAATTACCCTATTAGCATGGGCTTGAACTCACACTGGCGGCTGTTACAACTCTCTCGCTCTCTTTCCCCCTCCTTTGCCATTCCTCTCCATTTCCTCTGCATTTAGCACTGTATGCGTCATGATATACATTTGTGGACATGTCTGCCAAACAAACCAGAAAAACAATACTTAAAAAAAAAGAGAGCAGCATGTGTTGTGTTAGGAATGCTCAGCGTGGACTGTTCGAGTGGGCACACCGTGGTTGTCCCTGTGAACTCCACGGCAAGCGTAATGATCTTGTTTAGATTTGCATAACCCTCTTAATCACCCCTATTTTGATACCTAACAATTGCAGGGGGAGATTATGCTGTTAAGTGGTAAGTCATAATTAGGTAAATAATTGGTTTGGCTATCATTGTCCCTGTGCCATCTGTTTGAGGGTATGTGCGTGCAGAGGGGTGAGAGGATAGGGGAGCGTGTGTGTGTGTGTGCGTGTGTGTGTGTGTGTGTGTGTGTGTGTGTGTGTGTGTGTGTTTGTGTGTGAGGGGGCGGGGACAATGGAGATGATTTTGATAGCAAGAGGTGATGCGCAAGTCTCCAAAAGAATGTCCTCCTAGTTTTATGTAACACTCCTACTCTTCTTTCATTCCACTGGATCTCTCCCATACACTTAATTAAACTCCACACTAAGTTTAGCTCATGAAACAGTGAGATCAAGAGATATCTGAGCTCACTTTCAACCTCTGTGGCACGTTGAAGGCCTTGTTTACAGGGAGGTATCCTGAGCTAATGGCTGTTTGATCTGTTTAATTGCTTTGTTTCCTGCCAAAACTGCTGTATTGCAACCTGTGGTGTTTTTTCCAGCAGTAATTTGCTGCGTGTTAGAGTGTGTTTTCACAAATTTACAGGTGCTTACGAGTGTTTGTATATGTAGAAACAGCTCGGGCACCCTAACTCTGTGCTGTGTACCTGTCCCATCTCACAGGTTTATTTTTTCCTCAGTTCTTTACAGCAACACAGTGGCGTCTGCCGCTGACCGACGTGCATCCACACGTCTCCCTCTGCTCTGGTCCCATCTCATTTCCTTTCCCCACTCTCTGTTTGAATCCTCCTGTTTCCTCCATCCCTCCCTCTCTCTGCACCACTCTCCCCTCCCTTTATTCTTCCCTGTCCTGCTGTAAGTATGACAGTAAAATACTCATTTCTCCAACCTCCCATTGTATCTCCTCCTCTCTCTTTATCCTGATTCTCTCTCTTTGTCAGAGAGTGAAATAGTTATTCTGTTGCCTCTCTCTGCTGCTTTATTGAGGGGAACAGACGGTGGAGCTTCATCTCTACAATGAGAGTGAGGAGGGAACAATTTGATCTAATTAGCTGCTGAGATTGTCCATAAGGATTCAACTCTTAACTAACTGCTCCAGCAGTTAGAGCAGGATCAGCGTCCAGGTCAAACTATAGAATTTGAAACACAGGCACAATAAGTGTGAGTAGTTTGATTTGCGCGAGTGTGAGCACAGTTGTGTGAGTGTGCACCTGTCTTGTGTTTGTTTGTGTGTGTGTGCGCACACAGACAAAGTGCACAAAGGGTTAAGGGTGTCTGTGTGCTCAGAACATTCACACTGACAGCTAACAATTAGCTGCCGCCAGTGTGGCTAATAGAGGAGTGTACATTGTTAATTATGTCACAGCAGAAAGGTGGGAAGGTGGAATACATTTGAATAATGGGAGGAATGATATAACAACAGGCTTTTAAATTCCTTGGCCCTTTTTGTATGTGTAATGAAGGGTGTCTGTGGGTGTGTGCGTCCACTCAGACCCAGGGGCCTGTCTAACAGTCGTAAAGATAAAACACACAAGCTGTTGCACATGTAGAAATACACACATTTACCATCCCCCTCCACACACACACACACACACACACACACACACACACACACACACACACTCTCACTCCCTCACACATACACAGTAACACTGGGAGGCGTGAGAGACGGCGAGTATGTCTAAGTAGTGCGCTCGTGCCTGGTTTTCCAGATCAATGATGTGTGGCTGGGTGATCGATGTGAGGGCTTAGCAGAGTGGAGAGAGCTAATGGGCAGGTCAGTGGCTCAGACACATCCTGGCTCCCCCTGCCTATTACCACTACGTCTGTTAATAGGCCTCACCGCACTCCCCTGTTGCTCACACACACACACACACACACACACACACTTGGATACTTGGATAGCAGGAGGATAGAGGGGAGGGAACACAGCCAAGCATGCACAATCCACAGGCCTACTCCCTAGTCCCTGTTTTAACCCATGTCTCTTCCACACATCTCTCTTTTTTCTTCATTTTTATCTCCTCACTCTGTTCTGTTCTGTGGCCTTCGACCTGTTTTTACAGCAAAGCTTTGGTGCCGCACCATATGGTGCCGCATTTGTATGTATGTAAATAAGGGGAGGGGCAGATAAGCAGCATATTTACAGCCATGTAAAGTAAATATGACAGAGATTACCGCGCAGCTCTCATCTAATCTCCACTCGAGCACATGCAGGCCTGAATACAGCCCACCCCCCAGCATTTCCAGTTGGCTGAAGAATAATAAGTGTATTGCGATTGGTCCTGCGCGACTGTCAGTCAGAAGGGGTCTGGTGTTGTTTGGCTGTGAGGGTAGTTCTGGGTTAAAGGGTCGGGCAAGAGAAAAAACTGCAGAGCTTGTATCTCTAATTGGACTGTATAAGTCAGTTGCCCATTGCAGTCTTTGTTTTCTAAGTCACTGTTTATTGCAAACACGTAGTTCAAAGGGCAGAATTTGGGCATATTTTACAATTAATTCTGGTGTTATAGTGTGAGGTCTCTGCTGTGGGTTTAGAGAACAATTTCATGTTTATAACTGAAAGTAAGGTTCACTAATATAATATTTTAACCTGTGCAGAGATATATTATAAAGATATATTTGTTTCAATGACATTTTATTATAATGCATTATATTTGTTTAGTAAACTGATCAATCCTTACATTATCACCTCTGCATATATCTTAGATTAAAGTGTCTTACTTCCTTTAAATTCTGTTTCTGTTACTATGGTTTAGAGTTAGGGGTTACAGAAGAGACTAATCTTGCTTTAGTTTTTTTTCTAGTGATTCTCATTCAGAGCTGACACAACTAGTCGATTAATTAATTTGCTAAATTATTTTACAAATTTTCATAAGACATTTTATAGATCAAACAATTATTCAGTTAATCAAGAGAATAATTGTGCGATTAATTGATGATGAAAGCAACCATTAGCTGCAGCTCCATACATTCTTTCTGCTTGTATAGTGACACCATTGTGCGTGTGTGTAGGACAGCTGTGCAGGAACACAATGGTGACAGCAGGTTGGTCAGCGAGGTAAATAACAGGGCATCACCCTTCCTTGTTATTTCTCCCCATTCTTACAAGGTCTTCTCATCCATCCCTCGGTCTCCCTTCTGCCTAACCTGTCACTTTGCGTAGCCCCTCTTCTGTCTTCCGTGTAGCATCTGATCTGCATGTTAATTACCTCTATTGCCTTAATTTAATATCTGTCAGGGAAGAATGTGGAACACACACCCCAGAGGTATAGCATACGCCCTCCAGCTCTACTCACACACACACACGTGCATATGCACTCATGCTTGCGTACGCACAGACTTACACAATGCCAAATGTTTTTTTCCTGCATTTTTTGTGCTTGTTTGGATTGCTGGTTTGGTGGTGTGTTGTGGTAGTGATGGCGGCAGGAGGCAGGGGTTAGGATAGTAGGCTTGGAGTAGAAGGGGGCCCACGCAGAATATTTTGAAGTCTTTTCTAAACCATCCTGTCTGAGTGTATCTCCCTCTTGCAAAGGCTAAAAGCGCTGCCACTTGTTGTCCACATAATGGAGGCGAGGCAGGAGGCGCACGCGGGGGGGGGGGGGAGTTTTGTGCCGTTTGTCTTTGAGAGGAGCAAGGGAGTTCAAAAAGGAGGTGAAAGAGCCATTCTTTTTAGATGCCGAGGGGGAGGAAAGCGTGCATGCTTTCACAGTCCTGGGCAATTCATCTACCAGACGCCCCTCTCTGCCGCCAATGTGCATACAGGCATGCACAACATGTGTATGTCGACACAGGCACACGTATGATAGAGACCCTCACACCCACTGCACTCACATGGCTACACAGCATTTTACAAGGCAGAGCAGGAGTGACTTGAGAGTTCACAAGGTGTGTGATTCCATCATAGCTCTAATAATTAGAACCATTTTTATTACAACCTCCCCAACATACACACACATACACGGACTCTCGCTCTCTCTCTCAGCCATGCAACAAGCCTGTGTCTCTAGTGGCTGATAGATTGTAATGAATGTAACAGCAGTCAGATCCTTCAAAAGCCTCTCAAAAGCTTAAGCCCCTTTATTAAATTAAGCTAACGATGCCTAAGGCCAGGTCCGCTGCTGAGAGAGAGAGAGAGAGAGAGAAGATGGGAGGCTAGAGAGAGGGAGAGGTGGTGCATGGGGAAGTAAAGGCTGCAGAGATGATGAGGAGGAGGAGGAGGAGGCAATGTTAGGAACGAGGATGTGAAATAGCAAGTAGTCAAATCAATGAGGGATGCTGGGAATGGGGGGCGTTCAGTATCAAAGCAAGGAGGTGGAGGAGGTAAAGGATGGCTGGTGTAAGAGAACAGGAGGAGGAGAAGAAGAAGAATACCTTGAGGACTCCCGTAGTTATACACTAGTGCACCTCCGGTTGAGAGGAGGAATAGGTAAAGGCTCACTGTGGGATTTCTACTCTGTGTACTGTATGTGTAAGTACACAGCAGCTGTTAATATTCATGTTCAGTTTTTAAAACTGTTTTAAAACACTTTTGGTCATATATTAATTACACTGTGTGATAAAAAGCATAATGTTTGAGCTTTTTTTTTTTTTTTTACCAGTGTACTGTCCGTAATAGTGAGCTTGGGTGTGCATGTGACTCTAGTAGGCCTACCCTTTACAAAATAGATAAATAAATAGATAAGGGACTAATAGCTGCAGAATTTGTTTTGACGGTTTCATTAGTTGATTTAATTGAAAAATAATGTTTTCCTGTGTTTCTGTTCCTCCACAGATGAGTGCAGTCAGGCTGAAATATCCAGTGCTTATTAAAGACCAAAACATATTGGTGAATATTATTGTGATGCCAGAGATGTGACTATCATTTTTCATGTAATGACTTATCCCTAATAGCAATGACTAATCACTAGAAGCGACTAAAGACTAATACCTCATTAGCGATTAGTGATTAAAAAAAAGACACACAAAAAAAAGACTAATTGACTTGAAAAAAAAAGTCAACTAAGACATTTTAAAACACAAATGTCTGATTATTTGACTAATGGAACAGAAGGGGGCTCCCTTGATGTGCAGAAAGCTGTCCTGGGGGGAGCATGTGCACAGACAGCCGGCAGATCAAAGGCTGAGGTCTCTGTGCTGCATCGTTAGTCAGGATACCTTGTCTACCTGCTCTCTCTCTCTCTTGCAGGTCAAGCAGAGGTGAGGGATACACTATCAGTCGGATGAAAGACAAGACATGCTGCACAAATGCATACACACACATGCATTGTGTTCACTCACATACAAGACGGGGGGGGGGGGCCCTCTGTATTTGTGTGTGTGTGTGTGTGTGTGTTGGGTAGTGTTTCTTTTCTCTGCTCTGCCTTTCGCGAGCCCAGAGAAGTGGGCTGTGGCAGGAGACACACAATACATAATTAGGCTTGCGTTTGATCCAATGCATCACAGCAATTAGCAATTTACAGCACAACGTGAAAAGGGCCTCATCCCACTGCCTCCCCAGCCATCACCTGCTTAATCCTCATTTTCATCCTTGGCTTTGGGAGAACACCCTCTCTTTACTGCTTACAAGTGTGGCTTTGATTTCACAGCCTGTGCAGTCGCTGGTATCTAATCCACAGTAAAACCATTGATAAGCCCGACAGGGGTAGAGGTTGTCAGTCGAGGCTGCTCTGTGCTTTTGGTGGGTGGCTGTCCCCTTGTGGACACTGGATGGAATTACTCTGCTTTTTATTTTTATTAAGCTACTGTATAATATAGAAATGTATGGCAATATGAGTGTTTTGTCAGTGACAAACAGATCATATTATTCTTCAGTATCTGTTGGTCATAACGAACAATTAAACCTCAAGATTCATCAAGATTTAAGATATTATTTTTTATAGGATCTGCTCATTAATTCATGTACAGCATGGCTAGTGTAAACAAACCACTGAGGACAAAGACAGAAGGAATTCTCTGTTTCTTTATGAAGTAACCACGGGATGATAAAAATAAATCTTGGCAGCACCACAAATCTGCAGAAAATTTGTTTAGTAATAAATTAACTCATTAATTGCATCTCTTAATCATCCTCACTGACCACAGAATCATTGTATTTATAATATATTATATATAAGTAAGTTTATTTATATAGCACATTTAGAAACAATCATATAACATAATTAAATATATTTTGATTTGCAATTAACAAAAGGATATTGCATGTTTTTTTTTAAGCAATAGAAAATGT
The DNA here is from genome assembly GCA_037176925.1 of Amniataba percoides. Lineage (NCBI taxonomy): Eukaryota > Metazoa > Chordata > Actinopteri > Centrarchiformes > Terapontidae > Amniataba > Amniataba percoides. Next base: position 22,993,273 of record JBAJHX010000001.1, read on the forward strand.
GCAGATTAATTAAAATGACTAACAGGAAATGTCTTATTTAAAAATATAACTAGGCCTAAAATACCTTTTTTTAAATTAAATCATAATACTGGATTAAAAAAATATACAGCCTAATCAGTGTAATTCATTTATATTTACATATTAAAGTTGTTGATATTAATTAGGCAAACATTAGTGGTTATTTCTAATGAACAGGAAGTGATTCTCTCCATCCTGGTTGGGGACGGATGAGACTCTTTATCCTGTGTGTGTGTGTGTGAGTGTGTCGGGGTTGGGGGGGGGGCAATGCGGGGTCAGCCCTGTTGGACTGGAGGCGTGATAAGGGAGGGGGGGGGGGGAGCAGGTGCTTCTACCCTCCGCCCCCTTTAGGCTCGTCTGTGTGTCTGTCCGGCCCCGCCGGAGAGGAAGCTCCACCTCCCGGCTCCCAGCAGCCGGCCGCCTCTCTCCTCCGCTCCGCTGCGTCCCTGCTGTGGCTTCGCTCGGCGTCGGAGCTTCCTGCGCGACAAAAAAACGACCAGAAAAAAAAAAAAGAAAAAAGTGCGGAGTCTGTTCTCGACGGAGGGATGGACCCGCGCTTTCACCGCTGACGGGAGGGCGGATTTCACTCATTTAGGAGCTCTGGATTAACCTCTACTTGTTTGCGGTGAGTGATTGTGTGAAAATCTCCAGCTACGGACGCGAACCCGGAGCTTGTTCGTGTAAGCGCGCGGGCACACGGCTTTTTGTGTTGTTGTTGTTGTTGAGGAAGTCATTACGATATCGAGGAAACGGGTGCTAGTTTTTTTTTTTCTCCGAAGGTCGGTGCCGAGCCCTTGTGTGTGTGCACGCGCGTGTTTATGTGTGAAAGACAGACAAGAAAAGAGAGGAGAGAGCTGTGAGAGGAAGAGAGAGCGAAGAGAGACGCTCCGGTGCGTTCAGGTGCCCATTTAAGCTTTATTTGTTGTTTTTTTTTTTGTCTTTAATCATTGAGCGCGTTTTGTTAAGGATTTCCAGGCAGCCGCGTTTTAAAATGCAGATGAGCCTAAAGGGCTGAAAGGAATAGCGGGCGACCCCCCTCCACCGCCCTCCTCCAATACACACCCCTCCACCCTCCACCCCCCCTCAAATTAACTTCTTGTAACATTGTTACCGGGGCGCTGTTGTGATTATTATGTAAAGCACAGCCCGGAGGGTTTCTACATAAGCCATTTACGCTCACTGTAGGCCCTTTTATGTAAAATTGTATTATTGGCTTTACTTGATGGGTAATTTGTGGGCTCCAGTCATGCAGGCTCCGTCTTTAAAAAAAAACAAAACAAAAAAAACAGTCTGGTCAGGAAGTCGGACTGTCTTTGAAAGCGGCGTTTTCTCTGTATTAATGCGGCTGCGACAGTGACACATGTTGACCATTTGGTGCTCTCGGGTGAAGGCTTTGACCCTGTGTGTGTGTTTGTGCGCATGCGTGGCCCCGCGTGCGCGTGGCAGGTGGACCGTGTTGAATCACTTCCCACGCGCT
>JBAJHX010000001.1:23009926-23021446 GCA_037176925.1 Amniataba percoides
GTGCGTGCGTGCGTGCGTGCGTGCGTGCGTGCGTGCGTGCGTGCGTGCGTGCGTGCGTGCGTGCGTGCGTGTGTGCGTGTGTCGTTTGCCCAAGCATGTAGGGCCGTCACAAGCCATTCTGGCATTTAGGGATTCCACTGACCGAGGGGCTGTCAACACGGCGTCACCTTTCAACACACACTCACACACACGGGAAGGAAAGGGACAGCCGGCTCAACCCTCCTTTCCCTCTCTCCCCCTCCAACCACCAAAAAACTTGAATAAATCTAGAGAGAGGCACAACACACAAAATAATCACCCATTTCAGCTCAGTGTAGCATTCATTTTTAATGCTCTTGAGTCTGAGAACCTTCACAAATTAATTTGAAGCACATTGTCTGAATTCAGACATATCCAGCGGATAGTTTTTGAAACGTCCCACTTTAATTCCCCTCACAGTGTTGTTATAAATCTCTTCTTTCCTGATTGGAGAAAGGTCTTAGTAGCACCTCCCCGGCAGCATTAATTGGATCAAGCACAACATGAATGGGACCTTTTTCAGATGTGACAGTTGTGTGAGGGAGTCAATGACTTGCTAATTTGTTACATTTCAATGGGGACGCCACTGTGTATGTTAACACTGAATTTGCTAACATATACGGTGCTATAATGTACTTCCACTTAGAAATGAAGTCACCCTGCTGGTGTTGGAGCATGCTCAGTGGAGCTGTTTTAACTCTGTGACTGTGGACCTCTGGCAGACACATAATCAGACTGGAGCTCTTTGGAAGGGTGACCTGCCCTCCTAACCTCTCACCTCTGACCCTAAGCCATACAACCAAAGCCCCTCTGCCCCTCACACCACCAATCCCCATCCGCACCAGCTGTCAGAAACAGATACCGTGCACCACACACTGCCCTGCCTGTCTGTGTGTCCAAGGAAACAGCTATGCGCCTTACTCTGTTCGCATATATTTGTCTCAAGTCCTCATGACTCAAGTTTATTGTTGGTCCTGTCATCTGAGTGCAGTATTGATTATTAATTCTATCCCATTCTCCTCCCTCTTGTCCATTTGTAGGCATGAGCCATGAGTCAAAGTCACCATCGTTAGGAATGATCTCCACGGCGACCCGTACCACGGCGACGGTCAGCCCCCTCACCCCGTCGCCTCTCAACGGCTCCATAGTAGCCAATGGAAGCCCAGCCACCCAGTCTGCTCACTCTGGATTTGCTGCAGCCCTCCGTAAACTGGCAAAACAGGCAGAAGAACCTCGAGGTAAAGCCACACAGCTCGCCACAACAGGGATTTGACACTCTTGACAATGCTGAGTTTAAATCTGCTGGTTCGTAGCATTTTGGCTGTGTGCCTAATGGAGAAAACGGTCACAATACCTCCGTTGAACCACTTGAATTGATAGGCAGATGTACACGTTGTGCAAACGTGTACTTTTTCTGTTGTGGCTTTGAGGGGATTTTGAGGTTTATTTGAATGGGTTTCGAAACTTCTTCAGAAATAACTTTTGCAGGTTATGGTGTGCAGTTTGGTATTATAGTCTTAGTATGTCTTGCAAAATATTTTGTTTAAAATTTTGTGATCCCAGTACCCTGTCGTTTATGAAACCATAACAAGAGCCGCATGTGTTGTCACATCCAGCTCCCCAACCCTCACCCGTAAACCTGATGGATTAGGCGCTCTGCACCTCCTGTACCCTGTGCTGCGTGTGTGGTGTGTGTGGGGGGGGGGGTCATATAGGTGTGTGTGTGTGTGTGCCTTGTTCCATGGCTGGTTCCTGTAGCTGAGTGCAGTACTGCTAATAGCAATGGGATGATATCCACACAGGATTGAATTAGTGGGTGTCCCTGGAGATGCAGGGACGAAGAGGAAGTCACTCTAGCTGACCCACTTAATGTGTGTGAGAGCACGTAAGCTTGGGTGTGCTTGTCAATGGGTGTGTGAGATGTGCCGGAGTTTGTATGATGGTGCCCCCCTTCATACATTCATCCTTGTCATTGTCCGCACATGAAACATGCCATAGAATTACAATCTGTCTTATCCGTTCGTATAAATATGAAAAAAGCATCAGGTGGTAGAGTCATTGTTTATTAGCTCACAAACCTCTTGACAGATATTCTGACCCACCACTTTGAGGCTGAAACATGCTTGTTGAAAGATTGTTTGCTTGTGTGTGGGTGCTCAGGGAGTGTTTGTGGGCTTCTGCTGTCTTTGTTTTGTATATGATTATATATGCTTTGTTTCCTGTATATGAAATTTAAATGTAAAACTGGCCTTGTTTATACCTGCCGTACATGCAAGTATATGTACACACACATATCCAGCGTTGCTTAATTACACACACTTAAAAACAAAAGCAATGCAGAATCTATACAGAAGATACTCAGTAGCAAGATTATTTATTGAGGGTGGGTATATTTGTGTGAGTGGCTCTGTGCCTTGGCTCTGGAGAGGCCCTGCTACCCCAGCTGTCCACCTTTGCTCCGGCTCTTAAATCAGATGGTCCCCTTCTTCCTGGCTGTCCCTGGACACCTTGCTCTGAAGTCCACTGCAGCCTGGGACCCAGAACCGCGCAAATGATTTATTACCCACCCACATACTCTCACACACACACACACACGCACGCACGCACGCACACACACACACACACACACACACACAGGGTGAGAGAGAGCGCTCAGCCCCAACCTCTCCTCACCTCCCCTCAATCCTTCTCCCCTTCATCTCTCTTCACTCCCTCAACCCTGCATGTCAGCCCTATTACTTTCTCTCTCTCTCAGAAAGAAAAAATCCACTTCCAGGGTTCTGTCCTGCCTCTTCATCTTATCATCGTGAACTCACTTTTTTTATTAGAATTTTTCATTCTTATCTGTTTCCTATCCCCTTTTTTGTCTGTTGCAGCTGGAGAACACAAGGATTGCGTTCTCTTAGTCATGTTTTTTTTCTTTTTTAATACCTCTGCTTTTTTGTTTTTCATTGTGTCGTGAGGTGAGAATAAGTGTGTGCAGCTCAATTTGTAATTCACAATCTACTAAGGCAGAGAGCTCCTGTCTGTGTCTTTGTCATACAAACAGACACCAGATCCTGTCTGATTAAGCCCTACCACCTTTTTTATTAAAAGCACAAAAAGCCCATTTGTTATTTTTGAGGCCTGCTGACTGTGCCGCCTGGCTGGCGTAAGCAGTGATGTGTTGGTGAGTCAGCCGTCAGGCATAAGGGGCAACTCTGCCCGTGTTAGGAGCATCGGCTCCAGGGTGGGCAGAGAGGCATGTAGCCCCTGGAGCTCCAGTCACCTCTCTGTCTGCAGAGCCTGTATTTATAGGCAACACACACACCCAGACGCCCCCACACATGCAAACAGTTGTCTTTGCAACTGCGTAAGCCTCGTGATGTCTTAGCATGCTGCAGCCTGCTGTCCTTTCATTAGCTACTTTGACTCAACCTCTTTCTCCCTCTGTGTGTCTTTCTCCCTCTGGTTGATGCTTTGAGGTGTGTAGTGCAGTATATATGAAGTGCCGTGACTCAGTGTCCTAAGGCCTACAGGAATTAGTTAGGTTTGAGTACTAGTATCACTGCCACCGGCTGCTGAACTGATTTAAGACCCTGAGCACGGCTGCTGTTTATACACACACCCACACGACCATGTGCACATATACACACACACACACGCGTGTACGCACACATACATCGTCACTTGTCTGTCGTGAGTATAATGAATAGCTCTGTGTACTGAGTGCTGTGCTGAAGAGGGGAGGTGATGGATAATGAGTATCAGAGCAGCGTAAAGGACACACTCTTGTCCCACGTACACTTGCATGAACACACACACACACACACACACAATAGCACTCATGTGTGCGCAAACACACGACACCGATAACACACTGCCACAAAAAGGCAGGCCTGCTGATATCTGATTAATTAGGCAGACCTGGGTTTAATCCTCTCAGTTGTTTCTTCTGACACACTCTTCGATGCATACACACCACCAGAATGCCACAACAGCGTTCGTACCAACTGTAGTACACTGCCTGGAGAGAAAATGAAGAGAGGGAGAATAAAGGTGTACAAGATAGATGGAGAGAATTGGCTGGAAAATAGAGGAATTGGAAGTAATTAGTAGATTTGTGAAAACCTGCCGTGTTTATCAGATTGTGAGTATCTGTATGTGTGTTTGTGTATGTGTGTGGCCGGAGGCTCCCCTTGTTTCTGGGAGCCCAGAGCATGCTGGGACAGCAGGGCAATGTGTCTCTGACCTCTCCATCTGGAGCCTGCCTGGAGCTCACACAGCCTCGCTGTGCTCAGTGTGTGTGTATCTGTGTGTGTGTGCATGTGTGCGTGCATGTGTGCATGTTTCTTGAAGGCAAAACCCTTCAGGCTGTGACTGTCCCTGAAACACTCGCAAACAAGCTCATTTGCTTGCACAGCCCCCTCATCTCTCTCTCTCTCTATACACAGCAACCTTACACCTCTCATGGCTCTGTTCAGTAGCAAAGCAGCATTTAAGCATAATATACAGTTTGTGCAGTCAGCAGAAGGCACAGAGGATTGCTCCTCTTATTTCCATCCGCCATCTTGTAGTGTCTTTCTTTCCCTCACTGGCACAGCAACACACACAGTGTGCCTCTCCCCTCCCCCCACTCAGTGATGCAGATTACAGGCTTTGTGGTGTGTTGTCAGTGCGTGGCCAAGACTGTAGTAGCAGGTGTGTGCAGTGTTTGTGTGCATCAGTGGTTGTTGTGTGTCTGTAAGTGTGTGTGTGTGTGTGTGTGTGTGTGTGTGGTGTGTGTGTGTGTGTGTGTGTGTGTATTCGTGTGCGTGCCTGTATGTTGGAGTGCACGTGTTGAGGCTTGTGCGAGTGCGTGCTGGTGGGGTGGCATATGGATGCAGGGTTGGCTGGGCACTGCTATGCACACCAGGTGTGAAATGGACTGTTTAATTAAGTGCTGATGTTGTTGTAATGCATGCTGGGAGGGAGGTGGCGTGGGGTGGGTGTGTTGACGGGGTGGAGGAGAGCACCTTCTGCCTGGCAGGGTTGGGGGCTGGCTATGGTTGGCGGTTTTGGCAGAGGCTCTTTTGGAGTTGGTGCTGGTGGCAGGGAATTGGTTGGGGCCATTTGGCAGCACAAAAACATTTTTGTGTAGCATCGTCTTCGTATCAAGGCTCAGCGATCCAGTGGGATTTACTGCTACTTCCCCCCTCATTGAATGAAAGTGCCTGCTGAAGAGCTGCAGTGACTTTTTTGGCTCTTTGATTGGGTCAGTGGCTCAAGTAAAAGGTGCCGTCTACACAGGGACACTTGGCCGCAGCCTCTGACCACAGCCTGGTTTGTTTGTTTGTTGCTGCTGTTGGTTGTATCTTTTGTGTTTGTGTGTGCGCATGTGTGGCTCAGCTTGAGCGGTCAAGTGTGGAGGCAGTCTGGGAGAGTGGGACTGGTAATAGAGGAGGCGATAGAGAAAGGAGCTTCACATTAATCACACACAGCTTGGGACTGAGACAGCACTGGCTTTCTTTCTCTCTTTTCCTTGCTCTTTCCTTCTGTCTCTACCTCTTCTCTCTCTCTCTCTCTTTCTCTCTCACTCCCTTGCTCTGCCCCCCCCCCCAACCCCAACCCCATCACCACACCACATACACACACACACACCCACACACCCCAAGCAAGTGACAATCAGTACAGCTAATGAAGTGCAGGTTGAGAGCTGATGAGCCTATTTTAGACTCTGGGGACGAAGGCTGTGCCTCTCTCGTCCTCTGCCTCCGCTAGCTCCCCACAGGGCCAGCATGTATGGCCATCTTCTCTCTGTATAGATGGAAGGGGAGGAGCATATGGAAGAAACTACACCAGCTTGGTGCCAATCTCATGCCTCCATATAAGATTTTCTTTTCTCTTATCAGATGGCACTGTAATGTTAGGGAGGGGTGAGGGAAGGGATTGCTGTGAAAATTGGAGCAGGACAGTTGAAAACAAGAGGAAATCTTGAAGGCTTGATGAAGGAAAGAGGCTTATATACACACGGCTCTCCATTTTTTTTAACAAGATAAAAGAAACATACAACGATGCACACATGCAAACATGTAACCACTCTCTCAGACATTTCCCAGAGCCCTCACCGGCTGGACGTTTTGTAAATGTGTTTATGAAAATCACGAGTTGAGTCTGACAGATCTACGTCTGTTTGGCAGGCACTGTGTTTGAAGAACAGAAGGAAAAGGAATTAGGGTGTATGGAGAGGTGGTGGGTGGGTGGTGGTTGCGTGGGGTGTTGTTAGAGAGGAGTAGGAGGGAATGATAGAGGAATAATGGCTGTTTGTGGGGTGGAGGGGGTTGGGTTGAGTGTGTACGTGGATACGTGTCGAGGAAGGACGCCTAGAAGTGTCCACACATTCTGCAGGCTGCAAGGAGAGAATGGAACCGTTGGTAGACGGCCCTTGTCTCTTTTATTTCCTCCTTCCCCTCACCTGCTTCTCTTCCTGCTCTCTTAATTATTTAGTCTGCCCTGCCTCTTCTCCTGTCTGCCTTGCCTCTGCATGGAAAAGGAGGAGGAAGAGGAGGAGATGAGAAGAGAGGTGGGGGGTGCAAGGGGGTGAGAGAAATAGATGGAGTAGAGGTCTGTTGCTTAGCAGTTCAGAATCACTGTGATCACCCTGCCTCCCCTCCTCCTCGCCTCTCCTCTCTACCTCCTCCCTCCCTCCAGCCTTATTTGTTCCCCCATCCTTGCGTATGCATGTTGTGAGTGTGTGTGTGAGTGTGCGTGCATGAGCATGTGCCTGTGTGTCTGTGTGTGGTGAGTGAATAGGCTGTGACACTAGAGCTGTATTAAGTGTAGCTCCATTCCCCAGGCTGAGTGGGCTGCTATTGATTGGCCTAGTCTTGCACGGGAGAGTAATGGCTCTCTGAGGTGAGGGGGGGAGGATTAGGCCACTAATTGCCATTGTGCAGACAAGATATGTCCCCCCCTTCCCTCCTTCCTCTACACACCACCTTTAATATCCCCCCCACCCCGTCCCTACCACCCTCCTTACCCATCTGCACCCCTTATCTCTCTGCTTTCCTCTCCGCTCCATCTCTTGCCTAACCTCACACCTCTTTTGCACTCTTGCTTGCTTTTTTCCTCCCGCAATCACTCCACATCTCCTATCATTTTTCATTTTCATGTCTCACCTCACATGTATCATCACCATCTTTTCCACACACCTTTTTTCCCTTGCCCCCCCACACTCTCCCCACACTGCTCCTCCCACCACTCACACATAGATTTTCAGATTCACTTCGCTGCCATTATTGATTCTTTCCATTATTTAGTGGTATTAGTTAGAATGAGGTGTTTAAAACCAGTCAATATCCTGACCGCACCTACCATAAGCTGACGTTGTCTGTTAGGTTATGTTGCCACGGAAACCTAAGCAGGGAAGAAGTGGCGGTTGGGTGTAGAGATCTGTGGTTTTTTGTTCTGATGGTGATAATTGGAGAGGAAGTAGACCTGAAACTGGCCTGAGGTTTCAGCTGCTGCTTTTTCTTTTTCTATTTTTGTTTTTTTTTTTTGCTTCGATGCTTGTAAGCACATTGATGCACAAAAGTGCACTTACCTGCACAAGCACACACATAAGCATGCATCTCCTGCTGTCCTTGCTGCAGCACCGAAGTGTGTGTCCCATTGAGAGGGTTGTGACCCAGTTTGACTGTGTAATGGTGCGCTTGCTCTGAGCAGAAGAGACATACAGCACACTGTACTGTCAGGAGAGGGGGCTGAGGCTGGGAGAGGAAGACGGGAAATGAGAGGAAAACACGCAGGTCAAATCACAAAAGCCAAGTAAAAATAAAGCAAGGAAGGGGAGAAAGGATAGAAATAAAAGACAGAACAGAAGAGACAGTGGAGGCGGATAGGAAGAACAGAGTGGAGGGAGTAGCCTGTATGTTGGCACGCGGGTGTAAAGATGTATGACTGGGAAGATGAAATCGCAGTGATACATGTATGTGAATGGGAGCATATCATATGAGCGCTTTGGATGGAGCAAGAGAGCAAGACAGCTAGATGTGTGGAAAGCGAGGCATGTGACCAGACCGTGACCCTGCGCTACAGGGTTTCCCTGGAGGGCTTTGTTAATGTGGCACAGCTACAGCGCAGCAGAGAAGCTCATTGGGCCAGCTTTTCACCACCTGCTGTGTGTGTGTGTGTGTGTGTGTGTGTGTGTGTGTGTGCTTGCGTGCGTGCGTGCGTGTGCTTGCGTGCGTGTGAGTGTGTTTGCATGTGCGCAGGGGGTTATGTGTGTGTGGCTGCAAGCACCACTGACTGTATATACATTCAGTATGGCTGTTCACTCCCAAGCTGCGTGTGTGTCTGGTTGTGTGTGTGTGTCCTGCATGTCAAGGCTATGTGACTCTCACAGGGCTGCTCATCCTGATCACTGTCACTTCATAATAGGGGCCTAGGGCCATCCATCTGGCCCTCTGTGTGCGTGTGTGTAGACATTATTTGTTGCCATTGTAGTGCTGCAACACCCTTATATTCCCCAGTGAAGGAGCTACACGATCAGAATGTTGTTACATTTGCCTTTTTTGTCCCAATAGAGCAAAACACAGACTATTACCACATCTTATGTTCTTTCTTTCGCCTTACTCATGTCACTTGTCTCTGTCTCTGCCTCCAGCTGCATCCTCCATCAGTAGTGAGTCCTCTCCAGTGTCCTCCCCGGCCACCAACCACAGCTCTCCAGTCAGTACACCCAAGAGGGGTCCCCTTGGCCCAGGGCCTGTCCTAGTCCCACCAGCGGGCCACAGTGTGCCAAACACTCCACCTGTAGTCACCATTGCTCCAACAAAGACTAGCAACGGCCTCTGGAGGAACGAGGGACGCCAGGTAAAACCACACTGACCTTGAGCCTGCTCTCTTCCCTTCTCTTTCTTTCAGTTGCCCTTTCTGTTGTTTCAGATTGTTCCGGTGTATTTAGTCTCTATTGTATTTTCCTTTCTGTCCCTTATCTGGCTGTTCAAGCAACGTTCACATGATCTTATTCTTCAGCTTGCCCGAGGAAGCTAGACAGGCTCTTGAGGGATTAATGGATTTTGTATTTGGCCTCTAACCCGTAGTGTGGCTGTATGTATTTGACACATGCACATGTGAAATAGTTGGTAGGTCTATGAATGACTGCTTGCCCCAAAACCACTCCCATCACCCCACTACACACACACACGCATAGGCTCCATGCGTTAAACAATGCCAGCTGCCACTGGGACATCGAGGTGACAGCCTCAACGGCAACTAACATCTGTGCCCCCTTGCCCCCCCTTACAAAGCCCTCTTGCCCTTGGCCGAGCCCCTCCCAATACCCCAGACTTTAGTGTCCTAAACACCTCCCTGTAACCCCACCTCCAGCCTCACCCTCTTCACTCTAGCAGTCAAGTGCATCCTCAGTCTCGTCACCCTTACACCCGCCCACTGTTACGTGGTGAAAGAGAGAGAGAGGGAGAGCTGCTTGCTTTGATAAGGAGTGGATTATGGATTATGGCCTTGCTTTAAGCCTTCTTATCTCAGCTCAGGGCTAATTGTCGATGCCAAGCGCACGGTTATGAACAGCACTCGGCAACATGCGGAAACTCACCGCGACACTTTGATGTTTCCCCGGAGACAGAGGAAAAAGGGGGGATAGCAAAGGGTGAGCGAGGAGGTCAGCCAGTCTAGCAGCGTGTGGGAGCATTCAGGCCATTGTCCTTCCCCTGTGGACCCCCCGTCCCCCCCGTCCCTCACCCTCTGTAGCTATAGCTTTTACGAAGTGACCCTTCTGCAGTTCAAAGGTCATCAAGAGCCAGGGGTGGGGGGCAGGGGCTGTAGAGACAAGGGACATCTCAAAATGATGTCATCCTTTTTGCCTTTCCCTCAGCATCATAGTTTCAGAAAGAGAGAAAAAAGGGACAGGAATACTTTCCACACAGACATATGTTGTGGTCATACCTGTATATATGAAAGTTTGTGTGTGCGTATATACTTTTGGTTTTGTGTAAGGGGTCAAACTCAAATTGAAAAGGTCATGTCACTGGGTTTGCGGTGCCTCCGGTAGCTCGGGGCCACCCAGCCAAAGAATGACGAGGTTAAAGGAGGTGATGTGGACAAGAGGTTGGGATGAGGGGGCAGGGGTTTGTGGGTTGTGGGGGAGCGACAACAAGCGGGGATGCGTCACAAAAGCTGGCGTCATAGCATCTCCCCCATTTGTGCGGTGCTGCTTCAGCGAACACGTACAACTCAACATCAAAATGTCTCTCCTAAACAAAGACAATACTGTCTGGAGCCTTGCTTGCATTCAGGAAGGATGTGTCAGTGAAATAACGTCCATCCTATGGTACTTTTACCTTGCCCCATTTGTCCTAGTCCCTTAGTTTAGCCCTTAGAATATCATTTCAATTAATTAACCTATGATGCCTGTATGTCATGTCATGGCCAACTGGTGTTTTTTCCATACTGCATTGGTGGCATGATGTTGAAATAAAGTGCTGGAGATAACACAAACAACCAAAAATGAAGATTTAAAAACAAAAGGAGATTCTGATTGAGGGAGGAGATATACAGAAAAAGTAGTTCCATACAGTGGCAGCGGCCTGTTCCCTGAATCAGCTGTAAAACACCCAAGAAAAGCTTGTTTGTTGCTGTGTGTGTTCAGACAGAGAGAGTGTGTGTGTATGTGTGTGTTCTGCTCTCTGTGTGTTAGAAGGGTTGTTTAGTGTCTCTCTGGCTGAGATGTGGGTCTGTCTTTCAGAGGGGAGTGATAGGCAAGGCAGCGAAGGAGGGAGGGCTTGGTGCGTTGGCATTTTGCTTTAATGACTGCAGGAGTCTGCTCCCGCTGCTGCCTGTAATTGCTTTTTAATTGGCAATTTGGATTCATGGCTCCATCTGAGAGGCGTAAACGAGCGCTCTACAATGCGCGGGGTCTCCCACCCTCGCTGGGGGTTACAGGGGCCTGGCTTACACAGAGGAAGATGGCTGTTAATGGATGTGTCTTTGAGTCTGAGTGCTTGTATTTGTGCTCAGTGCTCACGAGCAGTGTGTGTCAGAGAACAGAGAGATGTGTGTTTTTTTTTTTTTTTTTTGGCAGGGTGAAGGGTCAAAATGGGATGGCTGGTTGGATGTGTAGGTGCCTGAGTGACTAAGGTGCCTCTCTAATGGGGATAGAAAGTTCTGTCTTTGTGATGTTTTGTGCTTTTCCAAGGCGCTGACCTGTTACACCCACGCCGCCGCATGTTTTTCTACAGGCGTGCATGCATGTGTGGATATACACACAAGTTGCGAGCTCAGCCAAAAAAAGATAGCCATATGTACACATTCTCATTTACAAATAGCTTTCTAAATTCCTTTTGATAATCTCACATGTAAGAGGGACTGGCTGGTTTTCAGGGAAAATATTACCGTATTTTCCAGACTATAGGCGCACTTAAAATCCTTACATTTTCTCAAAAATCGTCAGTGCGCTTTATAATCTGGTGCGCCTTATGTATGAATTCTGGTTGTGCTTACTGACCTCGAACCGATTTTATGTGG
>JBAJHX010000001.1:23028743-23040502 GCA_037176925.1 Amniataba percoides
TATTTATATATATATTTATGTATATATTTATATATTTATTTATGTATATATTTATGTATGTAGGTGTGTACATATATATTCATTTTCTCTCTCACACACATCAAGTGTGATTCCCTTTCCAGCAATCCATCCTTCTCACCCTCCCTGCACCAGTCACTTTCTTCTTTCCCTGCCTGTCAGGAGAACATTTCTCTTGGGCTCTTCCTCAGTAGACTGCTCTCTGAACTTGCTCTCTACCCTCCGTGCGTGTGTGTGCACATGCTTGCCACACTACAAGGACTTAGCAGATCAAAAACAGGCCTGTATATCTGGAGGACATTGTGTGTCTTGGCCACATCCTTGCTCTGCTCTGGGCTACTCTGTCTGGGCTTGATAACGCTGCGGTGCTCAGACACACAAACCCACAGACATACTGACAGGGATGAAGGGAAATAGGCAAGTGATAACAGCACTGTGGTGTGGCTCCGTGTCGCATGCGTGGGATTGGAAAATACTATTAATCAGTTTTAGGAGGAGATATGCCATTGTACCTGATTTCTAACAAGTAAACATGACCACACCGTTCCATTGTATCGCTACAGATCCATACCAAATCACCATGAGCCGGGAAGCCGAGACCTACACCCTCACTTAGGTGCCCCTCCACCCCTCATCTCCCCAAAACCTACTCAGCCGCCACGTGAACATCACCCTCCGCCCCCCACCACCCTGTGGAACCCTGCATCTCTTATAGAAACCACCTCGGAGTCCAGACGTAACCACGAGCCCTCAGGGATGGGACACTATGAGCTCAGTCGACTGCCCCCCGGGCCCTCAAAATATGAGGATGGAGCACGAAGGAGAGAAGGCGGAGTAATGGAGAAGTACCCCCAGCTGAGAGGTCCTCAGGGCCTGCCGGAGCCCAGCACATTCCTTGCTGATCTGGAGAAATCTGCTCAGTCCTTCTTCAGCCAGCAGAGGGCGTCGCTGTCTCTGTCCAGCCAGTATGAATTGGAGGGGTCGGTGAAAAGCAATGCCGGACTAAAGAGCCTCCAGGGTCACCCGGGGCACAGTAGACATGGACAAGGGCTGGGAGCGGTCGCTGGGCCAGGGCTGGGCCAGGTAGCCACACTGGGGATGGGTCCGGACACAATGCTAATCTACGATGAGTTCCTTCAGCAGCACCGAAGGCCCGTCAGCAAGCTGGACCTGGAGGAGAAGAGGAGAAGGGAAGCCAGGGAGAAAGGTACTCACCCTGGGCATACTATTAAAGCTGATAACACGTACTTATACATGCTTTGAAAAATCCTAGACTACATCAGGTTTTATGTAACAACGTTATTAGAGGATTTAAAAAGTGGGGTGTCATTAACGACCTGTCGTTTTGCTGCAGGTTACTACTATGAGCTGGATGACTCATACGATGAGAGCGACGAGGAGGAGGTGAGAGCCCATCTCAGGAGAGTAGCGGAGCAGCCCCCACTCAAATTGGATGACTCCACTGAGGTAAAACACCTGCCAACACATATGCTTTGTGTGCTTTCTGCGATGGAACACACAAGCACTCATGACAGAACACCGCTTTGTGCTAAAGTTTTTATTCCCTGCACAGAAATTGGACTTTCTGGGAGTGTTTGGTCTGACTACGGTGGGCCGGAGGGACGAGCTGGTGCAGCAGAAGAGGCGGAAGAGGAGGAGGATGCTCAGGGAGCGCAGCCCCTCGCCACCTGCCTCGCACTCAAAGCGCACCCCTCCTCCTCCTCCTCCTCCCCAGCTTAGCACGCGCTTCACCCCGGAGGAGATGGACCGAGCGCCGGAGTTGGAGGATAAGAAGCGGTTCCTTACCATGTTCAGACTGTCCCATGTCACTGTACAGCAGAGGAGAGGTAAGACTGTTTGCAGTAATACACAGATTATGCCCATTCTGTGGAGCAGGCACTCCATACCACACCCTTCATGTTGAAAGCTGCTCTAAAGACCTCTGGTAAACATAAACATGGGCCATGCTGTCTAACAGTCACACTAAATACAGGTCTTTAGTGTTGCTTACAAGCCATGTTTTTTAATTATGTTTCTAGAACTACATTAGTTAGTTTGAAGACTTAACTGTGCGTAACAGTGCCTCTTAGCTATTCTTAATTAAATAAACCATGGCTCCCTTATTGTTTAAGTGAAGAACTGGTGCGCCCAGGAAGCTAACTCCATCGCCTTTGGTGGTAAAATATTAAAATTAAGTGAAGGAAATCCTTTTTATTGACATTGATGGATACTTGAACATTACCTCGACTCGGCATTGCAGAGAATACATCGGTGTGCTTCAGCGAGCTAGTTAGAAACCACTACATCACAGGACTGACCCAGTGCCCTTTACACGACATAAGAAACATCCATATCCATTACTCATATCATGTCTTTTCTCTTTGACATCTCATTTCAGCGGAGTAAAGAAGAAGACCGATTGCACACTCATTTAGCATCTAGGAAGTAGCAGTCATTATCAGCAGGCTGTGCGGCTTGCTGACGCTTCATTTCAGCTGAGCCCTGGCTGCTTTGCATGCGCTGCGTTCTCATTAACATGTTGACTCGAGCCTTGAAGGAAATCATAAAGGGTCAAACAATGAACATGTCAGCCTCAAACCCCGATATTATATGCAGCATATATTAAGCAGTGTATGCATAATGTAATGCATTGCATTTGCCCTAGTTAGAAAGGTGAACTTGTGTCAAGGTTCTGTTTGTAGACACTTGCGGTTATACGCACACACATGCACACACACGCATACTGACGAGGAATTGGGAGTGGCAGCAGTGGGCTTACAGTGATCCGAGTCTAATCCTCTTGATTTACAGTTTGCTGCCTACAGATGGCAGCGCAATGCCTCCCACGCTGTCAGGCCACACTCACCCTCCTTGTACAGTTACACACACACAGAGAATAGGAGGAATAGGTGCTTATGAAATGGTGAATCAGATATATTCGGACAGGACGAATACTAAGACTTGCATGTTGTGTTTTTTTCCTGTCTCTCATAGATAATGAAAGGGTGGTGGAGCTGCTTCAGGCAATTAAAGAAAAGAGCGTAACCTTGGATACCATCAGACATGCCCCTCATCCGCTGTGTAAGAGCCCTCCACCACAGATCTCTGGTGAGACACATGCTAATGAACATAAAGATGCACACTTTCTCATGCCTGAGGTATTAGGTTAGAGTAGTGCTTCTTCATTAATATAATGTATCTGTACTGAAAATGCATCTAAAGTCATTACAGTTTCTAATTGTAGCTTTTCTGTCAGTAACAATGTGGACCTTGACCTCATCATGACTAACACATGTTCAAATGATTGCAGATTCTGCATTCACTCAGCCTCCCCCTGAATCTGAAGACCACCACAGTGTCAGACCACATAGCCCCGTTTCGCATTGCCCAGCGTCCCCCAATGGCCATCCAAAACCCCTTGGGGAGACATTAAGACCAAAGGAACCCCCTTCTCCAGCTGTCTACCCAGACAAGGCCCGGGGGCCCAGCGAGGGACCGATCTCTAAAAGGAGCTCCAGCCTGCTGAACAGCTTGCGGCCCCCACTCCCCCTGCAGGCTAAAGAGGGCCTGCACAGCATCAACGGACGCACCAAACCCTGGGACAGCTTCACCCCGGAGGAATTTGCCCAGCAGTTCCACGAATCTGTGCTTCAGTCCACTCAGAAGGCTCTGCAGAAACACAAAGGTAAGCTGCAAAATTCTGAGTGA
This sequence comes from Amniataba percoides, assembly GCA_037176925.1. Lineage (NCBI taxonomy): Eukaryota > Metazoa > Chordata > Actinopteri > Centrarchiformes > Terapontidae > Amniataba > Amniataba percoides. Next base: position 23,032,470 of record JBAJHX010000001.1, read on the forward strand.
TAGAAATTTGTCTCTAGCAGAGACTAATGGGTGGCAGAACAACATAGAGGCTAGGGAACCTTTATTTTTCCAGTTATCCATCAATAAGGGTGAGTCAGAAAATAGACAGACAGACAGTCAAACTAAAAGGCCAAAACAATAAAAGCAGCATAAAAATGGATGAAATGCTAAGTCAAAGTCTTCTCCCATCTTGTCCGTTAGGAGGAGCCACAGGCACATCGGAGTCGTCTCACCTCCAGGAGTCCTCTGTTCACTACAACATTCCAGAGCTTCAGAGCGCTCCTGGCCGGCCGCCCCAGCAGCAGCATTCACAGTCTCACTCAAACGCACATTCGTTTCCCCACCCGCTGTCACACTCTCATCCTCAGCCCAACGGACAGCACTTCTCTGGACCTCTACACCGGGAGGCCTCGGGGGCGAGAGAGGATCTGTCTGGTCCGGATGACTCTGAGGAGGAAGAGGATGAGGAGGAAGAGGAACCTCCTGCTTCCAAGTGGCAGGGGATTGAATCTATATTTGAAGCTTATCAGGAATATGTTGAAGGTAAGCTGCCACCCCCTCTATTGTCATATGTAGTTTTCATAACCCCTGCCTGTATAGAAGCCATGTCTATATAACAATTCATAATTTAGTATTTCCCTTTACTTCTGTAAAAATTGTTTTGAGATATATTTTTTTTTCATCTTAAAATGGAAGTGTACAGTCAGATGTTGTTTGGTGGTAAAAGTCAGTGCAAATGAATAGATTTCAGTGTACAACAGTTGTTGTAGCATCCTCTCATCACTAGAGGGCAGTATTCAACCTTCCTGTACACAACTATTGAGTCAACGAAATTAAAACAGTCATTTAATCAATCTGAGCCTTTTAAAATACACTCATTCCCTTGTGTGTTTTTATTCTTAATATGAAGTACATGCTATGGATTCTGCCAAAAGATTTCTTTCCTCTAACTCCCAATTCATTTCTTTTTTCCTTCTCAATTTCCTCTGCCTTGTTGCTGTCCTCCAGAGCAAAGTTTGGAGCGACAAGTGTTGCAGAACCAATGTCGAAGACTTGAAGCTCAGAACTACAACCTCAGTCTGACTGCTGAGCAGCTGTCTCATAGCATGGGGGTAAGACACACACAGCACTGCTGCTTTTAATGTGTCTGTCTGCACACTTTGCGTCATCTCTAAGCCCAGTTTCATCATTACGTGCCTCCTACGCATTTCCCTTCCATCCTCACACATACTTCTATTCTTGTCTTTCATGATATACACAACATACACACAAGGTTTACAAAAAGGTTTTAAAAAACACAATGTACAGAAATAGATTTATCATAAGTAAACAGGAAGCTACACTGGTAAATCATTTATTTGAATGCTTATTGGCAGTGCATCTTTTCAAAGCTTGAGGGAACTAGCAGAGAGATGCAGAATATTCTGTGCATAAATTACAAAAACTGAAAAAGCCCATATTGTGAGAGGCAGTTTTATAATTTATAAAATTTATTTATTAATATGTGTCCATGAACAAGTGCAGGTGCACCTTACTGTCCAGAGATGATAGTGCTCCCATATAAACTGCTAATTACTTCACTGTAATGAAGTGATGTTTCATTACGGCCATCAGATCTAAACCTATAGCTGGCTGTGGGTGGTGTTATTTATCAGACGAACACCTCTATTATCCTCAAAATGTCAGTTTGTGAAATTTGTTATCTTATATTGTGGTTTCCTTTATTATTCCCCACCTTTGTATTGATGTCCTGTCAGTGAAATCACATCCTAGTTGTTGTTGTGATTTTATATATGACATTAATATTTCATGTCTTTTCTCTCTGCTCCCCTGACCATGTAGGAGCTGATGTCCCAGAGGCAGAAGCTGGCAGTGGAAAGAGAGAAGCTACAAGCAGAGCTGGAGCACTTCAGGAAGTGTTTGACGCTGCCACAGACACACTGGCCGAGGGGCGGCCATTACAAGGGCTACCCTCCCAGGTGACCCCAGCACGCCGACCCGATGGCCCCCAGGCCCCCGGCCGCCTCCCCTTTCAGACTGACACCCAGAGTTTATTTTTCACGGCCTGGTCCACAAGGCTCCATGGAGGAGAATATGGCTGGTTAGATAAGATGAATGAATGGATGAGTGAATGGAGTGAATGAATAGATGGATGATGCAGGACCACAGAGTGAAGGACAGGCAGTCTTTGGATTGCGGCCAGCCAGGGACTGTGCCACGAGCCACTAACGCGTGCCAATGTAGCCAACCCCCGAGATGAGCAAGCGCACAGGGCAGGAGTACCTGAAGATCAACACACACAAACACACACACACACACACACACACACACACACACACACACACACACACACTCACACAAACAGACGCACCTGCTTGTCACACAGGCTTCAGTCCCTGCTGCTCTATTGTTCAGTCCCTGCATCCCTCACCGCCACAACCACACAGACAATCCTGCCAATGAGGGAGCAGCAACCCCAGGAGGGGCGCTGAGAGACTTGAATGCTATAAAGGCTTCTGGCCAGTCGGGACTGATTTTTATCACAGTGGCCACATGAGCTTTTGAACTGGAAATGCACTTAAGAATAAAAGCTGAAGAACTACCTGGTGGTACTGTGTTACAACAAAGAACTGTTCAAATTAGGGAAGAACTTAGAAAATGCACATTTTTGGAAAGAATTAAGGAAATGTTTTATTTCGAAATAGAAATTTGAGAATAAGAATTTTAAAAGGTGCTTCAGCCTTGTATTGTATATAATATGAAGACTTAAAAGAATTTTGTATGTTTTTATTACTTTAATCATTGTTCTTTTAAAAGAAAAAAAAGCCTGCCATTTTTATATGTTTATGCTTTTTTTGGGGTTGGAAAAGAAAGCCTTGCTTTTAGTGTTTGTACTGCTGCTGGCCAGAACAGTGTGAGAGGGAACAGGATGCACTCCTCCTCTTGCTCTCTCCTGGCACTGTGCAGCTGAGACCCGGCCACAGCCACCTCATCTGGCGTCTGAGCTCAGCAAAGCTTACTTAAGAGGTCCCGAGACCCGTGCCCTCTCACTGCCCCTCCCCCCACCCTCCCTGCACAGCAACATGTGTTTCCCTCTTTAACCCCCATATCAACACCTCTGCTCAGCTTCACCGCTGGCGTGACTAGTTAGCTGATATTGTCATGCGGAAACCAGTTAAGATCCAGAGTGACTTTTTTTGTTTTGTTTTGTTGTTTTGTTTTTTTTTACACATGACTTGATTATTTTGTAAAAACATGAAGAGTCTCTTAAGCAGCCAGCTGATGGAACTGGTTCTTGATGCTTTATCCTACCATTTGATCTTTCACTTCACTTTCTATGACATTACAATGTGTTGGACTCAAACAATATGACGGTTTGCATAAAGTAAAGCCTTACAAAAAATCAAGCCCTTATCAGCAGCCACGAGAGGACCTAGTGCCAAAATGAAACACAGTAGCATTTTGGATTCTTAATTTTAAATTCACTTGCAATTAGGTAGCCAAACAGACAGAATGGCCATCTTCCACTGCTGAATACCTTTGGACCTCCCTCCTGCATTAACCCATTTTTAGGACCCTCACTATCCAAAGTTGCCAACATTTTCCCAAAAAAAACTGGAAAACATGCAAAAGGCAGATTCAAACTGGGCATTTCCTAGTACAAATAAAAACAGATTCACCTGGCCTCATACCTGTTTACAGCCTCTGCCTGCCCTTCACCCCCCCCCCCCAAGATTCAGCCACAGGTCTCACACCGACTTTCTAACTCCTGTTGCCTCAGCCTTATGTGCGATTGGAGGACCCCAAATATCATCAATGAGCTGTGTAAATCATTTGTGTTTAATGAACATGCTGCACAAGTAATGGTGGTGGGAGATTCTGGTAGCTCAAAGTACAAAAGGAAAACCGCAAATATTGAAAATGTGCAGAAGGCTAATTATTTGAAAAATATATAGATTGAAGCACAAACTACCCTCGACATACAGCGTATTAATTACAAGTGCCTCAAGAATTTGGGAGCATGTGAATGAGTTGCAGTCCACATGATGGACTTTCTACAAGTAACGTCAGCGATCAGGGACTTTACATTGACGCGCCTACTGTACGACACCTTTTTCACATATGTGCATGTCAAGAAAGGGCACACAATTCCTTTATCTGAATGCATCTCAGAATCAGTTTAACCACTTTTTTTTTAATTAACGAGGCCCCAAGCCAGTTCAGATGTTCGGTTGGATACAGTGTAGTCTGTCATTTTTACAGAGCAGAAGAGAGCCTAGAGCGCAGCCTGTCCGTTGCTGAGCATGCTGAGGTAAGCTGCCAATGACCTGGGGAGGGAAGGCGCAGTACAGTGAGCCCCTTACCCGGCCTCCCCGTCTCCAACCCACGCACGCCCATGCAATAGCCCCATTACTCAGTGGAGGATGTCTAGATGCTGTGAAATCCTGTTTTTAAAATGTACTTGTTTGAATTCATTGTAATGTAATATATTCTTTGTTGAATGTAGTAATTAGGTATTTATGAATATATGGCTGTGATTTCAGACAAAAAAGAAAATAAAATATTTCAAAAATGTTAAAGATCAACCTTTGTTTGTTTGTGGGTGTTGGTAGGTGTGCAGTTTCATGGGAGGGTAGAATACTGTAAACATACATGCATGTATTTTTTTTTTTTATAAATCTGTTTATTCCTGGACCCTTCTTTGAAAGATTCTTCTTAGATGTGGTTCATATTCCAACACTGAAACAACTCTAGCCAATACTGACTTGTAAATGTCAGATTAAAGTTGTAAAGAGTGCCCCCCCCCCATCCCATAAGACATTTTAGGTTTTGAAAATAGTTCTCATGTCGTCCTCTACTTCAGCACTGACCTCAGAACTAGAGTAGGTCCTGGGATGCTGCACTGCGGCTCCTCACTGCTCTTAAATATTTACTATGGGTTGAATGTTGTACTTTAAAACTGCAACCTTCATTAGTATTTTTGTATTCCTACTATTCATACAAATCAAAAAACAAGACAGGAAACAGTTGTTTTATTTTTTTCTTACTTTTGTGACTATAAATTTAAATTAGCCTGTAGGCTAAACCAAAATATACCACTGGCCATTTTTTTCATCCCATGATTCACACATTTTTCTTTACTGTAACAAACTTTGCTACTTATTATTATTATTTATTTTCTATTTCAGTTAATCTGTAGATTATATTTGTCTAATTGTATTTTTTATAAGATGAGAAAAAACAAAAAAAAATGGCTTGGAGAATTTGAAACAAGTGTCCAATCATTTTAGCTGTATGACATCAGCAAGTTTTGCATAATTCTTTTTGTCTACCGCAGTTTTGCTCAGAAAAACGGAGGGTAACATAGTATGTAATGTAATGTAAAAAAGTACACATATACATACTTTCGACATTACACAAATACATTTATTTAGTCACTTCTACATATACAAAAATGATGGCAGTTTTAAACAGTAAGCATCCTAAATTAAATATGCACATATTTCACACAGCAGATATATAAAGATTACATGCATGACTCCCTCAAAAAAATCCTGCAGCTAACTGAACACTCAGTTAGCTGCAATCAGCTATTAACATAAGTCTCATGGATTCAACTCTGAGACAGAAACAGTCTTTTGAGCGTTGGCAGGCACGCTGAGCAAGTACACAAGTATGCGGCTTTAATCTCAGTCTTCCCAAATTCTGGGAGCTAAATCCAGATCTGCTCCACGGGCCTTGATCTCGTGCATCAATAGTCCGTGAACTGTCCTTTACCTGAGCCAGGCTGCAGGTTGGATCGTAGTTTGTACATGCAGTTGAGAGAGTCGAGAAAAAACGCTCGTATGGTGTTGATCTCCATCAGAGTGAGGTTGTCCAGCTGCAGAGGGAAAGAAGTCGAGTGAGGCGGGAGCTGTGCTCGGTTTTAAAACGTGAAAAAATAAAACCCTTTCTCTAATGACTGCTGTGCACGCTTGCGCTCCTATCTGCTGGATCTTAATAGGACAGTGAAACAGGAAGCGGCAGGGCCACAAGATGAGGGGATAAAAGGATAATCCCAAGTATTTTACTAGACACTGTGACCATGGCTGTTAATCCTGTTGATTAAGAAACAATCAAGGCGCCCCAGGGTTCAAATTTTCATCTCTCTTGAAGATGCTTTTTTTTCATGTCAAAGTGCTCACATTTGCCTTTGAATGTCAACACAACCTCCAGTGACCATTTGAAACGAGGCTGTACATGTGTTGCACATAGCTATGCAACAAACAACTAACTTTTTATTGTTGCTTAATCTGTCAAAGATTTTTGTGATTAATAAAGAGATCATTGATTTTCAAAATGTTAAATGTAGTCAAACAAGGCCCTCACACACAGACAGGGCCTGAGGTAACACCTTCATTCTATAAGAAAACCAAATCTACAGTGAAATCCACAATTGATAAGTTAAGTCATTATAAAGACTTAATAAAAAACTGGTGATCAGTTTGTGGTAACTTATCAGCGTGTGCTCAGTTTTACCTTGGCGTGAGCCTCCATCTGGCTGATGAAGCTGTCGGCTGAGAGGCGGAGTTTGGCAATACGCGTGTCCCAGATGTCTTTGACCAGCGTGCGGATCTCGTCTGCTTTAGGGATGTTGTCAGACGCGCTACAGACACAAACAAGGCACCGAGTAAAGCAGAGATCCACACGCACTCACAGCAAGGGGGCATTTAGTTATTATAAACACCATGAGTGCTATAAGACAGGCCCTGTTTCTTCATGGGGATAACTTGAGTGTGTGACTCACTAGTTGAGCAGCAGTTTGGTCAGCTCCATGTAGTAAGGACTGGGAACAGGCGTAAAGGCATCCTCCTTCCTCTCAAGCTCCCGTATCTCCTCCAGTTTCTCTGCACAGCATCGACAGCGGGCAGGTCAAAAACAGTCATTTAATGAGCCACATGAGCCACATTGCCTGACAGAACAAATCAGCATAAATGTCAAGATCTCTCTCAGATGTGTCAGTCACACAAGTTCCATTTCCAGCACTTTCACCACTTTGTGCTGAAGACTTTCAGGTTTTCTTTGTCTGCACTGCTGTCTTGTGTGCTGTGACTTGACAAGGATGGTGAAATAGGAGAGGAAATCTGACATCTTTAAAGCAAACTATTGGCTGTATTTTCCTTCACCTGTGTGCAGCCAAAGCCTGATATATCTTACTCCTCTGAGCTTTACACCTGCATTGTTGTGTCACACACACTGCCCGGCCGCTGTACACACTCAGGGGTGCACACAAAAAGTATATGAACAATTTACTCATGCTGGAGTAACACTTCCCAAGAAAAAAATGTTTTAGGAAATTATTTTAATTATTTTGAAAAACTCAACTACTAACTTACGAAACTATTTTACTAGTTTTGCCTTAAACACTTTCAGACTCCTCCGTAACAGACCAACAAATTCAGTTCAGTTCAACAAAAAGGTTTTTAGGTGTAAATAATAGTGATGCTAGTGATAAAAATATAAATGTACTGCTGATTTTGTGTGAAAATGCAATCTTTAATCCCATTTCTAATGCAAATGCTCTCTCATTAGATGCAAGAGGCTTTCTTTGAAATGTGGGAGCTGACAGACCAGCGATACAACAAACACATTTTGATTGATAAGCATCAACTAAGCAAACAGATACTGATGGAGATCCTAAAGTTTCCAGAGACGATCAAATACAACAGGCTGAATTATGGTTAAAATGATGCACGAGACACAAAACTCGTGCATCTGACTTAATAAATAACAGAAATATTCAACATGTCAAAGCCTGTGTGTGCTGCGTTTCTTACCAACATCCATCCACGCAGGAGGAACTATTCTACACTTCTGCCTCTGTTTCAGATTCAGGGCCAACCACACCGGGACATCCACCGGCAGGCCGGGGTTGAAGGGACCCAAATCCCCCTGAGGACAGACAGTCAGTTTTAGCTCTCTCTCTCTCTCTCTCTCTCTCTCTCTCTCTCTCTCTCTCTCTCTCACACACACACACACACACACACACACAC
>JBAJHX010000001.1:23040602-23070259 GCA_037176925.1 Amniataba percoides
CTCTCTCTCTCTCTCTCTCTCTCTCTCTCACACACACACACACACACACACACACACACACACACACACACACACAGATCGTCAGCATGTATTGCACTAGCCCTCCTGACTCACACAGTATACAGATCACAGAAGACCTGAATGTTTTACAGTGAGAGTAAGGTTTGTAGAGTTTGATCTATGCACATACATTATCATTAGTACCTGTTCTGAGCTGTCTAAAACATAACACAGACTCAGCCGGCTCTCACTCACCCCGATCAAATAAATCTTGTCCAGACTGAAGTTGGGGATGATCTTCACCGTCTCTTTCTCTGCCAGGAACTCTACCTCCGACGGGTCCATGTCTGCCTGTGTGGCTCGCTTACTTTATTCCCACAAACTTCAGCCTCACATCCACACCGCTTACACTTCCCGCGCTGCAGGCTGCGCGAGACTCCCAGGAGCGCGCGGGATGAGGCAGCTACGTCATCAAACGGGCGCCGTGAAGAACACTTCCGCACCTGTTTGTCCATTTTAAACACCTTTAGTGACGTTTTAAACTCCCGGAAACTCTTCCTCTGAAACTTTATGCAAGTTGTAGTTTGAAGGCTGTTTTTAACTGGATCTTTGTGTCGTCACTCACCAATCCTTCAATTTTTTACCCATCTTTGTCCGGCCCGGAAGGAAGGAATGGGTCACGTGACAGAGACAGCAGTTACAGTTGAGCGCCACGAGGTGTCAGTGTTGACCAGGAGGTGAACAGAAACGTTACCCATGTGGTCTGCACTACTTTTTCTCATCAGGGTTCTATAACCTGACAGAAGCCACGTATTCTGCATATGTACTCAAACTCTTTACTGAAGTAGAAGAAAAAAATAACCAATTCATAAAGGTCCTGCATTCACAACTTTACTTTAGTATAGATACAAGTATTATTACTAACTTTTTATTTTAACAACCAAATTTTTATTAAAGTTTTTCAGTTATTGTTCAATAAAAAGTTGATGTGTAAGTAGCCTTCAGATGTTGTAATTGGCAAAAATGGGGGAAGTTTTTACTATTTATTTTACTTCCTGGTGGAACGTTTTTGTAACATTGTATTTTATGAACTCTTTCTATGATTTTTATGTAAAATCCTTTACATCCAATGTAACAGCTGTCAAATTTAGGCTATTGTACATGGTGGGGTGAAAAGTACAATATTTCCCTCTGAAACTGAAAAGTGGAGTAAAGTATACTTTTGTTTAAAATATGTATAATTAGTTGCTAATAATCAGTTGTGATAAATTGATCCTAGATGAATGACATGACAATGCTTGTTGCAATTGCAAATTAAGTTAAAAAAAAGTATATCCGTGTTTTAGTTATTTACAGCAAAACTGAATTGAGGACGTGACTGTACGCATTTGCTACTTTTTTCTTTTTAAAAAAAATTATAAATGCAGCATCTTTGGGTCTCGGACTGTTGGCTGTATTTAACAAGACATTTGATGATGTTGGAACTTGTTATTTTGTGAGGTTTTATACAACAAAAGCAAGTGGAACTTTATTACATATTACTCTCATGAGGACTCTTACCTAATAATTACATTTCTCTGAGTAACCAGAGAAAGTAAAAAGACCAGTAAAAACAAGCAGCGGCTGAAAAGTGAACACAGGACTTCTGCCCATTCTCTGATCATGAGTGGATCATATGACAGCTTTCTATAGGAGCTAAAAAGTCTCTTTTTATCATCTTTACAGAAAGCCTCCTACACATAAGAGGGTCATACGTTTGATGGATTTTTCATTATCTGGGAAATGACAGATAATGGGGCAAGTTGCAGAGAAGTGAAATTTCTCAGGGCAAAGTCTCCGATAGATTAGAGGTAGTGCTGCACGATAACAGTACAGAAGGCCGGTTAAGTGTCAGTAAGCAAAGTTCCCATGTAATGTGAATCATCCTTTCCTAGTAAGGGCATGGCAGGAAATAACATCTACACTCAATTGTCCCATGGCTGCAGTAACAATGCAATCTGACACTGCAATTATCCAAGCACTCTATCTGAAGTCGTTTTCAGATTTTCCATTTTATCACATAAGCTTTATACATTTTGTTATAAATGGTGCCATGCAGACTGACAAAAAAGAAAATTATTCAGCCTGTTATGACCATACCATATGATCCTAACTGATATTACCAACACTGCAGCAACACTGCACAAAACTCTTGGTAGGCTATTCTTAAACCGTAAAAAACTAGATTGCAAAAACAAACAGAACAAAAAAAGGCTGTGCTGGTATATTTTGTTTTCTAAACTTAAAACAACCTCCTAAACCACAAGGGCAATGGTATAAGATGCCCAGCAAAATGATTTACTTAATGACGAGTCTGACAAAGACATGAATAATTTCAAAAGTTGGTTTCATTGTACATTCAGTTCATAAAATGGCTGTAAAAATGTCCACAGGTATTTAATTAGCTCTTACAGCTTAAATCTAATCTCACATACAAAGGTAGTTCTGTATCCTCACATTAAGTATTTCAATTTTTTCTTGTTAAACTTGTTAAATAATAGTATTTAGAGCGGTCATTTAAGTATAAATAAATACTATTTTCTTATTCTTAAACCAGATATCTAACACAAAAACAAAATTCACACATTCCTGTGATCTGATGTATCACATTTCTAAACAAAACCTTCAGCGTAACAATCAAAAACCATCACTTAAAATGATGTCCTGAAGTGTACCAAGGGCAATAACCGTTAAATGTTTGTGTAAGCATTATTATTCTTTAGTCAAAGCTCTCAGTTGAACCATCTTTTATCACTGTCATTGCTTATGCATCTACAAAGGGAATTGAGTTGGTATGTGACCTACAGTCTGATGAGAAAAAACCTTTAAGATTGTCACCTCTCTGGTTTGATGTCATATGTTTGTTTTCGAATTAAACAAATATCTTCAGACAACAGTTCTACATGTGAATTTTGTTTCAGGGCTTAAAACAAACTACAAATGTATTAAAGAATATTCATTTATATCATATCTCAGTAGTATAATCATAATCTAAGTTTTTTTAAATAATTTAGAATTTGAACTCTGTATGACTACTGGCCGTAGAATGTAAGAGAGAAAAATAGATCAAATACTCTAGAATTTAACTTTATGCACACAACTATGAATAAACACAAACCATTGCAGAAAAACCCCAACAACATTTAAGATGCATTCAAAAACAATTTCCTTCAGCACCTCAGTATCACCTTGTAAAGGTGGACACATGCCAACAGTGCACATATGGTGCTTGCCCTTTAGAGATTTTGGCCTAAGTGGTCAGTGCTCCACAGGTTCCCATCAGTGCGGGAGCCTTTTGATGGAACAAAGGGTTCGGCATTTCAGCGCTGTGCTATCATAAGTAGCATCATGCATGCTGAAATGGCAGCAGTATTCGGGTGTGTGTGTGTCCGGGGTACTCCTGACTGGGGGTCTTAGCACAGATCCAAGACGGACTTGTTGATCACGGGGTTGGTCCAATCGTTCCTTAGATCATCCAAATGATTGTCAAAGTCAATCAAGTTCTCGTAGGACCTGCCCTCTAACAGAGCAGACGTGATTTTCTGTGCTTCGCTCCAGTCCTCAAAACAGTCACTGGAAGACAGACAAAATCATCCGCCATCAGTTATCATCTAAAACACGTTTATGAACATGTCATACAAATCTCGCAGTGAAATAGCTTTTAACAAGTAGACACTTACGCAGTTACTTCTCTGCTTTTCCACTTGTTTTCATGGTGATCAAAGATGACCACAATGGGCTCAAAACAGCTCATTGTTAATCGACTGTTGTCCATCTGAGGAAAAAAAAAAGAAGAGAAAATAAAAAAAGATTTAGTGGCAACTGTGATCTTTGAGAGATTTTAGGTAACTGTGTTTTGTTACATATAGCTTTACAGGTACAGACTGCAGTTTAGCACCTTTAAAACCACTATTAACTCAAAATACCTTGAAATGCTGCTAACCATTTTTTAACAGCATTGTTTTTTCCGATCACAGCTACTGCTCCTTTTTATTAAAATCAGATAATCATAGAATGGTCAGTGGCTGTAGTGACTGCTAAAACTAAAGTCATGCATTGAAATGAATACATGTTTGTGCATATCCTTCATTTATAAATTGAACAACCATCTGAACAACTAAACATCACTTCTCAGAAAGAAGAGCTAAATTCATGCTGTGAAAAACAATCCGTTTCAGATTTTCAGACACAATGATTTTTACACTGCCTGGGAGGTAGAATAAACATGTTAAAACAAAAAATTTGCCACTTTGTTAGGAAAGTCAGAAAATTAGCAGTACAGTCCACTAACACCAGCTTTTTAAATTATTACTACCATAACAATTGCCGCTTCACTGAAGTTCTCAGAAATCCGTGCTGCCACTTTTTCTGCAACTTGGTTGGGCCTGCAAGGGAGAGGATGAAAAATTTAGTGAATTTAGTGAGATCAGTGAAGTTTAGAGGTGTGGTATATGACTGTCCTCCCATCTGGCTGTACCTCCAATCCTGTGTGCGTTCGTTGGCTTGATAATATCCAGCAATGACGTAATTATTCTCTTTACACCAGGTATCGATCTGAGATGGGAGTGGGAGCCGTGGAGCCATAATAAAGGACAGAAGAACAGCAAAAGTCAGACCCAACACGTTTTCAACAAAAGCGAGTAAAAACATGGAATTCCACATAGTTACCAATTCTTTATAAACACATGGTTACAATGAAGAAATTAAAACTGCCCTGTGGTAACCCAGTAAATATTTGTTGAAACTGCTTTAGAGAGCTGTAAATTCAACTTCATCAAGTTGAGATGATGTTGCAAAGTATCTGGGTAAACACAGTGGTGTTTGTAGTACCCTCTGCTTGTCCCACCGATATAAATACATTAACGCACCTATTGGGTGTCATAAACACAGGAGAACAGCCCACCAAACCTCCTCTCAGCACTTTCAGCACCCCTTTCTCTTGCAGAAATGTTGCATTTAGCCCCAGCTGGGTGCTCCCAATGAGCTGAGGGTGTACTTTTCACTCACCAGTGTCAGAGCCACTTCAAGCATGGGTGCCAGAGCCAGAGTGCCGTGGAAGAGCGGCACACAGTCCACACACAGCACCGGTTCTCCGTGGCTCTCTCGCCTCTTCTCCTTCGTCCTCTCCGCCACCAGCAGCCCGTTCACGGCGCAGTGAGGGTACTTGGCAGCGTGCAAAACCATTTTACAGTACGCCTGGCTTGTCAGCTGAATAGGCATGTTTATAAATAAAAAGGAAAAAAGAAAAGAAAAAAAAGAGAGGCAAGCTCCTGCTGTGGAAGTTGAGCTGCTACGCGGTGAGACAGGTGGCCGCTGTTAGCTAACGATACATATCATGCGCGGAGAAAAGTGGACTTCTGCCTCATTAGTCGCCTTGCTGCCAGGATATGTGGTTGACGAGATGCCTGCTGATGCGTACATGTAAGCTTTCTAAATACCAAAAGTCACAAGAGTCTGGTTTTAGGATATACGAGTTGCTCATTCACGGACTTTAGCCGTGGGGGCTAATCTCTCTTCCACCCGTTACTGCAGCACCGGTGCTGCCGTAAACGCTGGTAGGCATGTCGTAAAAAAAGAAACTGTCCTGATTTCACCTTCCTGTCTCATACGTATTTCCGGTCGCGGCCATACTTCCTTGGAGACTATCGGCCGACAACAGCGAGGGAAAGATCGCAGGTTGTACCATTTAATCAACGACATCTATCTAAAATATCAGAAATACGCGGTACTTTACCACCTGTTCGCATAGTTACATTACAGATATTCAGAGTGTAAGGACTTGGACCAGACTGAACTTGTAATTTTAACCGAAATACGCGGATGTGTGTGCTTGACTTTGCCGCAGCGGATGAGAGCTAACTTACCGGCTAGCTGCCGTTAGCTTAATATTCATAAAGGGAGATGTTGCCTAGAAAGGAAAATGACACAGTGGTCGGACACGGTCCCGTGTGAACGCAGTCTCACTCGACGGGAAACAGCTGAATTGTGCTGTATTATGTCTTTGAAAAGTCCTTTCTGTGATTGTTACTTCCCGGGCGCCATGACCTTGTGTGTGCAGCTATGGCTAATAGTAGCTTAGCAGTACGGTGCAGCTGACAGTAGCCCTTGGGGAAACAAAATCATCAAAAAGTCAACACGCATGGAAGTAAATTGTACATGGTTAGTACAATAGTATTGCGCGGCTTGTTGTAAACTCAAATTATCTTATGAAGTGTTTGGGACACTATGAAATGTCCGAAAACGCATCATAATATAGGTTTGCAACCACTTACTCGCCCTTGAAGTATCTTAACACCTTCGTTGAGCAGCTTGAGACAGGTTAATTATTTGTTTAAGAAACAAGCTAATTTTCCATCGAAATAACTGAGCACGTCTGAAGATCATGAAACAATTACAGAAAATTGCAACTCAATAATTTATTTATAATGAACTTCTTGAGTCAGTCTCTGACAATGCACAGAGAAATACTTATAGGAATAGAATATATTATCGAAAATAGCAAAAATAAAATAAATGACAAAGTATAAAGCTGTTCAGCAGGAGAGGTGCAAATATCATGATGTGAAAATGCCAATATTTGTAATATACAATTTGTGTAAGTGCTTTTAAGGAGTTTGCTAATATTTCCCATGTGACATGTTCCCACAGAATGCTGGCCACCAGAGCCCTCAGGCTTGTTGGCAAACGTGCCATTTCTACATCTGTCTGCGTACGTGGGGGACATGGTAAGCATGACTTGAAGTGTCGTAAAGTATTTTCTATTTTTGGCAGGGACAATAACAGTAGATTGTGTTTAGGGCTGCAGCTTACAATTATCTTTATTGCCATTCATCTATCAACATTTTCTTTTTTGGCAAATCAATTCTTTATTTGGTCTGTCAAATGGTGTGAAGTGTTCAGATCAGTTTTTCCAAAAGCCAAAGGCACTCATATTTTGTTATGTCCACAACTCAAAGATATTTAGTCAGATGACTAAAAAACTGAAAATATTCACATCTGAGAAGCTCAAATCAGAGAATTTCTTATGTCACTGCAAATGATAAATTGAATCTCAAAATAGTTGCTGATTAATTAAACACAGCCAATGAAGTCATCTTGCAGCTGCAGTTGAGTTTGTGCCCCCTAAAAATCATTGTATCGTATCACAGTGGTGAGTAAATTGGAGTCACAGAGCAAAATGTAAGACCAATTCCTAGTGACCTCTCAGGGTCTCATCAGGTTTGTTTATCCCAGAGTAAATAAATGTGCCCTAGTAAGTCTGGTGACAAGTGTCACTGGAATTCACTGAATGTGTTTCTGTTGTTAATTATTAAGTTTGCATGTTTCCTTGCACATATAAGGCTGTAATGCAAGTCTGGCTGGTGTACAGAATTTATCCTCCATGTCACCTTTACTTGACACTTAGATCATGTAATTTGTCACCCTATAAACATACCACTCATACCACCAGAAAAGCATTTGAGTGTGAAGGTTAAACAGTTAAGTATAATAAAATATCAGACATCTACTTGCTCCTGTTGGAAATATCAAGTGATATATTGAATGCCATGTGTATATTTAGTACAAGGTCATTAAGTCATAGACCATGGAGAGGGCTGAGAGTGTTCTACAAGTTGCAGCAAAACTTTGTATGTTTGATACATTTTAGCCTATATTGTAATTATTTCAGTGTTAACAAATTCAGAGTTGCTTAGAAGCCATCAAACACTGCTGGTGACACTAGGTCACATTCAGATGACAAAACAGTACAGTACTCACAGCAGTCTCTGCATTGCTTTCTCTTTGAGCATTCATCAGTACAGTCTAGCAACAAAACATTTTAGACTATGTATGGACATGACATTTCAGAGAAGCTTTGACATGAATAAAGGTATAAGGTGAAAAACATATTTGATTAATCATTCTGTCATCCTCTCCAGGCGTTGCTAAGGTAGAGGACTACACTCTCCCTGCCTACATTGACAGGCGGGACAATCCCCTTCCTGATATCAGCTATGTGCAGAACCTGAGTGCAGAGCAGAAGTCCCTGAAGGAGAAGGAGAAGGGCTCCTGGGCTGCACTCTCTCCTGAGGAAAAGATTGCATGTAGGACCTAACTACACTTCATTATTGTTTTTGCTCATATCTTTTGGTCAGCCAAATTTCACCATCAGTAAATATTGTGTATTGTAATTTTTTTGCCATTACAAACAAATTATTTGTGTTTCAGTGTACCGCATCAGCTTCAAACAAAGCTTTGCTGAGATGAATCAGCCCTCAAGCGAGTGGAAGACTGTGGTTGGAGGGATCTTCTTCATTGTTGGCCTCACTGGTCTGCTTGTGTTCTGGCAGAGGAAGTATGGTAGGTCCTCCAAAAAGCAAGAGTGATAATGATGCCTGCAAATCTGTATGATGGTGTGATGTAGTGGTTCTGTTGTCACAAGGAATGTACTTCCCATCATTATTGCAGTTTTTTGTTTCCCGTACAACCAAAGCCCATGACTTTTAACAACTTTAACTACTTTTGCTCTGTTTGCAGTGTATGGACCTGTCCCACACACGTTTGATCCCGAGTACAAGGCAAAGGAGCTGCAGAGGATGCTGGACATGAGAATGAACCCAGTGGAGGGCTTAGCATCCAAGTGGGACTACGAAAACAATCAGTGGAAAAAGTAAAGAACCCAGAGGACCATAATACATACTTGAAAATACAGGCAGACCAACTTAAAGATACAGGAATACCTTCCTTTCTATATTAATCACTTGTTCACATTACCTCAGTTTGTGCATTTTGGAAGACCACTTCCTCTTATGGTCAATATGTATGTAGAAATAAAAATAAAAAATGTTAAATGATAAAATGTCTATTTTTTTTTAATTAAATTTGTGAGTCTTGCATTAATGTCTTTAACTATTTCAAATCAAAGATGGTAGACTAGACCTCAAATGTAAAAAGGTAGTTTTAATATAAATGTAATTGATTTACTGGTTTTCTCTATGATTTTTAATGAACTGTATTTCTGTTAAAAATATGGTACATAGACCTGTTTGTAGGCCAAAGTGGGAGAAGCGGAGGTTTATTTTAGTTTAATATAGTTTCCCCTATGCAACACTGTCTTTAAAATGACTGGCCAAGGACACTTTCCACTGGATATCTAAGCGAACTGATTCAGTTTCCTGGAGGAATTTTAAACTAGGTCAATGGGCTGTGCTGATAAGAGGTAAGTACATCCGAGGAATGGGAAACATCCATTTTTGGGCCCCCTCTCTTTAATAGTGTCAGGTTAGTTGCTCTTTGAACATTGTGCTCTTATTGTCCAGCCATCACCTACAAGAGGAGAGGAAAAATATAGTAAGTAATAATATGGGCAGACAAACAAATATATAGATATATATACACACACACACACGGGACATATAATAGTATATCGCTGATGCTGCAGAAGTATGCTTGAATTGAAGTGTGATCGTCACATTAATCAATACCACACAGACTCTAAACAGCAGAGCTTGTGGTGAGGTAGGCAGACAGGGATTACATGAGGGATTCAGTTTTATGGCTGATCCATCTCATCTTCATAATGTTCCCATCGTGTGGGTGGTACAGATCATCTCCGTCACATAAAGGATTTATAACCTCGTCATGACAGGCTCACGTCTGTATCCCAGGACTGTGTGTGTGTGTGTGTGTGTGTGAGAGACCATCTCAAAGTTCCCCCTGCAGCTGGGACCCTGACAGCACCCCGTGATGATGTCACTTACCGGATGAATCAGCAGCTACGCCTGTTTCACGTCAAAACAATCCGGAAGACGGCACGCAGCGTGACGGCGCCGCTGCTGTGTCTGAGACGAGGTGCAGGCTGAATTCATGACTTCACTGACTGAGGCGTGCAGGTGAGGACTCGGTAATGTCGTCCAGAGGCAGACAAACATAGCGGGCTGAAGCCAAGTTTGTCCTCCTTTTCATGAGTCCTCGTCCGAAGTCCACACATCTCAGCTCATCTCCACATTAAAGAGTCGCAGCTCGTCGCGCAGGATTCACAGGCATCATGGGAAACGGGATGAATAAGGTGGGCTTTGTTTATTTGTTCATTTTTTCTTATTTTGTGCCAAGGTGTTGTTGCCTGGTGTCTGTTTTGCGGTGAAACCCTGCGCGCTGGAGCCGGATGTCTCTCACCTACTTGACGCTAATCGATTACGTCACATGTTTTTGCTCGGTGCCACGCTGACGTCACGACGGGCTGTGCAAATAAAAGCAAGCGTGCACGGCGATTATTGAGCGCAAAAGTTTAAAGTGCAGCACACTAAGCACACAGTCATTGATGTTTTAAAACCAAGACTCAGGCTGCCTCTGGGTTGAGATATGCTGACATTTAAAAGCTCTGATGATTTCAAAACACGGACACAGCTGATCTTAAACACACAGGAACCACAGGCTGTGACAATATTATGTAGATTTTGTTTATATTTAGATTTTTGTTTAGTATTTATATAGATGGATTCATTAGTGTGTGATATGGTACATTCAGGTGATTATTCCGATCACAGCAGGTTGGTATCACTGGTTGGGACACTGGCACTGAGCCGGAAGTAAGTTTCACTTTCCTGAAACACCCTGATTAACGCTGAAGTGTCCATAAGCAAGACACTGTGTCCATGTGAGGGCCCATGTCATATGGCTCACCCTGGGTGATGGTGTGACTTTGTCATGAGGATCAAATCAACAGATTATTACAACATTTTATCTCAACATTTGCACTTGTCTGACCAGTGATGATACTTTACTTTTACTTTTCAAATGAAGTTCACTGTTTTTACATTTTGTCAGCACACTTTTTTTTTCTCAATTCCTCAGTGAAATCAGGGTCACTTAAACAAGACCAGTGTATTTTAATTTAGTCTTAAAAAGACTTTGCAGACATAGACATGTGGATCAGTTGTGTTTATATTCTTAATTACCCCAGCAGTGTGCAGGCTGTGTTAGTAATACTTTTTATTAATTCAGACTACTGCTGTTTCATGGCACTATTACCAAAGTTGTGCAGCAGCACTCAGTGGCTGCCTGCCACTCATCACTTCATCCTGATAATCATGCATCGTTGCCTCAGACCTTGTATGGCTGTCGGGAATGTTTCTTTTGCTGGTGCTTGGTTCTTAAGCCTTAAGCCTTAAATCCAATCAGCCTCAACCAGGGACATTTGCTCTTTTCAAGTGAAGTTTTTGAAGCTGGCCTGTTATGAGTATCTAACCCGACTGCAACATGTCTGTGACTGCTGCTTCGCAGGTCGTTGATGGGCTCTACCTTGGGAACATAAGAGGTAAGGCAAACATGATGTAACTTGATTTGATGTTGATGTCGTATAGCTGTAGGCTTTCAGTACCAAAGGCAGACTCCAGCCATAAAAGGCCATAGCTGTGTGTGGGAATGAATGAGGAGAATATTGTATAACTTCAACATTTAGACATACTGCAGCACACAGTATTCTTCAAAATAATATGGACATATAGAATCCATTTATATGTGAATCATTGTATACATAAGGTTTTAGCTGTCAGACATCAGATAGTTGTTCTGCCAAACAACTAGCAGGTTTTCAGAGTAAATGCCTTGTTGACAAAAGATAATTAAGAAGCTAGAAGGTGTTGGTCCACAGAAAATAAGACTCACCGGCTGTTAGTGAGTCAATCCTTGCCTTAGAACAACCCCCATCCCAGTTAATGTGACATTTGCAGCTTTCTAACTTTAGCTGCGACGATCATGGCTCCTCATCACAAACATAATAGCTAAAATTAGTTCAAGTGGCAGGCGCAAGTGACCACAGGCCTGACCGTTACCAAGTGATGTTGCAGTGCAGTAAACAGCTCGCGGCCCTGCCTCTGCATCAGTGTACAATACAACTGGTGAGAGCCTCTGGTGTGAATTTAACTCAGAAGACTGTACTGAGATATATTCCTCTTCTTTTTGTTCCAGATGCTGAAAACAGAGAAAGCCTGTCTAAGAATGGCATCACCCACATCCTGTCTGTGTACAACAATGCCAAGCCCGTGTTTGAGGTTAGTGGAAAATCCACATTGCCTATGTCAAACAGTTTGTTCTTCCTGTGGAAATTTTATCTGCTGATTTTGGTATGATTGTTTAAATAATAATGTGATGTCTCCAGTCAGCCAGCTGGGGGTGGTGATGAGTTGTGGATAGGGCCACAGAGTTTTGTGCCTGAGATGGACAGCTTGGACACTTAACACTATATATATATATATGTGTGTGTGTGTGGGGGGTGGGGGGGGGGGGGTGGTGCTAATAATATCAAAAACAATGGGAAGTTACTTAAGCTGCTCAGATCTGCTGTAATTACCAGGCAGTGAGTCAAGTATGAGATATTTAATGAGAGCCAGTAAATGTATTATTAACACTGTGTTCTAAAAAAATGATTTATTACAGAGGGCCCTGTTGTCCCTTGTGTCTGAGTTTACACCACAACATGTTCAACATGTCACATCCATGTGTCAGACACATAAAAAGTGTTACCATTTTATGTATGTTTTACAGGACATGACGTACCTTTGTATCCACGCAGCTGATGCATCTAGCCAGAACCTGTGAGTAAACCCACACTCGGAGACAAAGACAATCCGATGGACCAATAGTGCTTATACCACAGACTTCAAATGTCCTTGTCTGTGTGAATTTCTCAAGCACTGAGTCATGCAGTTTTATTTCAACACTGTCACCCTCCAGATTGTGATTCCAGGGCGTGACGACTATTGTAACCGTTTTGAACATTATATGAGGATTTTTAACAGTTCAGGAAAACAATTTAATTGCATGATTCCTGTTGTTTAGTTTTCAGACATTCACCACCAACAGCAGTTTGTTAAGATAAAGCCGTGGAATCTTGAATTACATTGCAACTGTCATTAAAATTGAGCTGAACTGTTGAACTGTTTTTATCTTAAGTATTTGTACGTTTGTGTGTGAGAGAGAGAGAAGGAGAGAGAGAGAGGGAGAGAGAGATGGAGTAAGTATGTTCAATGTGCCATTGTTCATCAGGAGACAGACTCTGTTGAAAGAGGCATGAGCTGTCCCTCCACCCTCACAGCGGCCACTAACACAACATGTTAGTCATTGTTAATGTTGATTTCTATGCAGGGTCTTTGACCTCATGTAACACAAGCTGCAGTAATTCTGGATTAAACGCTTGACACAGACAGAAGAGTCATGCCTTGCAGTTTGAGCATCAGTGCAAAAGAGCAGCGTGCCTGCAGACGACCCCCTTTGTCGGTATCGGAGCTGATGAGCGATTATGCAGTTGCTGCTGTGCTGGTTTTGTCCACTTGTCAGTCAGGGTTCCTGTACAGAGAGAAGGGGTTACATAAATCTCCAGCGCTTCATCACTGTGAAGCGTCTTTGCTAACACCAGGGAAGATACTCTCTACACCATCTATAGGTCGACAGCGGAGACTGCAGTGATGGGGAGCGTAGAATGAGAGAATTGGCTGTACTTAAATGAGGGGGAAGATGAGGGAAAAGCATGCACGGGGGCAGGGGGGATTGTGTTGCGGCATGAGTAATTAACTGGCTGACAACATCGAGACAAAAATGTGACACATCTGGTTGAATCCTGTGTTAGTACTCCTCAATTCAAAACCTTTGATTCAAATTTCCCCATTTAAATGTCATTGTATCATGATCAGAACAAAAATACACATGGCTGCAGTTAGACAGTAAGTTAATGCAGAGTTTATATGCCAGGGTGTATTGCTGGGTTTTTTGTCCTGCTTTGGGAAACTTAACTCTGTTCAGAAATCTGTGAGTGTCACTTTGAGTTCGGCAGTCATTGAAGTTGTCTGGGGTACAAAGAGGAACTCCAGTTGCTTTACTTTGTGAAAAAAGAAAACAGAGCTGGGTAAAATGCAAGTTAATGAGAACTGAGGTTTAGTGTTTGGTTGGATGTTGCTGATTGGGCTGGGTTGGAGGTGTCTGACCTCCACTGTCGCAATCAAGTGTCCTTCCCTCAGGCAGCAGAGGAAGGAAACCTTCGTGTGACATCTGGCTGTTGGCCTCGACCACCCATGGCTTTAATAAACCCCCTCTGTCACAATCACTGGTCTGGCTGACGGGAGTGGTGAGGCCAACTGACACCCCACCTTGCTCACCACAAGCTAGGGAGCCCCCATGGTCAGGCCTGATGGCGCCTCCCATAAGGTCCACAGCAGGGACAATCTTTTCTCACAAAGTTTCTGGGTTTTTTTGTTTTTGTTTAAAAACAACTGTTGGAGTTGAAGCTGTTTGTAAAACCGTGAAGCACAGCTGTACTTTGGGATGGATGTCAGGTTCATTTGTATAACTAAATGATATCTCAGCAGCCTTAATCACTTACCGGAAAAAAACTAAAATGACAGCTAATTTTGGATCGAGGAAAAAAATGTTCATGAAAATGAATTAAATTAAACAAAACTTATAAATCTTGGTAAGAGACTTAGAACATCTAGTTCTATGAGCACAAGCCATGCTGTGGGTGAGAAGAGGCCCAGCAAGATTGGCTGTTTTTAACAAGCTGGGACATGGTCATCTTGGTCATCCATGTCACCGATATTGTCTGCGTTATTGCGGGATTGACACTGATGACACTGATGTTATGTCAGCACCCTCCAAATTAATGTAAAATAATCTGAATTATCTTTAAATGTTGATTCATATAGTTGCTAACAAAGATTTCTGTGTAGGGCCAGGTTTTCCCCTGTTTCAAGAACATTCTCATAAAAAGCATGCAATGGTTTTATTGCAGTGTGCACTGACCATGAAGGTGTTAACTCATTTGCATCAAACATTTCCAAAATGAGATGTGTGTTTGTGCGAGGACTCTGCCTATCCACCACAGTGCACTCAGGTTATAACTGAAGTTGCATGTTTTTATTTATTTTTTTTTTATTATTTCTTGTGTGCACAGTATAATTATATTAGATACAATTTAACCAGATATACTATTTGAGATGTGTCTTTTTGCATTTGAACTGTACAGTACAGTGTAACAGTAGTACAACATATTGCTTTTGTTTCAGCATTACTCTCTGGATTCAGCTGGTTAAAACCTCAAATCTTTGTCACAAGGTAATTTTCTACATATTAAACAAAATGGCCGGAAACCTCAGTGTTAGGAAGTGCTGAGGAGACATCTTTTGAAGAGGAGTTTGGATCTTAGGAAGGACGAAAAAAGTAAAAAAAAAAAAAAGTAGCAGTCAATCTATTTTAGCCCCTGTCTGTTATTCTGTCTGCTATTGAGTAACCAGCATCTGCTCCTCAGGAGACAGCGCTATCAGCCACGCACTTCTTGATTATGCAAAACACCATCAGTGTTTCCTGACAGTGAGCAAGTAGGATATCTGAGGAGCAGTTGCACTGCATTGTGCTGTTTGTGCTCATCTTTATGTCAAAGATAAACGGTTCGAGGATTTCTGTCATTCTCTTATAGAATGAGCTGCTATCTTTCTGTCTTTTTGTTGTTTTGGAGTTTGGGTATGACAGAATTTGTATTGTGCTCTCAGTTTTGTAGCTCTTAGTTCGCTCGCATACTTACGAGTCTTACACAATCTGTGTATGAGTAATGGAGAAACATCTAAATACAAATATGCTGCCATAAGGCCGGAGGTCCTTTGCTGTATTTTTTCTGTGAAGTGATTCATTTAATCATTTTTAGACATAGAATGAATTAATGGTGGAAACTGATGTGATTTTGCAGATAGACAAAAACAAGGACAGTTACTTCCCTAGTCTGTCCCTGCTGTCTGTGCTCTGGTCTACCACAGACTCTCTGTTTGAGCAGACCTGACCTTTTTCCTCACATGACAAGTTGGAGTAGTTGAAAGGGAAAAACGATCGCCATTTCTCGACATATATCTCTCTAACTATCACACATCTATGAAAATTCTATGAAAAAGTTTATTTGGGAGTAATCTGCAGTTTCTGGACAGTATCCTGTTATCATAGTTTCAGCAACCTTCTTTAAAAAAGGCAGCGAAAGGGCCCCAACACTGGAGTTTCAGTTCAAGGTGTCCTTTCTCATATCCTATAATTTGTAATCTATTTTTAGCTTTACAAACACCTACCTTTGTAAAGGAAAGTTGTTTCTGATTTGATGAGCAAGAGCGCTGATGTTATTCTTGTTTCTGAACATGTCTTTCTGCATTCTGTACTGCACACAATAAAATGTGTGTTGTGCATCAGTTTTGTCAGACTTTGAAAGAGGTCAGTGATATAATACGTAGTTTTTTTCTTTACAGATTGCAGCATTTTAAAGAGTGCATCAACTTCATCCATGAATGTCGCCTGAATGGTGGTTCTTGTCTCGTTCACTGGTATGTTTTTATGTCTAAAGTTGTAACCAGGCGCTACTCTCGTTGTATGTATACTTTCATCAAAGCATGATTCAGAGGATAGTAGATAGATATAAAATGTTTAAAATATTTTCCACTCATGACATCACATTTATTCTATACAACACCTTAAGATTTGAAAACTCTTTAGTAGCTGTTCCTTTAGTAGCCTTTTACTAGTATGAAATAAAGTGTCAAATGTCCAGTTGTTTTATGACTATGAACAAACCGTGTACTTTGCCACAGCCTTGCAGGTGTGTCCCGCAGCACAACCATGGTGGTGGCCTACCTGATGACTGTCACCCACTACAGCTGGGAGGAGTGCCTGTCTGCGGTCAAAGCTGTTCGCTCCTTTGTCGGCCCAAACTATGGCTTCCAGCAGCAGCTGCGGGAGTACCAGACAACGCAAGTCTCAGAGGTAAACACATGAATGCACACACAGAATACCTACAGACATCCAGCCCCTTTTACTATTTGCAGTGGTATAGACAGAAATCAAAGTGGATTTTCAGTTGTAATCTTTTAAGGTTTTCACATTTAAAAGTGCCATATTTCATTATAGTATCCTCCCTGGCATTTCTCCTGCATTAGTTATATGATATATTCGGATTCTGTGAATGTTCGTCTGTGCTATGTGCTGTTGGTGGTGATTCAAAGTTAGACCTGCACAGGACCTCACAGGATATGACACATATAAACATCACAATACAATCACAATTAATAGTGGCTCTTTTGTTGTCACAAAACATAAAATACCTGACACTTGTAGTGGTCCTTGTCTCATGTGGGATTATATATGTACAATATTTTTTATATTTTATATTATGTGTATTTGCCACACATTGCACTATGATTACACCCTGTATAATTATATGTGATAAATAAAACTTGAACAGTTCCTTTTGAGGCCAATAAACAGCCTGGGTTTCTTTCACAGTAAATCATAAACTGGCACAGCTGAGATAAACATATGTGTCAATCCAGCATCAGCTCAAGAGATCTTTGTACAAATGCAGTTAATGTTATCAGAAAAAAATCGCATAATAAATTCTCAATATTAATTCTTATGTTAACATTAAAACTACAAGCAAGTGGTCCTCCTCCATTTGATGTTACAAGGCATTGTCCTGTTTAAATACAAATCAGGACAACTTACCTGTCTAAAATGTGACTATATAATATATAGTAGCTTTGTGGGGATCTAAACAGTGGACTTCTGTTATTCAAATGGTGAGGAGCATTTTAGGGTACATAGTCCACGATCCCACACTCATAGAGGGGGGGAAGCCTCCTGTGTACTACTTAAAGTTTTGATTTGTCTACTTTCACTTTGAAGAACACCACCACTTATAAGAAATACATTCAGACTTCCTGGTTTTATGGTCAGTGTAGTCTACATGATTTCTTTCATGTGGAGAAAATGTCAGGCAGATGTCAGTGAAAGCATGAGGCAGATGCACATATGCTTTTATTCAAAATACTCGGTCAGTGTTTTTAAGAGAAGACATATTCATCATATTTCACATTTTATGGAGAACATTTCTGCATTTTATTTTGAGCTCTAAGTCTCCTCAGCATTTCACTCTTGCCAGGAAGTGTTTGATATCAACACACCGTAGGTAACTGTTTGCTACCTGTAACACCTTGCAACATTTTATTTACTTAAAGGCAGACAGGTTGTGCGTGATTCCATTACAGTGACACTGACACACACTGTCATCAAGTAGAGAAGGGGAACTGCAGGGGGTTTGCTGGGATTGCATTAGCTTGGTACTGCGCATCACGTGTCAAGCATTACTGTCAGCATCTTGCAACATAATATGAAAAAAAGCTCATTGTTTGTAGATTTTACACTGATTTCGAGGATTTTTGGGGAAATGGGTATTCTGTATTTGTGCCTTTCCCACATTTGCATCAGATAGAAAGTGAGGTATCCTAAAGACAACGGCATCACACTAACATGAAATACACTGTACTGTAAGTGCACATACTTTAAAACTGTGTTTTGAAAATGTGAAGATAAAAAAACACCTTGTAGTCCAGAAAACAGGATCCCTGAATCGTTCACATTGGGCACAAAGGAAGGAAAATCCCATTTACATTTCTGTTGTATGTATTCAGTATTGTGCTTAATTCAATGTCTGGTTGTACAAACAGTATTGTGCCTTGCTAACTGGCTGTTATAAAGCACTTGGGATATGAACATCAGCCTTTAGTTAACAGTTAACAACAGTTGACAACCTGCCTCAAGGTCACCTTTTGTCTTACTTTGTGATTTGAGCCTTAACAGAGCAAAGTCCACTTAATGTGAGCTTGACCTTATTGTAAAGCTTTTGAAGTTTCATTTTCTTTTTCAAGGTGACAGTTATATTTATCAGAATCAGTTCACCCACTGATGTGTTATCTATAAATGCTCCTTTTGATTTTTTATTCAGAAGTAGAGTTGTGTTCATGTTATGAGTCAGTACTGTACTGTTTTGGTTTTTGGTTTGAGGGTGAGAATACTAATTTTAGGAAGATGAATGGATATTCAGAGTGACTTTCACTTCATTGTATTTCGTAAAGAATAAGGTATTGCACAAAGTAACTTTGAATTCCTGGACATCATTTGAGGCGTTGCAAGTTTTCACTTTTTTTTAATCAGTGACCATCATTGAACCAACATTGAAAATCTTTCCTGGAGAGAAAAGCTGTAGCACATAATAGAGACTCTTGAGAGACAGGAAATATCACCTATCATGTACAGTAAATATCTATATCACCATATTTACCTTTACACACAAATTACATTCCTTGCTCACCAGCTGCAAGCAGCCTTCACACTTCTTTTTGACCTGTCAGATGGACAAACACATTTGGTTCAGTTTTATGGAGGCAGCTAACCCTTTCATTTGTTGTACTCTAAAACTGAAACTCCAGAGGTTCCAACATATGTAAAAAGGGCAGAACTCCAAAATGCCTCCACACAAAAGACCATCTAAGTTCTTTACCACTTTATAAAATAATATTACCTGAAGATTTTTTGGTTCATGTGGGTCATATAGAGCATCTCCATGTTACTTTACAGATTTTACTCACACTGCTGAGAATAAATAGTTAAATGCTTCCCTTCAAATTAATAGATGTTTGATTTTCTAGAAAAGATTTATATTCTACAAAAAATCTATTATACAAAATTTGGCCTTAAAGTCCTTACCACCAACTTCCAGTGTGCTGTGATGTCATCAACAGACTTTCTATCTATTCTGTGAGATTCTCTTTTCATGAGGGACGGCACATTAATGCAACTAGAGGTAGACTTTATTAACATGTTCACATTTAATGTTCCGTGAATTTCCAAGATGACAAATCCGGTAACTTGAATGTTTATAAAGAGGAGATTTTCTTTGGACCAAAATGTGAATGTAATAAGCCATCATGGCAGGGGAAATCCCAAGTCTCAGGTTACTGTGTGAGCGGGAATGTAGTGAATGCAGCGAGCCAAGTCTTCCCAAGAAGTCTTGCATGAATGACTCTCTCTTCCCATCTGTCAAGCCCCCATTTTCCATTTACCCTAGAACTTGTAAAGTGACACTTGTAACACTTGTAGTGTTACTTCAATTTGAATGCTAAGAAAAGCAGGGTTCTTTATATAAATAAAGATTTGAATCAAAGACACTTATTAAGAATTAAGCTTTGAAGCACAAGAAACTCCACTCCAATGCAATTTATTCAAGGATGAAATTCAAAGCAACTAGTACATAAAATGTATAGTCAGTAAGGTATGAAGCACTGTAATGTAAATTGACCTTAACAGAATGAGTCTTTTTTTTTTTTTCTTTTCTGTCTTCTTGTCCTCAGTACCGAGCGTGGTTACGGTCCAGTTTCCGTCCCAGTCCGTTTAATGACCAGGAGCAGGTGGGAGCCCTGCTGAGCCAGTACACAGAGCAACAGGAGAGCCAGGGGAGAGGAGAGATCCACCGCTGGATAAGTCCAGGTGTTGGTGTCCTGCCATCTGACCCTGATGACCCTGAAGGCAGCAGCTGAAAAATGGCCCTCTGTTCACGCTGAAGTCCTGCCCAGTGCTGTCTGCAAATGGCAGTAGCTATTATTCTGTGCTCATTTCCAAATCAACCCAAAGTTGTATTTGCCTTTAAGGCCTTTGCACAACTCAGAAAACATAGGATTAAGTAAGTACCCCTTTAAAGTATGTTTTATACTTAATTTGTATCTGATTAGTCATTTTAAAGTGATGGGGGTTGATTTAGAACTGGGCTACAGACTTTTCTTCACTACCAGTACCGTTCGTGCTCCCTTAATCACAGCCACAACAGGGGTATCGGTGCTCACAGACGCCTTACTCAAAACACCTCAGCACCTTAGCTTTGATGAGTAAACTACACTTCCATGTGGACACGTTAACATCTGCTGTGTCAGCCTTAAAGTTGAGACTAATTTGTGCTGTCTTAAAGGAACATTTTGTCTCAAATTATGTGGATGTCTGGTGAAATCCAAAGAATCTACCATTGATTTGCTAACTATTCAGTCCAGTTTTTCTGATATGTACCATTTTTCAGTCTTCTCCGGGCTTTCAATGTGGTCAACACTGTACCTGGGGGAGTTTCCATGCTAGCCACATTATTACAATCTAGTGCTATTGCTTGCCTGTCAAATGTGTAAACACTATTGACATTACATATATACCACTTAAAATACACATTGACCAAACAGTGGTCTTGATGTCAATAGCAGATTTGCTATCCACCTAAACAGCATTTGTCTACAATCAGTTGGACAGTGCTCTTTCATACCAGTTGGTATTGCATTTGGTTTGTCTTTGAAGACACTTTCAAGCTGTCTGCACACACTATGTACCAACAGTGGAGCATGGTGGCATGATTAAATGTAGGTGGGAAGCCTGCAAGGAAAAGCTGCAAGTCGGCTCCGTCAGTTCCCAGCAACTCTACTCTGGACCAACAAAACTGTTGCTGAGTTATCTCTTATCAGGCAGAGAGGACAAAAGAAGTACAGTACAACCGCCAAACCCTCTTTTGTCTGGACTCCATCAACTGCTGTCAGATAAGCCATGAGAGGGATCTGTTAGTAAACCAGGCTGCTCCAGTTGGCTACAGAGCTGTGACAGAGTGACATATCACACAAGTTTCATAATTGGCTAAATGTTCCTTTAAGTAATACACAGCAGGTTGAATTAGGAAGCTATTAAAAGAATGGCTGAGTAAAACTAAAATTACACATGAGGGATCTCTGCAGTCCAAATGCTTAAGTCTTCCTGATGTTACTGAAGCTCTGATTTATCTTTTTAATTGTGACAAAGCTGATTTTTTTTGTTTTGTTTTGTTTTTTTAGGTGTGGGTGGGAGTTAATTTGTGTTATAAAATCCATAGGTGCAGTTGATTTTTAAATAGCGTATTTATGGTGTTTTTCCTTTTTTTGTTTGTGTTTTATAATAAAATGCAGTGACTGACAAAAATATTGAAATGCTAATAAATCTGTACTATCAACAGCATGATGTGTGTTTGTGTGTAAGTGATACACAGTCAGTATCGCAGCACGTGGCTCACCTTTTAAATCAGCTGCTCATCTCATGATGCAGCTTGATAACTGCGGCTGAGTAAACTCCAGAACAGCTTTTCTTGAATGTCAGTGTTCAAGATTTGAGTGTTCTGGTTTTTACTCAGCAGATTACCTGTTAATGCTGATTTATACCACAGAGCCCTTTTGATTTTACACAATGTGATAAGACCAAAAGGCAACAGTATAAGTGGATTTAAAACAGTATTTATGAAAAAGTGATTTTTACATTACAGATGATGTCATCCACTAGTTGTGTGTTAGGGAAAGCTCTTGATCACAGTTACAGTCAAACAATATGCACATAAAAAAACATTCCACTGAAGGCCTGTCTGAGTCAATATTGCAATTCACAGGTTTTCATACTTGAAACATTTACAGATCTTTCCACCATCATCATGTTTTCAGATCAGTCCTGTATATCATTTTGCAATGCCTCTGTTCACATTAACTCTCACTGTTTATGTATCTCCAGTTTTTAACTTCAAATTTGCAATGACCTTAAATTCTATTTTAGTATGTTTGTATAATATTAGAGTTTATTTTGGAAAGGATGACTATGCTTTGATAAATGATCTCCTTCAGTCTTTATGGCGAGGTGTGGGCATGTTCAGACTCATTCCAGGCAGGAGTTGGGGGGTGGTATTTACTCTGTAAACACAAACAGAAAGCGTAAAGTCAGACTTACTGTAATTTTAGCGAAATGTAATACTGAAAGAAAATGGAGTTGGAATTATGGGGAGAGTTTCGTCTGTTCAATTTATCAAATATCATGGTCATTTAAATAATAAAACTTAGAGAAGGTTGATCAATTGAAATTAATCCAATTTCAAGGTCTTTTTTGAATTTGATGAACTCTTAATTTTATATGGCATAAGGCACCTTTTAGTATTATAAGAATCTATTATGATTATTTTCTAAATTATAGGATTTATTTAGTAAAGCTGTAAAGTAAAGCTGAAGTCAGCGATCAACAATCTCAAACCCCAGATGAGAAGATCAGGGCATCCACAAAACTGGGTGGCTGAATCGGGAGACTGTTTGATAGTTTTTGCGTGAAAAATGACTAAAACCATTATTCAGTTATCAAAACAAGTGCTTCCCTGCGGTTGGAGTGATCAGTCTCCAAAGATGATTACAGGACAGGTGCGACGCTATGCTGTAGGGACAGAAGGAGGACATGAGGAGTGTTTGCTCTGATGAAACAATAGATTTATGATGTTGGTAGAAAGATTCATGGAATTTTATTACATCACCATGAGGATGGCCTATGGAAACATAACGTGGCTTTGTCATTACTTGCACTTCCCTGTGGATCCCCTTTTAACAACACATCACACATTTACTCTCCCTCTATAATCCTGCCATCATGTTTGGCATTATTTTGATATCAGACAGACAGACAGCTGCTGGGATCAACTTTCTTCTTCACCATCATCTTTATTCAGACCGTGGGCTACTGTACCTGCTACATGTCGTTTCTGAGGTTTCACACCACTGCTGAGTGGGTGTGGAGGGGATGTATTACCTTGGTCTGGAGCGCAGAAATCCCCCACAGCACAAGGTAACTTGTGACTCTCCGGGTGTATTCAGCGCTCCGCGTCTGCGTAGCTGTTTCAGCGTGGGCAGCGACTTGACAGCCACGGCTTGTCAGGCCATTTCTTGTAAATGCCAGCAGTTCGCAGAACAACGCTTCCGGAATGGGCGGTGCCACTGAGGCCTCAGCGCTCTGATTGGTCAGTCCGAGGCCGCGTTGTCAAATCACCTCGCAGGCGTTCCATTCATAACACGGAGCGCAATAAAGTGATGGGCACGTCTCGGGGAGAAGTTTAAACACTTTTGATTAAGACTGACAGTGAGCCATCTGTCAATATCTCAGGATATCACACACAGGGCCAACAGCTCATCTGCTTTATCTGACTGTAAGTGCTTCTACTTTTGATTTAGAGGGGAAGTTTACAACTATACAGTTTGCCTCGATTAAGGATACATAACTAAACAAATCACAACAATATCTTTTTAAAAAGTAAATATTCATAATTTATAAACGGTCATGGGTTATGTTATCTTCTTTCAGGCACAAGTGAGCGATCCGTGTTCAACTTTCCTCCATCGAGATGTCAAACCCGGGGGGTCGCAGACTGAAGCAGTGGCTGGTGGAGCAGATCCAGAGCGCGCAGTACTCCGGGCTGCAGTGGGAGGATGAGAGCCGCACTTTGTTCCGAATTCCCTGGAAACACGCAGGGAAACAGGATTACAACCAAGAAGTAGACGCCTCCATTTTTAAGGTTTGTCAGCACTGTCGTGTAGAAATGTAGATAGATTACTTTGTGGAAGGACTTTTACGCAGCGTTGCGCGTAAAACCAGAACTTGACAGTAAATCTGGATGAATCTGTCTTCAAGTCGAGCTGTTTTTTGGCTGAGTAAAAATCATCATTTGACCTTGAGATGTTATTGTTTTCACTTTTTTTAACACATGAAGTTTTTGACATGAACAAAATTACAATGATAGGGTATTGTATTTCATGTTTATACTGCAGTAATGATTGTAAATCCGCCGTGTTACTTTCACACTGAACATCTAAATGTTACATTTTAAAGTATTATTGGAAATCACAATTTTCTGTCTTTTAACTGGCTAAAATCAATGCAAAATCAGTCAAATCCAAATCAATCCAATCTGTAACATATATGTATATGTATATGTTCACTTAACAGGCCTGGGCTGTTTTCAAAGGCAAGTTTAAGGAGGGGGACAAGGCTGAGCCTGCCACATGGAAGACCAGACTCCGCTGTGCCCTAAATAAAAGCCCCGACTTTGAGGAGGTGACAGAAAGGTCACAGCTGGACATCTCTGAGCCCTATAAAGTCTACCGCATTGTACCTGAGGAAGAGCAGAAGCGTGAGTTGGTGTTGTCGTGGCTTATGTATTCATTTTCAGTGATAACACAAAACATCTCTCTATTATCCGACTGCGGGCAAACATCTGATCATTTGACGTCCTAAAATTCAGCACTGATCACTGAGACTTTTATTAACACAACAATTATTAATCACAAAAAGCCAGTTGGGCAGGAAAACCACCTCTTTCCTATCAAGAACAGAGTCATCATGTCATCTTCTTTCACCCACAGATGGCAAAAGCCCCATGATGGCCATGGCAGCTACAGCTAGCTCTGGTGATATGACTGACATGGACTGCAGCCCTGCAGAACTGGAGGAGTTCATTAAAGAGGTGAGAGTTCTCACTTTAAAGCATGGTTTGAACCATATTTCTCACCTCTTTTTCTCCCCCTATCATATCAGTTCCTACACGCATCTAGCTTTTATTGGCTCTCGGCTTTTGCACCACTTTTTTTTTTCTCTCCCTCATCACCATACTGTGCTGTTGCACCGAGCATGCACTCGCTGTACAGCGTACAAAGTTACTGTATCGACAACAGCTCATGATGTTGTTATGATTTTGCAGGAGGAAGGCTGCAGTATCCAGGCCAGTCCAGAGTATTGGTCCCAAGGCAGCATCAGTGGTAAGAAACCTTCTCCACCCAGTTTACAGTATGACACATAATCCTCCAAATTAATCAAGCTGTTGACACCTCAGTCACTGATGTGGCTGTAAGGCTGTCTGGGCACCTTTTGTCTCACCTCTCAAATCAGACTGCTCTGTCTTGTGAGATAGGAGCTTTGATAGCAATAACCACAGTGGAAAGCTCAGTGTCCCTGCAGCTGTGGGTGCTAAATAGAGGTTATTTGCTTGTCTGTTGAATTCTGCAATGGAAGGATTGACTAACATCCTGTTGAACTTTGCTGACTAAGGTGATTATTTCTTTGTGAGATCGTGCTAGAGAAATGGTATTTCTGATGATGCAGCACAATAATGACATGGCAGTGTGGTCATGTCCACTTTTTTTTTAAAAAGGGACTTTAACTCATCTCTTCCTCCTGTAATTCACAGCCTTCCCACCTCATCAGGACCCTTTGCCATCAGGAACTCTCAGCTCAGGTATTTATTTATGATATAAATGAAATGTTTGTAATAACATCAGATGTATATTCAGGATGAATAGTAAGACCAGTGGATTGCAGGATACATGCCGCTGTCATTCTCTTTATTTGCAAAGCTTACCGAGCGTTCTCCTCTCCAGCTTTCTCCCAAATGATGATCAGTTTCTACTATGGAGGAAAACTGATGCACAACACACTGGTTGCTCATCCTGAGGGCTGCCGGATCTCTCCACAGCAGCACCTGGGTCGTGGCCCCCTGTACGGCTCAGACAGCATGCAGTGTGTTAATTTTCCCCCCGCCGAGCTCATCGAGTACGACCGCCAGCGCCATGTCACGCGCAAACTGCTGGGCCACCTGGAGAGAGGTGTGCTGGTCCGTGCCAACCAAGAGGGCATCTTCATCAAAAGGCTGTGCCAGAGCCGTGTCTTTTGGAGCGGGCTGGGAGAAGTGGGCTCACAGTACAGCCCCGTGCCGTGTAAACTTGAGAGGGATGCTGTAGTCAAAATCTTTGACACAGAAAGGTTTCTCCAAGGTGCGCTTCCATTTTTGTTCCGTTACTGATCGTTAAGAAGAGGGCACATCATGCAGAGCAAACAATGCTCACAGTATTATTACAACAATATAATAAAGCCTGAATGATTGTCTAAACAGCTGTTCACATACTTTTTAAATTCCAGCTCTACAGCTCTACCAGGAGGGTCAATTTCCTGCTCCTGATCCGACAGTGACCCTGTGTTTTGGAGAGGAGCTCCATGATGTCAGCAATGCTAAGGGCAAACTGATCATTGTGCAGGTAATACCAGTCAAGTCATATCATGCTTCTCCCTGACATAAATATCTATTATTTCAACAGAAATAGACTCATTGCTGCAATTATACTTATAATAAAAACACATCTGTCTGTGGCAGATCACTGTGGTGAACTGCCAGCACCTGCTGGATGCCGTGAACATGCGACGCTCCCAGCCCTTCTGCAACAACCCAACTCTGGAGATGTCTGACAATGTGGCCACTGACCAGATGGCCCGCATCTACCAGGACTTGTGCAGCTACAGCGGCCCTCCGAGGCCTGCCTGCTACAGGGACAACATGCCCATCACTGCCTGAACCGTGAGCAGTAAGACACCTGCAAGGAGCTCTTCAGGGCATACTCGACTCAATGTACAACATGTTAGGGACATTCCTTATTTTCCTGACTTATATTGACAAGGTGAATTCAGCCGGTATCACAGTTAGTTTTGACATTTATACAAATCACAGGGTTTACATAAAGATAAGATGAACACATCTTTTACAGTAAGACTTTTAAGCTACAGCTCAATACAAGAATGTCCTTAATGTTTTGTTTATCAGTAATGTCTATATTTGTATCGGTACAAGACAAACTCTGTGTTTAAACTCTGCTGTATTATTACAAGAGAGTGTTATGGGTCAGAGAACAGAACAGATAAAAACAAATTCCTTTTGCAGACTTTCTTAACAAATCTTTCTTACCTATATCTTTAAAGACTTACTCAAAGCCTCATTGCAGTATGACAGTCTTATATCAGTAGGCAATTTAGTTCTCGAAAATGAATTTTATTTTTTATTGTTATCTTTGAAGTTGAGTTGGGTGATGATCATTTGGATAGACAGATCAAATAGATATTTTTGTATTTTTCACAGTAAATAAGAAAGACTTTATATGAATTGAGAAATATTGCATGGAATTGCAGATGCAATGAGGCGTTATATTAGATAGGTTTTACTATCAGACTGTTTTACATTATCTTTGTTTTTATCATTTTTTTAAAAACTGTATTTCTAGTAAAAACAACATTTTTACTGAACCATTCATGTGATTGTCTTCATATAATCATACTGGCGTTTTCAACATAAAATGTTGATGGCTGAATTTTTACAAAAGTAATCTATGCAAGAT
Organism: Amniataba percoides; assembly: GCA_037176925.1. NCBI lineage: Eukaryota > Metazoa > Chordata > Actinopteri > Centrarchiformes > Terapontidae > Amniataba > Amniataba percoides. The sequence goes on from JBAJHX010000001.1 coordinate 23,068,490, forward strand.
TGCATGGTAACTGCTAAACTGACCTGACGGGGATGGGTTAGACTTCTACACGTTCATATACATGCTCCCCATGAATGTCATGTAACTGTGTTTTTAGCTCATCTACAAATAACATATGGCTTAAATTTCAACAGTTTTACTTAGCTTTCCATAGCATTAAGAATATTTTTACCTACCACATGCAACTCTCTGAAACTGGATTACAAAACCCTGCAGAGCTCGATACAAACCATTAGTGCATGTTAGATGGGATATAAAAATATTTAGAAATGAGAAATTATTCATAATGTACAAAGCATATTTTCTGTCTGCTTCTTTCAATGCTTGAGTGACTTTACGTCACGCTTGATGGATGAAACATTCAAATCTACAATACTGTTCTAATGCCTGCAGCAGTACAACAAATAGAAAATTCCAGACGCCTGGTGCATTATTTTCTCCACCTATCTCCATAATTTAGTCCGATTTATTTTGAATCTCTATAGACATTTATGACCTTAATTAGAGTTTAAATGTAACTCTCGTGGGTTGAACAATGCTTGGCTGCACAAAATTCAAAAGTATGTGAGATTAAAGATGAAGAATTGCAGTTTCTGCAGGCATAAAACAAATATGATATGAACTTAAAATTTCATATTGTCTGTGACAATGACGAATTACTAAATATTCAGTTGAAAAAAAATCTTTTTTCTTCTATTTATCCTTTATCTGGAAAAATCTTTAAAAATTGTAAAAAAAATTAAGATAAAACAAGTCACAGTCATTGCATAATTCTAAAGTACTATACAGGAAAATACTCCACAACTGAGACTCATTTAGCTCACTGAAAGTCATTTACTATGAACACATACCGATTATCCCTCCAGCTTATGAATAATGAAACTAAAACAGTGTATGAAACTAAAAGACAGATCTGGGCTATTGAAGACAGGGAAACTATTGGAGAACCACCCCTCTGTCTCCCCAATGAGTAACAGAGAAAGGACAAGGAAAAGAGGTGACCAAACGGAGCCAAATGATTCATTTGTCCACAATGAGACAATGACATCCCCTTTTCCCTTCTTCTAATATGCTTCACACGATTTTCATCTCAGTATCATCTCTCACGTCAAACTGGTGACATAGTGGCAATATTGGCAGGGAAGTGCGCACAATGTGTTTGGATTTGAGCATTATGTAGATGTGGGCACAGACACTCCAGCAAACACGACAAAGACACATTTTCAGTTCCGCCAGTAGACAGGACATGGGTTTCTAATGGTCATTTCAAATGCTGCCACATATAATGCACATATACTACTCTTGTCTGATGAAACCCAAACTAAAAGAAATCCTGGCTCTAAAGGGGAAACTGCTGAAATAAAAAGTCCAAATGAAAAAAAAAAACCTAACATGATATAAAGTCCCTTAAATGAAAATGATATCATGCTGTAGTCCCACTCAATGAATTAGTCACATGTATATAAACATTCTTTTTATGATAAAGTCTTGGGTGGCTCAGTCAATCATTGTTTTTTTTTTTTTTAGATAATTACTTTTTGCAGCTATGACTCACAGAAGTCACATAGTGAAAGAAGTCATGTGCTCATCATATGACACCTCTGGATAAAACCTTTCACTTGAATTAGAATATTTATTCAATGGTTCACTGGATAAAATCACAGGTGGAACAGTGTGTGTATATGTGTATGTATGTGTGTATGTGTGTGTGTGTGTGTGTGTGTGTGTGTGTGTGTGTGTGTGTGTGTGTGTGTGTGTGTGTGTGTGTGT
>JBAJHX010000001.1:23072818-23100603 GCA_037176925.1 Amniataba percoides
CACACACACACACACACACACACACACACACACACACACACACACACACACACACACACACACACACATACATACACCATTGTAGCCACTGATCAAGGATCATATCCTCTAATCAGTATCAGTTCATGTCCCTCAAAACAAAGGTCCCTACAACCTCCCACCTACAGAGGTCTTCTTCAGGTTTAACTGTTTTTTGTCATTTTGTCAGATAAAGAGCTCTGAAACTGTTAAATATGAATGTGCGAGTACTCTAAATACTCCAAATCAACATTATTTTGAAGACAGTGAGACACCTTTCAAGAAATGCAAAAAAAAAAAAAGAGAGAGAGCGAGAGAAATGCTGTGATGTGACAGGAGAGATTTGACATGTAAAAGTGAAGATAAGGAAGTATGCTGATTTACGGGAAAGCGGTTTATTGTAACCTACCATCAATTTCAAAACATTAACATAACAACACGAATCTGCCTTTCCTCCATGTACACAGTAACATTTGATTAACAAGCACTGAGGCCTGTGTTTTCACATGTGACCGAAGACAGAGGTGTTTATGTCAACAGCCAACATATATCAAAAGACATACTGGTCAGATCAGTAAAGTCACTTTGTGGAAATAAACTACAAGTAAGTGAGCCGAATCGAAAGTGATTGTAGGCCAGGATAAAAAACAATCTTAAAGAAGGAGACTGGGCACATTGTATCCGACGCAGTGGGTGAAGGGACATCGGAGGATTGCGTCAATCTCTGTCCTGGTTGCTGCACTCTTTGACAAGAATGATCCCTGACCGCCTGATCTGTCTCTGGACAGGAAACACAGGAAGGAGCCCAGGAAGATGGACCAGCACACAACTTCTGCCCTGAAAAGAGGAACAGTCAACACAAAGGCCAGCTGTGGAGAAGATTTAGACATTTCATTTGAGAACTTTAGTTTGTGAGAATCAAAATATGATTGAGGGAGAATGAGGGAGAATCCACCATTTATAAACTTGATCGTATCCCAGTGTTTTGAATTCAGTACTTTAGGAGCTGGAAGTGTTGGAGACAGACCCTCAGAGATGGTTCATTTCAGACATGAAACTCTTGCTTTGAGGTACAAGAGTGTGGGGCTTTTGTACAGAAATAATGATGACATGTTGATAACTCGAATCCATGCATGGTGTACTTCTGTTTCATGTTCAAGCAAAACAAAACTTATCAGTAAAAAAAGTAAGTGATGGATGTGGGGGTGGAGGGGAAGGCCAGGGTGGGGTAACAGTCCCTCGGGTACGCAAGTCGGGGGAGCTTGAGAGATGTATTGACATGCGACTCACAGCTCAGTGCTCACTGTGTGTGTGTGTGTGCATGCAAAGCGCAGAGGTGACGGGATGTGGGTAGCCAGGTGATAGATATGAAGCAACAGAAAGGTACCTGCACAGACAGTTTCTGCCACCTCAACGGATATTTACTCCTTTTATGAATGTATGCTTAATGTATATATACACACATATATTAAATGATCTTTTAACAATGGCATACCGAAATACTTAAGGGAAAAATACTCAACAAAAAAAACCCAAAACACTGTTAATGTTGCAAAGGTGGAATGCAGTAAAAAAATTGCGATATTTAAAAAAAAAAGGGAAAAATACTCAACAAAAAAACCCCAAAACACTATTAACTAACAATGTTACTCATAGTTTAGGATGCTTATTGACAACTACATTCAAAAATTGGCCAAAACATGCTTATTTTTCATGTCTGTCTTTGTGCTTGCTTTCTTTATATGATATGTGGTTGATAACTCCGTGATTGATTGAGGAACAGGAATCTTTGTGGTTTTAAACCTGGTTTCCAACTATATCGTTAGACAACCGTATAAGTCACATTACACAACCTCTTTCTGAGTAAGAAGCCACACACTGGCCAGGCAACAGGTGCTGCTGGGATGGAGATTATTTAAAGTTGCTCTAAAATGGTTCCAGTACAGCTGAAGGAGCCCGTGGGCCAAGCTGTCTGCCGACCACACACCTTAGTAGAAAGTACAGTGACAGTACATACTTCCCCCTTTGAAATACCAGAATCCAAACATGACCATCACATGACTGAGGTGGAATTACCTGGTAGCACAGCGCTAATGTCTATTTAGGTCATTTTAGAGTCATTTGGAAACTGGTAGGTGGACAGTGTCATCCTGGATTTTGATGATCACCTTGCATTAATAGAAATGTATTTTGGCAAAATCTGGATTGTTGGAGGGAAGCAAAATCTTTAATCTTGACAGGAGGAATTGTGATCAATTTGCATGCTTAAAAGCAGCAATGCAGTGAGACGTTCAAATGTATTTATGTCACAAGATTTGCATATTACCGTCCTCTGCTGTGTCCCATAGAAGAAGAGAAAAGGGAGCAGCCCCGAGAACCACTGAAGCAGATCTTCAATGGCTAGTTAACCATGATGGTTGGTGCAGTTTATAGTTCACATCAATAGAAAGTGCAAAGGGGGAAAATCCTTCTTATGTAACTTAGGGCAAAAAGTAAGGCTCAAGTCATAAGAGTGCTCTAAAGCATGAGAAGGAAATAGTGAAACTTATGAAAAAGAGGAAATAGCCATTTTTGTTGGAAGATGTCATTTTACTGAAAGATGTTTCATTTGTAATATTTCTAATTCGCTTTTTATTGTGTTTATGTACAAAGTTTTCAGCATGAAGATTTAGAGCTTTAGAACTCCACTGAGCTTTTACAGCTTCATATTGCCATCTAGTGGTAAAATATAGCTAAAGATCATTCACAGGCCAAAATACTTTTTTTGCACAATCATTTGGATAAAAAGATTAATATAAAGTAACAAGCATTGACATGTTTGCATAATTGTTTAACTAAATGTATGTGCACATTAAAGAGTGTTTCAGCACACAGAAAAGTTTTCTCACTGAATATTAAAATATCGCAATTTTTTTACTGCATTCCACCTTTGCAACATTAACACATGCATTGTATTGTGAGTTTATGTTTGAACATGTAGTATAAAAAATAAAGTTTTGCATTTACAGTTGTAACTTTCAGTTTTGCTGGATATTTTTACTGAGTTGAATAATGGTTTAATTCTGTGGTATTCGGGGCGTTCACAATTTTAGTTGTGGGATGGAAGCTATACTTTAGGTTTGCCAAAAATATTCTGTGCATTCATCTTTTTAACATTTGTGTGACTGATAGCAAACAGGTTTAGGCTCTACTTAGCAGTATTGCTCATCTTGATGCAGGCTACAGTCAATTCCATTCCCTCATTTTCCAAAAAGATTCCTTCAGGAAAAGCAGATCATATCTCTCTGTGCTGTCTGAGAAAATTGTTTATTTGTTATTTCTGCTACATTAAAAACCTGAAGAGGTCACACACGTGACTTCCATAATTACAGATACTTTCTTGCGAATGCCCAGCAGAAAATGCTGTATAGTTATTGTTGCACAATAATATTGTACATTTAGAGAAATCACAGCTATTTTGTTTTTCCTGCAACCAATACATGTCCTTCAGTGTGACTGTGTTGTCAGAGAAGCTTATGTTGTGTTTATTCAGCTTGACAACTGCGCTCTTCTCTGTCAGTCATGTCTGTTGTTATTTCAACAATTACAGCTGAGCATAATGGAAAAGCAAACAGGAAAAAATAAGAGATTGTTGCTGTCAAAAGAGACTGAAGAGTCTCAGTGGAGGTTATTAAGGGAAAGTCGCAGGGGACACACACATTAACTAAGGTTGTGGTCTTGTGGACAATACTGAAGTCTGATCTTATCTGCGGACCAGCCGTCACAGAAAACAACAGCACATTAATGCAGAAAGTCACTTCTGTTTCCTGTCAAAGTCATCATTTTTTCCTCCTGAAGGTTGTTACTGTGTTGTTGTGTTACTGACTGAATTGACTTAAGACATGTAGAATTGTGGGAATGAAATAATGAAATATTTTTTGATGCCAGTGAATGTTATGTGAGGTATTAATCCGAGACTCCTCTTCTCTTAGTTAACTTTAGTTTGATTAATGAGCCACACAGGCAGATGGTGAGGAAGCCCTGGACAGCTCCAGAGATGTCTGCATGAGTGTTTATGTGGCCTGTTTAGAAACTTGTTTTATTACTAAGTCGCTCAAGACACGACAGGCAAATTCTCTCACTCTCTCTCTCTCTCTCTCTCTGTCTCTCTCCTTTACACACACATACACAATTCCAAGACTTTCCACATTGAGCCTAACGATGTTCCCTACCTCAGCTACACCCAATTACTCACTGACCCTAATTGAATACTTGGCAGAGAGCGCGGGTGGTGATGGCGTGCACTGAGCTAAGAGATCATCAGTCTTGGTCATTGGCCCCATTAGGTAGCTGAAGTGACCTATGATGTCATTATGTAGTAAAATGGAGGACACTAATGGACAGCTTGTTTCATAAGGAAGATGCAGCTCGTGTTTTTTTGTTGTTTTTTTCAATAGCGCTGATTTTAGAGCTGAGCACCGGCTTCCAACTGGTCCACTTCATGGCGGTGAGAACCGCACTCAAAGTTGGTTTTCAGTGTTATTCTGAGCATGAAATTGAGAGAGTTCCTTCAAAGTTTGGGGATGTGAGAGTACCTTTTGCGGTTTAAACAAGCATGTTTCCATGAGAGAGGGGCTTTTTTCTTGCATCTCACGTGAAACGATTTTCACTTTTCTTGCAAAACACTGACTGAGACTGTGAACTTATTCTGACTTTCACCCTGATCCTTGAAAATGGTCTGTACCCATTTAGAAAGAACAACAAAGGCCATTGCCACCACTTACAACATTTACGAAATCATATAACATGTAGCTTCACACTCTCTTCCAGTTCTCAGACATAATCACATTCATACTCAACTCTTGGCCATAGATACATTATCTTGTCATCACATCTGCTGATGACAAAGAATGTCTGTATAGGTAATGAGGGTGTAAGTAGTGTGTCTGTGATGAAGCATCAAAGACAAAAAGAAAAAGCAAGCTGTATTTTTGGTTGCACCATATACGGCCTTAGTCCTCATCCAGTGCAGCAGTGGAGTTTAAAGAGGGGACAGCTGTGGCTGAAGATTTACTCCACCTCTCCTTAAAGCTCCGCCAAGGCAGCTGAGTTCTCAGCCTCTTCAACGCATCCTGGATCCAGGAGAAAATGAACGCGGGGCAGAAGAGGGGACCTGGTCCGCTTTCAGCCTCTCCCAGGGGATGAGTTACGATTTCCCGAGTAAGTACGAACCCAGGGAAACGGTCTGAACGGTCATTCATCAGCTTGGGTGTCTGCATCCTCCTGAACAATGTTTGACCCCTGGGCGCAAAGAAGGTCAGACGAGGGGTGACTTCCACCTTCATGCATATACACGCATATTACAAACACATCGTACACACACATCCCCACCCTGCATTGAGACGTTCCCAAAGTAAACCACCTCTGGGAAACAAAAAAAAATCATGCTGGATCACTGAATATTTATATCTTTAAAAAGAAAAAAATGAGTACCCAAATATGCAGTAATGGAACAAAGAATTTCCTCTGATTAATTTTTTATTTTTTCAACACCCACACACACAAATTTATATATTTATATATACACATTTAAAAAAAATGATTTGTAAAAAAATTTAATCAGACTGTGACATCTTTAATCAAAGTGTATTCAGTGTAATTGTTACCACAGGCATGTAGTAAATTAATAGATTTTTCACTGAGGCAAGAGATATATGCAATAATTCAGTCTCATACACCATCAATCCACTGTGCATCATTAGCTAAATATACTGTTTAAGAATGTTTAAGCATCAGAATAAAATGATTTGAATCTGCAAATGAAGTCTGCCATGATTAGTTCAAATAAAATATGCACATTCTGTAGTATTTATATGAAGTAATTATTAACACAATTCAGTTCTTTCTTTCTTTCTTTCTTTTTTTCATCACTTCTGCCTTACTATGTGCTTTTTGTGACTCCTCTTGTTTTCTTTTTTCTTTGCTCTTTGTTGAGGTTTATGTCCACAGTTTCTGATGTCTTTTTCATTATAGTACATTTTTCCTGGAGGTTGCAATCATGTATTTAAAGCAGCCTAAAGCTCTGTATCTCAGTTTAATCTGGAAAAATTTACTAAATTAGAAAGAATACAATGTTTGCCTATGATTTAGTGGTCTGTTTCAAGTAACATAAGTCCTGCCCAATGCCACCATTATGCATGCAGTTAGGCTGAAAGCAACAATCGCACCATTGCTGTGATCTTAATGTGTAAAACCAAAATCTTCTAGCAAACACAGTAAAACTTGGTTTTTAACTCTTCTGGTGCATGATTTGGGTTTTGGGGGGGGGGGGGGGCTCCACAGTGAACTCGACATCCATTGGTCTGATGGTCATTAAGCTCGGTTGATAGGTGGGAAGGTTTATGGCGCTGTGTAGACCGAGTGGCAGCGTGTGGAGGGATGGGATCTATCTGTATCTCTGTCTGGGATCCTGACAGCTCTGGCTTCAGTCTGCGCCCAGACCTCCTACATGCATGTCTCACTGTTTACTGCCCCCACCCTACGCTCCTCCCTCTCTACACATCTATCATTTCAGCGGGACCACACGCACATACATGACATACACACATAGAAATACATGCATACACATACTCAAAATCTGAGGGTAAAGGTTATAATCTCTTGATTGTAACTTTAACTTTAACAAAGTCATCAACTTAAGTTTATTGTGAGCATAACCTTATGTTTTAATCTGAAACTTATCTGTTTAAAACTCATAAACTCAAGAATAAACTCTTGACTAGCCCCTTAAATAAGTTAATACAGCCTCATCTTGGAAAAATGTTTAAATGCCTGAAACTCAATGGGTTCTTACAGGGGTTGCAAAATATGAGCACACACACACACACACACACACACACACACACACACACACACACACACACACACACACATTGTAGCTCAACCCACTTACTCCCTACTATAATTTTTGACCTCCCCCTGCGTCACTGGGCTCCCCCAGTACAGATGTGCTGTAGGGAGACAAATCAGTGCTCATTCCACACGTAATTTCCTGTAATAAAAGCAGTTTGAGATGATGAGCTCCGTGCGAGCTGATGCCAGCTGGTGATACCTCCACTCCAGGGAATTCTGCCCACGTCTGACCCCAAAAAATGTTCTGTCCACACACACTGTCATTGATGGACATTTACTGCTTCTTATAAAGTAGACCGTGGTTAAGTGCTTCATATTGTAGTTGGCCAGGTAACCTTGCGCATGTACGACATCAAAGGAACATTTTTTGTGTTTATGTGCTTATTTTTATGTTTATGTATTTACACGCGTGTGAATTGATGTTTTGTGTGTTAGTGGAAAGCATTGGGACATTCCTAAAATCTGCTTAAAGGCCAGGAGGAACACCCCCATTCAACCACCCCCCCCCCAGCTCCCATTTTCTTTCTTGCCCTGTCCATCCATCATTAATCAGACTGACTGCAGCTCCAGGCCCGAACACACTCTAACCATAAACCTTCGTCTAACCCTTAAACCCAACCTGCCTTCTACTCTCACCTTTCCCACATTAGCAGACTTCCTGGGAGAGCACTTTTCTCGCCTCCTCGTTCTCTTTCTCAGGAAATGACTTCTATCTCTGGCTGCATGCATACTTGCGTGATGTTTTTTCTTCTTGCACTTTCTATCACTCTGCTAACCCCTTCTGCACCGTGAGAGCATCCATCTGTTTGGCTGGGGAGTAGTGATCCTCTGGGTTATTTACACCTCTTCTTCAGTGCAAGCGCGTGAGATTGTGGAGGGTGGAGGACTTTACTTGGAATAAGAAGTGTTTTGTTCCCTTCTCTACCGCCATGCATACAAAAGTACTGCAGACATTTGCATTGCATTTCTAAGATTGTTATAGGGTTGGTTATCTACAAAAAACACATTTTCTCACTTTACATTACTTTTTGGTTTTCCTATGCAGCCAAATGCAGATCATTATGCGATGTTTTGAGGTGACTAATATGCTCACAATGACGAAGCCTAGTATATATAACTTTTTCCATGACCATCTTAGTTGACCATATTAGTGGCTATTTGTTAATGACTAAACTCATGTAATTAATTTGGCAGGGATTTGTCATAAGCCAAAGTCTTGGACCCATTAAAGTAGCATGTGAGACATTGTGAAACCAAACATGTATGGTAGGTACCAAATGTGTTTTGGTGTTGTTGTTGTTGTTTTTTTATGGTCTTTTTTGAGCCCTCAATATTTAATCAAAAACACAGCCGGTAAAACAGCTGCATGTGTTGAGTTTTAGTCTTAATCTCACTTTTCAAGTAAACACTAAATAGAAAATAATATGTTTCACTGTCCTTGTGTGCGCTCCTGCTTGTGTGTGTAAGAGAGGGATCTTTGTCTTTTTGTTTTTCGGTCTCAGAGGGATTACCAGTGCCAGCAGATTGCTGTCTTACATGAGCATTAGCACCAGGTCACACAGACAGGATGTTGATAACATCTTGCAAAACCCCACCTCTCTCCCTCTTACTCTCTTTCTCTGTCCCTCCACCTTTGCAGACGCACAGGAGATAAAGATTCATCCTCAGAAAACACCACTGAGAACACAAAAAATGCACACAATAGATGACTGTTGCAGGTATTTATATGACTTATCATAAAAATGTCCTTGAGATACTTTCTGCTTTGGTGAATCATCCGGTGTCATCAATTTCTGATCCTACTCACTGTGGCAGACGACACTTGGTTCTTATTAGGAAATGTTAGGAAATCCCATCATTGGTAAAGATGTTAAAGTTTAACTCCCACTGTTTACACAATCCACATGCTCCCATTTAATCCAAAATAATGAAGCCATGTTGTACCTTGTGCTATTTTAACCCGGTAAAATCTTTATTTCCACCTGCAATTTTTTTGTCATTACATTTCTTCAATTTAAAAAAGATGTTTTTGTTTGACAGGGTCGTATATACTGTGTACTCTGTATCAACCTGTTAGAGCTATCACTGAAGCAACACACCATGATGTTTACAATTAAAGAGATATTCAAGCTCATCATGGAAATATTTTGATATATGCTGCACATCATTTTATACAAATTTCCCTACAGTTCACCCCAAATTTGATGTGTTTTGAAATTTTTGGGTCTCTGCTACTATTTAAAATACTTCTCTGCTTGTGTGATTAATGCTCAGATAAACAGCATGCGTTTTCTTAATGGAGTCACTGGAAAAAACTATGTCACCCGTTTCTGTCACAAACTTTCCTTTGTTTAGTTTTCCTTTGTTACTAGATGACTGGCAGTTTCACATTTCCTTTCGGCACAGTGATGCCCACACAGCCAGCGTCATCTTTTTCGTTGCACCAGTGGAGTCCGAGTCAAAGCTAACGAACTGTGCTATTCAACAGCTCCCAGCAGCGTTGTATAAATTTGTCCTCTGTGCTCTGGCATTAGATGGAGTATGAGGGTTATGCTGTGTTTACTCGCACGCCTCCCGTGGGTTGGCAGCTGTCCAGAGCGCTCAAGACGGCTCAAGCCCCTTGTCGGGTCCGGCCTGTAGGCAGGATCTTCTCGGCCTGATTACAATACTGTCACAGAATGACAGATGAAGGCTCTAAGGAGCTCTATCTTTAGCTCTGGGTAAGGCCTCCACCACTCCAGCCTCCACTTGGCTCTTAAGGGAAGAATGGAGGGACAGAGAGGAAGGGAGAGACGGAGCAGCAGATGGAAAGTGAAAATAAGTCACTGCATGGGAAGAAAGCCACCTATGTTATGGCAAGCAGTGTTGCTTTACTGAAAAGAGTCATTGGGGCAAGAAGATGTGAGGATAAGAGAAGAAAGTCACTTAAACTGTGCCAATCTGCAGAGAGTGTGTGCGTGTGAATGGTGTGTTACATCAGAGTATGTCTACAGTGAGAGTTACTTTTGTGCCCTCACTCCCAGTCTCTGACACATTTATATTGCTGTCAGTGAGGAAGACAAAGTGGCATTTGTCTGCGCCTCCCTCCGCCAGTCCACCTCCCCTCTCAGGCCTCTGTTGGTTTAACCCTGGTGGGCAGCAGCCCGGCCTGACAGCACCCAGACACTGTCATGTGATTTATAGGTCGCTCTGAGAGCAGAGAGGAGATGACCACTCAGATCTGACCCCTGCTGCCTTATCAGCCACTCATCAAGATGTAGACAACACTCAGACTTATCGTCGTTTACTCATCCAAACCAATGGCGGCACTGAGCTTGGTTAGTCATCGTGGTTACTTTGGGGAGTAGAAGTAGTAAAGATAGCAGCAGTGGCACAACATGCATGTATATTTATCACTTAACATCTATTTATGTTAGTAGTGTTTTAAAAGTTAGAAATGAACATCTATGCGTGGATACTCATAAACAGAGTTTGCAAAAAGCTGTAGCTACATTATTTATATCTGAAGCATAATTTTGAAATAATGAGTGACATTTGCTGAACAGCATCTTAAGATAATATATTTTTCATGCAGTGTGTTGTGTGTGTAGTTTCTTTAATACATTCTATCAGTTTAAAGCAGGATCAGTGTTTCCTCTCTGTGAAGTGTGTCTGTGAGTCATAGTTGGGTGGCTTATTTCTCATTATTACAGTAGACACAGAATAATCTTGAAATGCTGTCAATCATTGCACCCCATTTGTGGGTATGATGCTTTACAGAGGAAGTGATATCAAATGTGTGACCTGTCATAACTTGGAAAAAACATAGTAAAACGTGCTGTTTTAGTATGTTTTTCAGTGACGATGCTGTTTCTTCTACTTTACAGTGCTCTCTGTGTCCTGTAGGGGGAGTCCTGCACAACGCTATGAAACCAGAGGAAAGTTCATGATCGACAGCATCCCGATGGCGCAGACATGGAGGCAACAGTGGATCTTCATCAATACCTCCTCAACTAAACACCAGCCATGACATAAAATCAGGAAATTCTTCTTCAGAATTTGATATATAAATACAGAATAGAGACATCTGAAACATGTTCTATAGAGCTGTCAAAAATGAAGACTGCTTCATGATGTGAAATCCCAGTTAATTCAACCATAGTGGATATTACATGTATACCTGGTGATTTCTTTTCCAACCCAAAGAAAAAGAAACATTTTTTCCACAGAGCCCACCACAGAACATCTTTCAAAACAAGCATCGGGCTGGGTTTAAGGTGATGTAAACACAGATCTATTTCTGTGGCCATGACACACCGTGGTTTCCCTGGAAAGGGAACAGCAGCCCAACATTACAACAAAGGAGGCCACACAGACAGTGGTGGTTCGAGCATCTCACTGGACACAGAAATGGACAGTCAAATGGATAAAGAGATGAAGGGACAATGTACAGAAATACTAATTACGTCTGTCTTAAACTCAGAATGTTTTACGGCCTCTTAATGATCACAAGTGGACATGGAAATGAGCTAAAGAGTATGCAATTAAGTCTTTAAATATCACTATACTTTATCCATTAAGAGGAGAACACAATGGACAGTGTGAGTCATAAAACTGGAAAAAAAGGGAAGTAAGAGAATTTAATCTTACGTTTGTTTTACGTTTTTTTAAAAAAAAAACACTTCCATGGTAGAGCAAAAAAAAAAAAAGAAGTGAGAGAAAAATATTTTGGAGAGCTGGAGAGGAAGAAACGAGCCAGATCACTGTGGTAAAGTCACCCTGACACAAAGACACAGAACAGACAAAGAGCTCCCCCTCGTAAACCCGGCAGTGAGGCTTCAGTAATCTGGCACACACCGGTATACTGTGAGACACGTGTGCGGAATCACGGGCTCAATCAGTGAATCAGTGAATACATATCTTTAAACATGCTGAACATGCATGAACATGCATGAACACTGTGTGATGGATTGAATTTCATCTGTGGCTGTATCTCTGTGTGTGAGCTTATTTTTATCAGTAGCAGGGCTTCTCTGGCCGCCACCGAGCGAGGATCGATCAGGCGGAGGACAGACATCACCCACACACTCCTCCTTTCAGTGAGCCCTGGCCCACCCAAATTTGCTTGATCCGTCAATGGATTAGGTGCCAAAAACTCTCCTCTCTAATCCGTAAACCTCCCTCCCACCCCAAACACACACATAAACATGCCACAGCAGATCTCCCTCGCTCACGCCGCTGACCACGCTGCATCCTGTCTTCAAAGAGCAAAGGTGAATAGAGGGTGGATGGAAGGGTGAGGCCCATATCAACTTAACTCACACTGTGCCACACGCAGACAATCACAAACGTGTTCAGGAGATAAGTGTAACTGATAGCAGCTCATTTGCTCTTGCTGACTCAATCGCGCACCAGGACGTTAATGTTTAAACTTATTTTATTCATTTCGGTCCACTTGCTAAGCGAGGTTGCTTTGATGACCCACACTCTGACATGTGCAACAATGCAGGCATGCTGTTCTCTTCATTACCTTTTCGTGTGTGGGAACTGGAGGGAAAATAGTGGATGTTGTGCGCAATACGGGTGCGTCTGCAGTGAGTGAACATGACGTGTCTGATTTTGCGATCCGCAAAGGTCACGGGTCAGAGCGTTGTTCAGTTTAATGTCTCGAGCGGTTTTTGGAGTATCCAGTTTCGGCTGAGTCAAGACCAGGACGGATGACCAGGAGAAGCCTTCTTTTCTGGGGGAGTACACCAGAGCCATAGATCATATGAAGACAACTATCAGTGCAGGTCAGCCACTCAGCGGAGGCCCAGAAAGATTCAGGGTTGATGGGGTTGGGGGTGTTGTCTGCACGGTTACATCAACGGTGCTCTGGCATGTCTCTCTCAGGTCTTTTTTGGTTTTGGCTTCCGGTACTATTCCATTGCTGAACCACCACTTAATGGTAAGGCAATGGTAAGGTACAAGCTAGCTGCAGACGCACAAGGATGATGACTAACTAGCCACATGAACGTCATCTGATTTACAAACAGATAACGGCAACCGTTCTTCAGAGACGTTAACAGTGACAGCATCCCTAAACACTGATGTCATCTCCCGGTGCCCCCGAGTGAAATAACTTCACCATGACAGCACCAAGCAGCAACACACACACAAAAAGAAAACATGTCTGTCTGTACTGAGGAATCAAAAAAGTGTTGTGGAGGAAAAGCATTCGCTGATACAGATGATGATAAGATTATTGGACAGGTGGCTTGACACACAGCCTCCTGCCACTATGGGGAGTTGGTACAGTGCATTATCAGACTGCCTGGGGTAAATCAAGGAAAGACGTGTCTACTTTTCTTCCCTCCTTCATGTCACCACCCCCCAGTTTTCAGGCCCAGCTTCTGGTTTATTTCCACCCTGTTCGGGTCAAGTGTGACGCACATTTGAAATGGCTATGAAAATAATTGCAGCTTTTTATTGCAGCGGTGTCATCCCAACACTCAAGAAACCTCTCTGTGTTACTATTTGGGTCTCCTGCCTGGATCCACATATTGTGCAACAGCAGAAACCAGTTTGGCAGAAAGACCAATGCTAACACCACAGGCAGGAAAAGAAAGGCTTTATTCTGGTCTGTTTGTGTGGCGAAGAAAGGAGGAGACTGGTCAGTGGAAGCTGTTCTGTATTTTGAGATTCATGGAAGTAGGATGATAAATTTGCAAGAAACAGTCAATGTCATTAAAACACAAACAATCTGCATAATCATAGTAACTGCCTGTGACTATTATTAGGGACATCTTTTTTTCTAATGTACTTCTTCTTCAGTAACTGCAAATTGTTTTATAATTAAACCAAATATTTTGCATTTGGAATAAGCTGCTATATGATATGCTCAAAAGCTGGTTATTATAATTTATCTAGGTATTTTTAAAGTGAAAAAAAAATTTCAAAAACAAACATTTTGTGATTTTTCAAATGGCAAATTGGGTGGTTTGTTTAACTTGTATTTATGGTAAATGAACCATACGAAACATAATACAACAATTTAGCTTAGAGTTGCATTACTGTAGTATACATTTAGCATTTAAGTAAATACTTGTACTTATAACTACATATTCAGTGTTACAGTAACATCACATCAGTATTTGACATAACATTGTTTCTGACAAAAAGAAAACAGGGACATTTTCAGTGTGATACTGTATTATATTCTGTCACTGATGTCCCACTACACATTCAAACTGCATTTCTGAGCAGGCCGGCGGTCAGGCCTCACAGCAGAACAGTGAAGTAATGAATTGTGTTAAAAGAGCCTATTCATTTATCAGCCGTGTTGTTATTGCGTTGACACGAAGGGTTAGCAGTTCAGATAATGCAATTTATAAGCACGAGTAAAAACAATCTAATAGAATAATTCTGGTTGTGTGTTCTGTGTGTGTGTGTTCATGTGCGCTTGTGTTTGCATGCCTGCATGTGTGTTTGTGGCCATGACGTACACGTGTGTGTGTGTGTGTGTGTGTGTGTGTGTGTGTGTGTGTGTGTGTGTGTGTTAAACTGCCACTGCTTGCCTGCTTGTATTTCCCCTGCAGGGATACTGATAGTCCTTCAGATAAGCCCCATCTCCATTTACAATTACAGCTCCTGAGATTGAGTCTTTTTTCTCTAATAAGTAAATTACCTCTAATACCTTCTGTGCTGTACTTGGCTGCTCTCTGCCTGCTCTGGCCCTCATGGAAACCAGATGTTACACCAGCCTGCCAGCATATCATACACTGTCTAATGTATGCTGGGGCAACACACGACCGGCACTCAGAGGCACATACGTTCACATGCATGCACATGTGCTCAGTGGATGTGACAAGTTGTCGGTCATCCTTTTTCATTCTCCCTTTCAACCCAAGGTGAACCCCCAGCCTTACCTTCAACATCTCCAATTTTATACACTTTCTTGCTCTCAACAACACTTTCCCTCTCTTTATTTGCCCCTCTGTCACCATCGCTCCTGTCCTTTTACCAGCAGAGCCAGCTTTATTCCCTCTGGACTCATTTTTTTCACACAATAACAAACACAGACTTTGCATTGAGGTTAGGGCCAAATCAAATTGGCTAATGAAGGTATCAATCGATCTTGAGGTGTAGCGCCGCATGCTTGGGGGGCAGACCTCTTGGTGATCAATAGCTCCACCTGGAAGACGTATTTATCCACACTGCTTGTTTGACAGTCCTCAAGAGCTGTGTATCAATAATGTAAACACTGCGAGGCTGTTAACTATTGCTAATGATATATCCTCAGTTTACAGATGTATCTATCATTGGCTGATGATAACTTCTGGTTTTGGACAGTCAAAAGAGAGGGTTAAAACCAGTACCATATGTGCTGTTTGAAGTTTCATGACTACATTTGTGCGTGCGTGTGTGAATGCAGAAAATTCCCTGTTTGTATGTTTATTGTGGACGGAGACGGGTGGGCATTTGTGGATGCTCACACTCATTGACAGTCTACCTCGAGTTCTATGCCATGTGTGCAAGTGAACATGCAGTTTTATACCATGTGGTTTCCAAAAATACAGAGGTATGGACACACACTCCCCCCCCTCACCACTACACAAACACCCAGCCAAACACTCAGTCACACAGACATAGTGAGAAAGCACAGGCTGACCCTTCACGTATGCTGTTGTCTGTGACCCTTACCTGTTTCTGTGGGTTTTACAGGCAGCTTCACACTGCCGCGTCACGCATCGCCACACTGAGGGCCCCTGAACACTGACTCTTTGTACAGCCACAGCAGCGCGTGGGAAGAACCACACACCACACTGTCTTCATCTGTGTGTGTGTGTGTGTGTTCATCTCTATCTTCACATTTAGATTTTCACACATGATTCTGTGAACTCTGTCTTGATGATGCTCATCAAACCACATTTGCTAATTTAGGAAGAATATGCTGCACATACTTTTACATTTATATTTAGTGAAATATTAGGCCAACACAAGAATCAGTCAAATAGTCTGCTGTCAGAACAGTAGTTTTCGGGTTGTGATACGTCTACAATATATCATCTGTGTATAAAAACTGTTCATGCTTCTGGAGGCTCTCTGAGACTCCTTTAATATTTGAGTTGCTTTATATTGCAATAGCTAGAGGGCAATCTAGAGAATAAGCACCTCTGTTTAATTGAAATGAGATGGATGTGATTCTGTTACACATTAGTGAAACAACAGGGTCTGCATATAATAACTCAATCCATGCTAAGAGCAATTGCCCAAAACCAAACCTGTTCAGCATGTAGGATAAGAAGCCCCATTCAACCCTAACAAAGGCCTGAGCCTGAGCTGAGCTAGTGAGAGGGCCACGAAGGGGTCTGCACAATCCATATTTCTCCCTGTTACACAGAAAAGTCTGTAACATGCATGTTGGTGTATTTGTGGGGTATTCAGCATCTCAGAGTGTCTCATAAACTTGTGTGCGAGTGTGGTTGTGTGCATGTGGGTGTATGGACATTGCTGGTGGAGGACAGTGGTCCGTGGATTGAAGCAGTGCAGGGCAAATGAGGTCCATCTGGAAGCCATTGGCAGAGGCTGAAGCCCTGCAGCTACAAGAGCTTCTGCCCTCCTTACCCTCCTTTCATGGGGCAAAGTCTCTCTATCTCTGTCTTTTATTTCTGTCTCCATTTGTCTCTTTCCCTCTGAGAGATGAACTTAGACCTTCATGGAAAGAAACATTGTCTAGTCTAACACAGATAAAGATATGCATGAGGGACACATGCAAGTATACATATACGCAGAGTGACCTTGCATGCACACACACACACATGCACACACAACACATGTGGACACACACACACACACATGAACACACAAATATACACACACATACGGAAACACACACACAGAAATAAATACACTCTCTAACATCCCTGTTATTGGCAGCATCTCTTCCATTCTGACCCCAGAGGGAAGTGGTGGACCGAGCTGGAGATCCCTATCATCGCAGCCCCAGAGACACTGAGCTCACTGTGTGTGTGTGTGTGAAAGAGAGGTGGACATAGAGGAGCCCTGAGGCCACAGGAAATCCACAGAGACAGACAGACTGAGAGAGTGAAGCCTGTCAGAGAGAGCAGAGGAGACTGTGAGAGAGACTGTTGGGGGGGTGGGGAGGGGGCGCTGAGGGAAATAGAGAGAGCTTGTCTGCCTGTGTCTTTAACAGAGACTGAGGGTCTTTGATGGATAAAAATCCAACTAATTAAATCTCAGGCTATCCTTCAACATCAGAGTACCAAGAGTCATAATGCAGCAGAGCTGTGATACAGACAGCTCATAGCCGGTGGAGCTGTCAGTCCTCTCCATCGTCCTACTAACATGGACGGTTCTTGATGTGGTTCGAGGTTAGAGGTCTTAGCAAATTCAAAACCTCACAACCTTAACCTCTTTTAGCTGATGGGTTATACTCGCTTGATCTCAGCCCCTGCTTCACTTTTGACCTGCCTCTGTCATGCATTTCCTTCATCTAAATAGTTATTTGAGTCATTTTCCTTTTCCAGCGTTGCTCATGTCAGAGCGGATTCGGAGTCAGTGCAGCGAACAGCGGCATGCTCTTATGAGTCAAGGCCTTTCTGCCTCACTCTACTCCGACTCTGGTTGTCCAACTATTTAAATCTATTGAAATTTTATTGGGCGAAACGGCTGACCCATGTATGTTTCCCCTTGTGAAAGAGTTGCTTTGTAGAAGCGGAGCAGGCAGGCCCATCCACGGCCCCTCAGCATGTCTCGGCGGGACAGTGTTTTCCCCCTCTCCATGTAGTTTTTTTCATTGCGGCATATTGTGATTTCATTCAGGCTGCTCCTGCGGCCTTTAACAGTTCACTTCCACTCGCCGTGTAGAACCTTCATGGCCGTGCGCTCTCGTTTCACAAGACCACCCACACACACACATTCATCTGCTGTCTCATTCGCTCCTTTCCTCTGTCTCTTTTATATGGACACAAACACACACACACACACACACACACACACACACACACACACACACACACACACACAGAGGCATTAGGCAGTGCACTATCCAAACAGAACAATCATCATTCTTACATTTATCCTCCATGGTGGAAAAAAATCATATAGGGGAAAGAGGGAAAATAAGTAAATAGAAAGTGGAAAGGCTCCGTCTGAAATACTTCCCGGTGTGTTTTTCCTCCCAAATCTACCAGTGGATACGTGTCCTGTCTGTCTCTGTGTTTGATTACTGGGACTGGGCTCAGTCTGGGAACTCCATCTCACTGGACTCCATTTGGTTTTTAATCCCTTGGTGCATTATCTGTTTAAATGTCTGACCCCCCCAACCACATGCCTCTCTGCCCCAGGCCTGGTCCAGCATCACCTTAAAATCTGACTGGAGACAAGCATTAGCCGTGGTATGTGTCTAATAAAGGGTCAGTGCATCTAAATCAAGCACACCGAATAATTAGTAAGCTCACCTGCAGTGGTATGTAATCATACATATATATCTATATAGAGAAATCAAGTAAGAGTAAGTTTAGAATAATGGAGTTTCTATGGTCATAGCACCGAAAAAACAAAAATTATCTGACAGAGTGTATCGCAAAAGACATCTGTTACTAAGAGTCCTAAGGGTAAATGATTAGGTTTTTTTTTAACATTCAATATACAATTATTCTAAATACAAACAGCTCAGAGTCATTTTAAATAAAATCCACCATCCACTTCTATTTAAAAAAAAAAAAAAATCACCTCCTGTATGATATGGAGGAAGGATGTTACAATAAACTCATTATGAACCAGTTTATATCTTATTAATTGTGCATCATCTATTTTGATCATAGTGCACTTTATTATAGTAGGAAACAGTGATTTAAAATCTATAAATCTAATTTTAAATTAGTTTTAATGCTGGTAAAGAACAACCATGGGCAAAACAGTTTTTTGTATAACTGTATCACTATATTACATAAAAATTATTATCAAGATACACTGTGAATAGAGGAAAATTAAATAAGTCAAAACAACTGTGAGCGTTTGGTGTGGCTGAAAAGAGCGCAGTTTTGTTGACAGTGGGCAAAGGGGGGAACAATTCTTACTTCCTTATTCAATAGCTTGTTCAGACATAAGCACATGGTCAGAAGCAACACACACACACACATTCAGCCACCCACCAAGGGTTTTAGAGCCCCGGTGGATATCAGATAGATGGCAGATCCTCTAAAGCTCTAAAACTGAGCTTCCAAATTACCATCACCTCCTCCAGCCTTTCACATACATACCTACTTTTGTTCAATCCCCCTCTTTCCTCCTGCCTGTCTCTCTCCCTCTCTGACTTGCAGGCTCTCATGTTACTCTGTGTAGCTTTTGCGTGGTTTACAAGACAGTTAAGTCTGGAGAAAGCCCTGTAACCAAGACAGGAAGACCAGAGTTGTTCCTGAAAAGGCTTCTCAGTGACGCTGTTTTTACTGGCAGTCGTGAGAAAACAACTGTGCACATACAACCTCGATGGTGTGCTGCTGCTTGTGTACATTTATTAAGAATAACCCAGTAAATTTAAAAAAGAGCATTGTTTTTCTCTCTGCTGTCTTATTTTATTCCACTGAAATGTATAGATTTGGAATGTACGGTACATGTGAGAGATCAATTATTTGCTTTTCATTTTATGTGCAACATGTCCGCATACAAGCAGAGCACAGGCTGCTGATGGTATGAGCACGATATTGTTATTTAACTGCTTGTAAAAACTTGTCAAACTCGACAAATTACTACTGAGTATCTAGATTTTGCTTAAAGGTTTCCATCCTTTAATATTTTGACTGCAGACAGTTCAGGTTGTATTTGCAAAGGCAAATAATTTTAAAAGCCAGAAGCCAGAGATCCTGTAGAAAATATGAAATGTGGTGAAAAACACAGAGCAACAATGATTTAGCAAATGGTGAAGGCACATTTGCTAATTTAACTTTTATTTAGCAAAAATATATACTGTTCTCTACATTGGTTAAATATTAACAGGGCATCGTACTGAAAGGGGATAATGAATCAGTGTGAATAAAAACTGACGCTCGTCTGACAACACAACTTCTACAAATACTACTTCTATGACTACTACTATTTCCACTAAGAATCATCATTAGAGCCATTCAGTATTCATTTTAAAAAATGGAACTTGAAATATCAGGTTATTTTGCTCTTTTTTCACAACTTTTTCATAACTTTTCAGGGATTGACTTGCATGTGAAATGTTGAAACGTAGGATTGAGATGGTGTTATATTTAAAAAAAATAGTCCTGGCCTCATGATGACACCAGTTCCCACTTATGTAAAATGATGTTAGACTATTCACTTCCTGCCTCACTTAATCCCACTGACTCTGTGTGTGTGTGTGTGTGTGTGTGTGTGTGAGAGAGAGAGAGTGCTTGCACACACTTGCATTTGTGTGCTCTGATGTTTCAATCTATAATTTCTATGCAAAAGTGTACACATGTGTGTATGTTAATGAGTGTATGTTGTGTGTGCGGCAGTGCAAGTGTGTATTTTGTTGCATGTGTGTATGTGCTTGTGTGTGACAGAATAAGACAGAAGGAGAGTACCTTGTTAGGTAAACTGTTTGACATTCACGTGGAAGATATGATAAACAGGAAACAGCGAGACCCCCCGCAGTGTCCCACAGCCACACGCCAGGGTCATACCAAGCATCCTCAATATAAACATGTCTGATACGTGGACATTTATAGTTATCAGCCCTGTCAAAACATCAAAGCATAGAATGAGCACTGTCTCTGTGCATACGAAAACGGATTTTGTGATATGAGTCTGACTCACAAGCTCTCACAGCTGCACACTTCCTTACAACTGAGCTGTTTCACTTTTTTTAATACAGTTAAAGAGCCCAAAATGAATCTGCTGCTTGTACATCAGCTGATATTTAACATAATTTCTGTATTTTAGAGGCCATTTTTAAAAGAAATTATCTTCATTTAGCTTTCCCAATCTATCTACCTGTACACCCTCTAAAGTGACTTACGGTTATTCAGGCTCACCTCAAGACAGTATGATTGTATCGAATTTGTTCTCTACAGTGAAACCTGAGGGCAAAATCAGAGAGCGAGGCATAAACGACATGTTTCTGTGCATCATACATCACTCTGGTAGTCGTGTGGTAAATACTGTGTTTCCTGTCTCCTCCTGTTTTGGTAATTGGCTTGTGTTAACCCTGTGACCCAGTGACTGCAGGCCCAGGCCTGGTGTGTGTGTGTCTATGGCAGAACATGTTTTACACTATAATTACATAATTAATACTGAGATTAATCAGATACAAGAAACAGCTTGTAGAAATGAATGATTCAAGATTTTTCAAAAGAAAATGTTCTAAATGACAATTATTACCTTTTTGTTTTATGTCTTTTTGTTTTCAAGTTATCATGGTTTGCCTTGAGATTGCTTTCTTATTTTATTCTGTGTATGCCACATATAAAAGAGCTAAAATATGAAACAAGAAACCTGATTGTAAACACAACAATACTTATCATGATGATGAATATGATGTTGATATAATACAATAATTACAAAACAATAATACCAAGGTAGTAATAGCATATATAAATCTACTGTTATTTAATGTTATTTAATTCATTTAGTAGTTTACACAGTTTACATTTAAGACTTTTTTTAACATGTGGTGTAGTGTATGTGTATGCATGTATTTGTACATAAATGCTGCTTTGGAACACATTTCTGGCTCAAGTGCAGAACCAAAACAAAAGAAATAAAAATCAAATTGTGGTTGGTGGATGCCACACTGCCTTGATAATTGGGTTATATATAAATTTAATCCCACTAAGATAAGGTGTTTACATGACCGTCACAATATTTGGAGTGTTACTTTAATCTGGTGAAAATAAAAATATTAAAGTGCCAGTAAACACACTGATTCTGTAAATATGAGAGCTAGATGAAAAAAAATGGAAGTGGCTTGACAGAAGTTGACATTGAGGTTGCATTAAATGGTGGTTGTGTTTTCTCTGCTCAGCTGCCTGGCGGCTGCATCAGTTCTTCCTCAGTGCTGAAGCTGCTGTGCTGCCAAGTTCAGCTGAATCAAGTTCAATCAAGTTCTGACTACTACAAATACTGACTCTGACGCTGGTGTCTGGGTTAGACTGAGAGTTTGGCATATTATTAAAAAAAAAGGCTCAGTCTAGATATCCTCCCTGCTTCCTCTCCATTGGTGGCTCTGCTTTACAGCGTCAGCTAAATGCATACTTGTAACTCTACATTAGCAGAATTTAACTTGGCTCCGGGGTCCCTGGTCTGCAATGATTTGTATTTTCCATGTCATGTACACGAGGAAATAAATTATTGTAACTAAATGCCATGATTACAAGTAAACATCTACTGTGTGGGCATGTGCGTGTGTGCATTCAGTTAGTCAGAGCACGGGAAAGCTCCGGGGCTGAGACTGGGGCCAGTTAGAGCTGCTGAGTCGTTGGAGATACAGAACAAAGGAGCAATTAGGGAGCTCCTCTGTACCCCTCTTTTGTCCTGGGAGGCTGATTAGATTGGCTGTGACGTGCTAACAGGGCTTTTAGAAAACCCTCTCATCTCTCTTTCTCAGGCCCATCTGCTCCAAAGTCAAATTATCAAGACACATCAAGTTATTTTTGCAGCCTGAAAAAGGTGGCAAAACAATGTCTGTCACATAAGGATTGAATAAAGGATTAAATTATTGTTGAGTTTAGTCTGTGAATAATATAAAACCTTATCCCTTTGGATGGGAAACATTGTTAGTCATTTTCAGCGTCTTTGAATGACTTGAAAAGTGCTTCATAAACAAGATGTCCTGTTGTTGGAATTATTAAACAGCACAGAGGTCAAACGTGCTCAAACTCATGCAAATGATTTAAAGCACAGGCAAATAAGAGACACTTATTTAGATTTGGATGGTCTTTGAGTATTTCTGAAACATTGCAGCAATTAGGCAATTTTTTGTTGACACAGACTTTTTATATTGAGATATAAATAAAATCTGCAATTAGGTGCCGTAGTGTCCTAAAATGAGTAAGAGCTTCTGCTTGCAGACATACACGAATGTAGTTACAAGTGACATTAATCTCAAAGAAGACATACTGATAAAACCAAAACAAAAAAATTAAAATCATTGTAATATTTTGGCTGCTTACATTACAGTGCAGCTTATTTTAGGTCACTAAACAGTGACATTTGAATATTTGCTTATGAAAAAGTTTATAGTTCAAGTTTCTTTCAAACTTTGGTTGATTAATTTCAGACATGTTTTAAATTAGCACACATAATTATTGTACAATAAAATCCAATAAATGTTCCCAAAAACATTCCCATAAATGTTAATATAATAAGTATATAGTAAGTAAGTAAACATAGTAAGTATGCATTCTTACACTGCATACAAATTGTTCTCAATGACAGAGGTGTACAATCATGTGCCATGATTGAAAAAAAGTACTTAAGCAGCTGATTTTTTCAGTGAAATCAGCTTCTGTAACATTCAGTTGGAATTAAAAACCTGTAGAATCTCTCACGGCAGAGGACTGACTGCTGAGAGGGATCATTGGTTGCATATGTATTTCGCAGACACTGGTGTTAAATGAAATAGCGTTAGCTCAGCCAAAATGACATCACAAGGGGCCAGAAGTCCAATCGTGTGCTGTTTCAGTCGGTGTCCAATTAGGCCGCCTGCACTTCCACTCACCCATCCGGCCCTATCGCAGTAAGACATGGAAGCCCGTCCAAACACAACATCTCTTTGTTTCCACTGGCACCGGCCACTCAACAGCGCTGGCCTCTCATCAGCTCTGATCTGTAACACTCAGCCATTCTGGAAAACTAATCTAAGACTGAGTCCAAATATCTGTGTGTGTGTGTGTCTGTGTGTGTGTTATGTGTAGCATTTGAGTGTTTGTATTGACAGATGCTTGAGCCTCCTGTGGTGCACATTACAAATTTTCCAAACTGAGCATGACAGGGCGTTTTGCGATTGAGAGGAAAATGATACCAAAGTAAAGAGAAATTGCTGACTGTGAATGTTTTAACCAATCCCTTAAAAGTTTAAACACACTATCTGCTGAAAGACATCAAAGCCGGAGCAGCAACAGATTCTTAATGATCAGAAACCAAATAATTTCAAATTCCTCTGAGCTCAGTGCTCTCAGTAAAACCTTAAATCTGTCTATCATTCCACATACCGTGCGCTCAAAAGTGAGGCAAACTTTATCGGAAAGCAAGAGGCACTTCCCTGAAGTCAAGTGATGAGTCACGCTTTTAGTGCCATGTATGGCGTTACCATGGCAGTGCGGTGACGGACTATTACGGTCCATCCCCAGGGAACAGGACACGGTGGAGAGATATGAGCGGTATCTGCAGCTACAAAGTCCATGACCCCGGTGTGTAAACAATATGCTTGTGTGGGGACAGGGCTCACGCTGCAGCCAAAAAACACTGCTCTCCCAACCACTCTCAGTCTGCTATTAAACATCCCACTCCCAGAGAGCGTGGGTGAGAGAGGGTGACAGGGCAGGAGGGAGAGAGAGCTTGTATGGACGTATTGGTATGTAAAAATAAGAGAAGTGAGCATCTACAGACCGATGCATTTGATATGAATGCATTTGGAGAATTTTTCTATGCTTGTACATTAGAGAGAGGCAGAATGTGGAAGAATACCTGTATCTAAAAGTCTTTGATAACATCTATATGCATAATACAGTGTCTATCATACAGTAACTCACATAGCTACATAACTACAGATAATGGTTTTGCCAATGAAATGTCTGAATCAAATGCAGAAAAAACCCAAAGTAGTGTATACAAATGGTTTAGTCCAAGACCCAAATATATTAAGTTTAGTATGACATATGATCAAGAAAAGCAGCAAACAGTGTTCATGATCTGATTTTCTGTTATGTTCTTCTGTTCAGTCTATCTCTTCTATATAGATGTAGTGTTCAGTAGAGACATATCCAAATGTCACAGCAGCTACTTGAAATAGAAAAAAAATTACACTAAGAGAAAAAGTGAGCCCTAAAACACATAGCAGTCCCTATAGTCAACAAAAGTCTGAGGAAAACCTGAAGGATGTTCAGGCTGTGTTTTACCGTAATCAGCAGGCTGTTGATTCACTTTCTCACTGAATGCACCAATTATTCCAAATTAAGAGCACAATTCTTACAGACAGCCAGTACCACGTGCCCAGAAATCCCCCATCAGATGAATGAAGGTAAACATTATGGCAGAGATCTTTTGCCTGTAGAATGTGGAAGAAAATCAAACCGCTCTTTTGTTCTGTTGTTTTCTGTACGTCTATATATGTCTATAAGTCTGCACTGTTTTGAAAATCTGTCTCCTTGTGATACCGATCAACTTTTTGGTTTTCATGAAAATTCAGTAATATGTAAGTCAGCCTTGGCAATAATGTCACATTAACATGTGTGCCAATGAGGCTTATTTGATTTTAAGAAAGAGGGAAGGAGGCTGATGCCACTTCAGCGTTCCAGTAACGAGAGACTTACAAAGAAAAGAAAGAAGGGAATGAGAGACAAAAATAAGATGGAGAAAAGAAATGGAAAGGGGGAGAGAGAGAGAGAGAGAGAGAGAGAGAGACCAGTACCACTTCATCGTTCTACTGGGTGGTCCCAGTTAGGAGGAGTATGGAGGACAGGCAAACAGGCAGATGTAAACTGTAAACCAGCTCCACTCTACAATGGACCAAAATGCTGCTGGCACTGGCCACAGAAACAACATGGGACTACTGCACTGAGATTTAGAGAAAGACACGGCCACAGCGACAGAAAGAAAAAATCAAGTGCTGAGCAAAGGGACACGCTGAACAACACAAATGTGATGAGTCACTAGCGCCCTGAGAGGGGGAGAGAAGGTACGACTGCAGTTATTTGAAGAGTAGAAATGTTTCTCTCGTACTAAACTTCAGATACACAGGTCATTTAATCGCCTGCAAACTGTTGGCTGACTAAGGAGATCAGACAGCCACACACACACATGCACGCACACATACGTACCGAGAGCTACAACAAGTAGGAAATGACACAATTTGCTTGTGATTCCAACTGTCAAACATGAGGACGTTGACCCCAGCTGAAAGGGAGCAGTGTAATCTCATAGCAATCAACTGTATGCTTAAACGGAGCCATGGCCCTGCAGTTTACCTTGTCCACAGCAGCACGGAGACACGTGAAGGTGGGGGAGCCAGAGGGTTTGGGTCGAGCCAGTGAGGAGGGGCAGGGGGCTTTTAGGACCGTGTTTGGGGACAAATCCTCTCCAGTTCATAATCTATTGGGAAACATGCATGTCTGGCTCCCTCTCTGCCTTCTCTGGTACACTGGGAAGCAGACATGTTGAACTGGCTGGGAGAGACAGGAGAGTAGAGCTGGCAGGCAGGCAGGCAGGCAGGCAGGCAGGCACTCATCAGACCTCACCACAGGAAATTAAAGTAAACAATCAAGACCTCATATCCTGTTCATGAGACCACACCGTGCTGATCAGAAAAGTTTCTGACTGTGCGTGTGTGCGTGTGCACCTATGCATGTGTCCGCATGGACAAGGCCGAAGATAATAAGTTCAAATCGGTCAGCGTGCTCTGTCTTTTGTCTTTTAGCTCAGCGCAAATTGAAAAAAAAAAAAAAAAGAAGTATATTTCCCTCTATGATGGTGTCAGTAGGGTTGTTGTCTTATGATCCACAATAAGATATAGGGTCTAAAGTATTTGAAATGTTTTTATATTGATTATATCATTTGCATTGTCATCAGTGATAATCACAAAGATTATTACAAATGCCTACATATTTAGTAAATAATGACATGGTGTGGCAGTGTTTCTGTTATCACTGTAATCTTGTGACGTAGAAGATGTTTTTGTGCTTTAAAACTTCCTTTACCCTTTCTAAAATTAAATTTGGTTTCTTAACAACTTGTTCTGAAACTTTCTCAGGTGATAACTTCTAAAGGTCTGGAGATAACCTGTCTTAGAGATTTGTACCACCACTATGATGTAATGGATATTTATTCACAATTCTCAGGGAAAACTACATTCAACAAAAGAAATTTTCCCTTTCACAGGGAAACAAATGTGGTCATTGTTCCTGGTGGAACCTTACTTTTAATACTGTAAAAACAAGTGCATCAATTAATTCTGCATAATTATGCAATCAGTGACAATAAAATGGCAGCGTGCTAATCTGAATCCTTAATCATTAGAAAAACTCTTTCAAGTCTCAGAGCAACTTGCACCAAGTTAACCTTTTTTTGTTTAACTGCTGATGTTTGTGTGGCCTCACATTTTGATTTCCGTCCTCTCCCCGTCTCTTCCTCCTCACCTTCACGTCCTGCCCCCTTAATCCGCCTACTTCCCCTGGCTTCTCCTGTCCCCCCTCCTTCCTCCACTCTTCCTCCTCTGCCTCCCCCTCAGGGGCTCTCAGGTTACCGCGCGTCACTGATCCAGACAAGCTGGGGATTCTTTCATCGAGCAAATTACAGGCAATTAGAAGCCCAAAGGATAACATTTAGTGTGCAGGGGAAGGCTGAAGCAAGAGGAGAGAGGGTTGTACTGTGGAACACCCAGATCCTGGGCTGAGAGGGGAGAGAAGTGTGTCTGTGTGTGTGTTTGTGTTGTATTAGGTGTATATGTACATGTGTAGACTAAGTCCTGATAACCAACTCTCCAGTCCTGAAGACACGGTAATCCAGCAACCTTGTTCCCTGCCCAAAAGCTGGCATGCACACCGACACACAGACTCCAGAGGAAGAGAGTAAATCCTATGTGAGGAGAACCAAAAGGACAGATACAGCCACAATGGGAGTGCCACACTCACTCACACACACACACACACACACACACACACACACACACACACACACACACACACACA
>JBAJHX010000001.1:23117348-23151183 GCA_037176925.1 Amniataba percoides
GTGTGTGTGTGTGTGTGTGTGTGTGTGTGTGTGTGTATGTATATATATATATATATATATATATATATATATATATATATATATATATACACATACACACATACACACATAGATAGATAGATAGATATAGATATGAAATTAAATGAGAATAAAACTGAAAGACAACGTTCACAATAATTTTGTGACCTAATTGAATTGTTGTAAACCTTTTACTAATTTAATAAATGAAATACATTTTTTGAAACAATTATTCTTATAATAAATATATTTTAATAAATGTTATATTATTTTTTTGTATTATTGCATATTAAGTGAAAAATATTAAAAGACCTTTCTATTCTGTGTCCGAACATTTTGAACTGAATAGGCAAAAGTCAAAGTAAAAACTATATCTATTATTATAGGACATGGCAAAAGTAAAACAGACTAATTTATATAATTATATTTGATGTATCTATTATATTTGATACATTAACTGAGACTGAGCCTTAGAGGACGGTGAATATTAATATAGCCTGTTTTCAGACATGGTGAGACTGATTGAAAGTTGAAAGGCTTTGGCTCTGATTCCTCTATTGTTTGATCAGACAGGAGAAGTCCTCAGCTCTCTAAATTGGTCCTTAATGAGACTCGCACGTAGGCCACTTCCCTTTGACCCCCGACATCCCCGAGCTTGTCCCGCGGTTCCTCCTCGGAAAAGGAGGACCGATGGTGAGGAAACCTTACTGAGGGAGTCGAGCTGCAGCACAGGAAGGCGCAAGAGAGAGAAAGAAAGACAGAGAGACAGAGAGAGATGTGACTCATTTAATCTCTCAGACGCGGGCATTTGGTCCTGAGATGCAAAAACACACTTCCCGTCTTAGCTGCTGGCACAAAGCTGCGTCCAAATCAGTGACAAAGCGCGTG
Source organism: Amniataba percoides (assembly GCA_037176925.1). Lineage (NCBI taxonomy): Eukaryota > Metazoa > Chordata > Actinopteri > Centrarchiformes > Terapontidae > Amniataba > Amniataba percoides. The sequence continues at coordinate 23,118,255 of JBAJHX010000001.1, forward strand.
TGTGCAGATGGTGACCTGCGAAAACATCCCACAATCCTGAACGATGATTTCATTAGTTATAAATATCACCGCCAGAAAATAGTCAAACAGTCAGACAATTTGGACTAGTTAGAATTAGTATGAGCTTTAATGGCACGTTAAATAAAATAATAATAATAATAATAATAATAATAATAATAATAATAATATTGTCTTTCTCTTAAGATAATCTGTCAATATCCTGTATATAACACTAGAAGACTATTATCAATACCTATATAAATATTAAAATACTGTATTCCTTACTTTTTAACGCGGTTGCTGTTGTATTGTCTGTCTTGTTTATTATGCAGACTATTTATAGCGCAGTCATTTGCAGCAGTCCCCCTCAAAACGTGCTGTTTTTCTCCGTGCTAAAATCCATATTGGGAGTCATGGTTCAGCTTGGTCAGGCAAACTTGGACGGATGGACTCAAAGTGCTCTCCGGGCCTGGCTTTGAGATGTGGGACTCCATCCAACTTTCACTGCTTTCCAGATGATGGCTCCTTTTTTCCCCCTGTTATTATTACTGTCTAACATGTCCAGTGCCGACGACGCTTTGCACGGGTTATAACCAACACATTACGCATGAAACATTATTTAGGTCTGCTCTTAAAATAGCACCTGCGCGCCGTCTGTTTTTCAGCTGCGTCTGAGAAAGTGAACACAGCAGCAGGCCGCATGCATTTATTTATTTATCATAAAAAAGAGGAAAAGGGGGATTTTTAACAACAATAAAATCATTGATATAAAGGACTGTTTTAGGAGCGTCAGTGGATAGTGAAGGAGGCAGCAGGTTAAAACTGTATCAGTCATCAGTGAGTCCTTCAGGTGTGGATGGAAGCTGTCTGTAAATGCTGGTCAAATAATTTGGCAGCAGGTATTCTGAAAATTCACTTTAGAGTTTGATAGTCACAAGTATTTCATCTGAATTGATATTCCAATAAGCATATATTGTGATTTTCTATCTGCATATTTATAATGTCTCCATGTCAGATGAAACGCCATCACACTTGGGATAGTAATTTATATATTTTCCTGGGCAGGTTTAGTTAACTGTTAATTTTCCTCACAGAAAAATGTCCTGCATGGAAATTCATTAATAAAAGCATCATTAGGTCAAAGAGAGTTTTTTTTTTTTAATAAATAAATAAATAAACTATATTTAGCAGTTTTCCGTGGATAATTTTTCAGCGTTTTCTTTTAGAAATAAATAAAAACATATATTCAGTTTTTGTAAAATAACCATATTTAGAGCTTTTGTCCCCCTTTTTAAAGAGATTTTCTCACATTTTTATTCTCAATAAGTCAAAACATTGTCACATAGACTCCTGTCTAATGTCTTTGTATTTATCATTAAATTTTTATTACATTACATAACATAGCAAATAATTGTGTTCAAAGAAAAATGCAAAGTTCCCATCATAACCTCTGGGACATAAAAGAAAAGCCTTATGAGCAGTGTGTACGGTTTACTAATAGGCCCCTCTAGATGGCGTTAACATGCTGCCAGGGTCTGTGGGTTATGATCTATAAACTGACACTTGACACTGAAAAAGAAAATCACACTGTAATTACAGCTCTGTGATGTCCTATGAAACTGCTCAATAAAATACGGACTTATCTTTATTTCATTCCTTTGTGTCACTGATGTGCACAGAATGTGTGTGTGTGTGTGTGTGTTTGTGTTTGGCACAGGCAGCAGCTGATAAGTTGCCTGTTGACAAAAGTTATTTTGAGTGTACACTTGCAGAATAACATAAAAAATAAATAAAAATAAATCAGAAAAAAACGGCAATAACTCAGGATGACAAGTGAGTTAGAAAATACTTTAAAAAATAAAAAAGTGATGAAAAAAGTTTTCATAAATTGGAGTTAAAAAATTATCCAGAGTATCCAGAGTATCTCTCTCTCCCTCCCTCTCTCACACACGCACAGACATTGACCGGGTCGTCATGCAGAGACACTTTGGGGTGCCTGTTGCCCTTTCACATATTTTCACATATCTGCTGCACTAAATGCTCATAATTGATGCATCTGTCGGTCAGCTGGCAGCACATGATTGGGCTAAAACAGTCCTATGAAGAGAGAAGGGAGGGTTGGGGGTTGAGGTGGGGTCGGGGGGTTGCACGAAGTAGAGTCTCACAGACCCCTTATATCTAATGATTTGGGGTCCCAGGGTCCCAGGCTCCATGGCTGTGTGGTCCCGAGCAGACACAGCAGGCTCAGTGGAAAGCAGCCGCCCTCTGGGACAGAAACAACATTCATTCTCTGGATCAAATGGCAGCATAACACTCCAGTCGACATCAGATCTCATTATGGCACAAAAGAACTGTTGTGTCACCCAATATCAAACAAAAAAAGCACTTAGACAACTTACAAGGTCAGTGTCACCAGAATATGAGGACATGCTCACCTAGAGAGAGAATTTTATCCAGTAACTTTTATGGTAATTTAAGTCCGTTTTTTTCTTTCAAAAATGAATTTTTAGAAAATAAAAATCATGAATATAGATTATTTTATTTATATTTCAATGCTTAATTTTTGGAAAGGAATTTGTTAATTGCTGGTGTTTTTTCTAGATGAAGTTTTTTCCTTCATCTATATATAGAAACAGCAATGGAATACAATCCTGAGGCATCCAGAGATGGAATAAAAGCCAAGGGGATCTGAGTGATTGCTACTATAAAACGTCTCCCAGGCCTTGTAGAGCTGTAAAGGACAGAGAGAGATAGTCAGACGGGCCTGTTCTCAGGCTGCAAACAGGCATCTGGCTGCCTTCAAGACAGCTCTTTCTCTCTCCCTCTCTTTCTCTCCTGGAGTCCTGGCCTCTTTCTTTTTCTCACTTTCTTTTTGTTACTCTTCCCATCTGTCTCTGCTCTCTCTTTCTGTTTTTTTGCTCCCTATCCCCCTAAACTCTCCCTTTTTTCTTTGTCTCTGCTCGTAGAAAGCATCCAGCATCACTCTGACAGGGCTATTTAGGGGAATGTGTGTTTGTGTGTGTGTGTGTGTGTGTGTGTGTGTGTTGGCTGGGGTTAAAGCAGAAGTTTGGGGAAACAGTAACCAGAGAGTGTCCCTGAAGTGTCGGATGGGGTCACAGAGAATCGGGAGTCTTCTGTGACCCATCACGGAGCAGAGCGGTCGACAGGGAGTTCTTATCACAGCACACTGTCATTCACAAATCAACTTCTCCACACACACAGTAACACACACACACACATGCACACATGCAAAGCAATGACAGACTCTTCTCGTGAGTTTCTGTGTAAGCAGCTGTTGGCACCACATATGTCATGTGCTTGAAAAAAAAAAACCCAACCTTAAAATCCAACCTTGATTTCTTACTCATCCAGTTTCCCCTTCAGAAAATGACACAAACACACACGCAAGCATGCGTAGGTGCAAACAGTACCCATACAAACAAATACACAGATTGACGTCATGCTTAGAAATGATGGGCTGTTAACATGTCATTAAAAGGTTGTTGAAAGGGAAACCCAAAGCTAAAATCTGTACCACACATCCAGGTAAACAAAATCAGAATTTTCCTTCTCTTGTAAAAGCTGTCAGGGGTGAAATAGATTATGAATCATAGCCATTAAATCTAAGTTTACCCAAATTCCTGTGCACTTGTGACGGTCAGAAAGTGGATTAATCGTTACGTGGGTGAGTTTTCAAGCACTTTAATTCCAGTCTCCAGTTTGCATTATGTGTGTCTGCCTCCATGTGCGTGTGTGTGTTGTGTAAGCGGCTGGGGGAGCAGAGCAGTATGAGGAGAATTCATGTTAGTCAGCTCTCAGAGAGGTCTCAAATGTCTGTTTTCCTGACGTGTGATCCATAAATATTTGAAGTGGAGAGGGCTGCACTGCGTTGTAGGACAAATCTAATTAACCCAGAACTTCCTAAGGGTTCCTCCGTCTATGGGGCTGCGTGGGTGTCTCTTACATCGCCAATTCCCCTCCCTAAAAGGGTCTGACTCCTTATTTAAGCCACTCAGACCTCGATACATCAATCAGTCACTTAAGTTAAATACCTGATTTTGCCAAAGGAGTTGAGGAGGGATTACTGAGATGAGGATTTTTTAAATTGAATTTAAACTCTTTTATTTAGCTGTCTCCTTGTTGTAGCTCTTAGTTTGTTTTGTTTTTTTTCTGACAAATATTGATCATCCATTCTGAAACTGGCTATAAAAAAGTTTTGTGAATTGACACTCCAATTTAGGAATTCGCTTTGACTAAAATATAGTGTTAAAATAAATATGAAATTATTCAAATACACTGCAGGGAAAGCATCATGCTGCATTCTGACACAGCTGCCCAAAAGATGACAGCCTGTATTTAAAGAGTGTTGCCACTGTGGTGAGACAGAAAAGAAAGACAGAGACAACCATATGACCAGAGACAACCCTTTTTTCAGACATTCTGCCCTGTTTCTCATCAGACCATCCATATAAAGTTCAAATTACGACTCTTGGCACTGTCTTTCACTCCAGCCTGGTCTGTGTGTTTGGTACACAAGTGCAGTAGCCTATGATTCAGTGCATTATGCATCTCTTCCCTCTCTGTTCTCAATCTGACCCGGGCAGGAAGCACAGTGCCTCTGAAACACTAAAGTGCTGCTGATTCTGAGATAGTCTGCCATCCTTTTAGCCGGATGAGACATGAGGCCGCTTCTCTTAAAAAACCAGCGCTGGAACGCCCAATTTGAAAGACGGCTTGGGTGAGGATGTAGGGAATGAAGAGCCATGCATGGATCTCATTCCTGAGGCCTGGGGTTGCTGATTTCATTAGAGTGCACCACACTATTAGAGCCGCCTCAGTTTGCTTTGCACTCACTCCGAGCCTCACATTTCCATAATGCAGCAGAGGATTCAGTTTCACACGAGAGGGCCACGCTCAAACCATTTCCGCCGTAAACCGCTTGCTTAACTTATTATACATTTTCACAATAAATACAAAGGAAAATGCGGCCAGCGTCTCGTTAGAGGAGGTTAGCTCCAAAGCCACGTCAACCCAAATGGTGTTCCTGTTGCTACAGTGTCATGTGTCAACCTACTCCACGATAGAAAAGCACTCACGTCTTCCCTCCTTACTATGTGTTCCACTCCCTTTTATCCACAACACTGACAGCCAGCTGAGGAGTGTCTGGTCTTTGGCAGCTGCATGAGTTGAAATAAGGTGAGTGAAGGTGCTGCGTACTGTAACAGGTATATCTTCAGCTTTGCACAAAATTACAACCCTGGTAGGAGGAGTATGGCCTCACAGGGAACCAATGAGATCTGTCTGGCTCTGCGCTCTCTGCCAGCAGTTATTAGACACACAGACGGAGTGCTAACGCCTGCTCCAGATGTTCCAGCACAAGCAGCAACAGGGAATTGGATGAGACCTTGAATTAAAAAGCATCACACACTGAGCATATAGTGCACTTCCCCTGTGCCCCTTAGAAGTGCTATTCCATTTCACTGCATACCACCAACAGTGGGCCGCTGAGGCAGGATAATGAGAAGGGCCAATTAGGAGCTGTTGGACGGCATAAGATGTTTCAGAACAATACTGCCTTTATTATGATTTCTCAGTAGCATTAGCACAGCCAGTGTATGTGCTCACAGTTTAAGCTGCATTTGGAAAGCAGTCACAAATAAAATCCCTCTGGTTTTATTATTTATCATTACATGTAAAAAATGGGAAACTCTGATGTGGACCAGTTCATTTTTTCTATGTATGTAGAGCTTTGTTAATAGAGTTGTGAAGCTTGTACGTTAACTGAAGCTTTTACTGCAATACATATGTTTGACAGTCATAGTTATGTTTCAGATTAAGACTTTTCATGCGAAACACCAAAGCAGTTAATCAGATATGATCCATTGCTTTATATGAGACTGACCAGCACTGCATAAATGAGTTAAAATTCCCCTGGATGCAACATTAAAATCCTGATAAAACCTCACTTACAGATGACACATGCATACATAAACAAAGTTTGTTTTAAGATATTTTATATTATATTTGTGTGTTTCAAGCATGATGTGATTTCAGCACATGGCTTCCTACATACCAACACATTCGTTACATCTATTTGTGGGTACATTTTCAACCTGAAGTTCAAAGAAATTACCTGACTGTGCAAGTTTTCTGCCATATAAAACACACCTTTCACATATAAAATGACCAAGACAGAAGTGCAGGACCATTTTTTGAAACTTAGATGCTAATGAAAGGCTACTTCATATAACAAATGAGACATTACAAAGAGTTGTTTAGTCTCAGTGGTTGTTTTGTGCAGACCACCTCGGGCCCTGAATGACAGACAGAGAGAGATTTGGTTTGGGTGAGTGTTTTCTGGTGCCTGTATAGTCCCTTGTGGCAGCAATCAACCCTGTCATATAGAGCAGTCTGGTGGTTTGTCTCAGTATTTATTATTAATCTCATATGTGTCTTATAGCAAGAAAAATGAATACCAATAGCTCAACACATTGCAGTCTGGTAGCTGAGGGAATGCATTTGGCAATTTGTGTTTCTGATCACATTGGGCAGAATTTCACACCAAAGGTAACACCGTGAGCCAGATCAGCTCACTGTATGAGTCACTATTCAAGGGAAATAATCATAGGTTGGGGTGGGGTGGTGGGGGGCAAATTACATTTCCCAGCTCCAACAGAAAGCCACAACAACTGATTCATCCACCACCACCAGCCACCCCTATTAATACACCCTGTGGAGAAAATAGTCCATCTTAAGTGGAACTGTATTTAAGTTAATTTGTCAGATAAAATAAGATGAAAAACATCATGTATGAACCGGACGAGCTGACAAGCATCAAAGAATGTCTTTGTAGATAGCATAATTATTTAAGTAGTTGTTGAAGACTATACCCTAATAGATAAGAAAAACTGATTTGTGGAGTTTTAAGCCTCGCAATAATAGCTCCCCTCCTTCCCCCTTCTTCCTCATTTGGTCTTATCTAGGTTGTAGTACTTGATGGTGAGACAGTGTTAGATCATGGAGGGAAATAGAGAACATGCATGCCATGTCGTCAAGTCAGATAAGAGACTACTCAGAGTGTGTGCCTACATTTAAGTGCAAGTTTATGTGTATGTCTGCGTGTGAGTGTGTGTGTGGATGGCGTAGAAGAGTCTGGGTCTCTGATTGCCTTTGCTGGGCTTCCCACATTAAAGTGGCCCCTGCCTCAGGGAAGAGATTCCTGACTGCATTGGCAAAATGGAGAGGGGTGGGGAATACGGCAAGGAAAAGATATGGGAGAAGGGAGTAAAGTGGGAGGGAAGGGGCATTTAGGTGAAAAGGAGCTGCCAAAACAACTCCCAGGCTTCGTCTGGCCTGCATCCAACTGTCCGACACACACTTGTTCGCTCGCTCTCTTTCTCTCTTACAAACACACAAACACGCACTGCTTTGCCCCCACCACATGTTCCTAAGTGCAGACCGCACAGGGGGTAGCCCCCTAACCTCCCTGCCCCCATATCCCGTTCCTCTCTTCCCCCTCTCAGCTTTAATTGAGAAGACAAATGGATCTTTCAGAGCCCACTACCGCGCCACCATACATCAGTCATGACAATGTTAGCTTTATAACGGTGGGCTTGCCGTGAGCCGAACCATATGTTTGGCCCGCGCCACACGCACGAGCAAACACCTCAATACCATGCTAATGGCGCCCCAGTAATTGCCTGTTGTTTTATTATTAAAGGTAATTTAGGCCCTAATGGAATTCATTCAACATTGTGCATTGGCCCCACCCAGACGGCACTGTGGAGAGACCACACTTCCTGTGTTGGACATCAGGGAACTCTTTTATCTCCCCTGAAATAAAATAGTATTCTATATGATGAAACATGCTACAGAGAGCCAGATATCATCCCCTTTTTAATGCTAACCTCTAACTAGCCTTTGTAGGACTATGTAGTTTCTGGTGGAAGGTTGCTTTCTCAGCTAAATAGGTGTCTTCTTTAGTCAAACACAAGAAATCCTAACAAAAAGGAGTTGTCTTCGTCAAAATAACAAGTTGCTCAAAATTTATTCACAAGAAAAATATGTATTTAGGTCCAAATATAGACAGACAACCCCACTGTCTTGTTAAGCTATTCAGAAAGAGTAATGAAAGACAATATATTGACAAAGGGGAGCTGGCATTGTACGAGTTATTCCAAGTGTCCTCTGTGGACGGTTTTTATTATGTTGGGTTTGACAAATTTCAAACTTAGCTGGTAGGGATAGATGACATGGAAGACAAAACACCTCATGTCATAGCAATGTTCACTGCATCTGTCTAATGTCACCAAACTTAAAGCAGCTCTGTGGAGCTTTTTATTTCAAGTTGATTTTGGTGTCCCCTGTGGACAATGTTGGAACAGCAAGCAGTAAGAATGCGTATAATGTGAGCATTACGGCATATTGCACTGCAATGTATCGCCAAGGAACATTTACCGCTTCATGTGGTTAATGTTAACCACACCATCATCACATCATCTGTCTGACAAACAAACTCTCAACTTTGCATTATTCCTGATGGTATACACAGTTCTTTGTGCTTTTCAAATGCAGTGCTCATGTTCAGTCAGGTTTGGAGAAACCAAATCCAGAGCACAAGGCAGGCTGTTCAGGGGGCGTGGAGGTGGGAACATTCCCAGGAAATATCTGTTTAGAGGACTAGACATTCATGAGAAACAGGCATCATTGGTGATTTGAGGTAAATAAGAGCCAGTAACTTTTACTGATTGTGCTTTCAGGTTTGGTGAATTTTGCGTTTATCCAATGGGGTTTTATCATTTTGGGACAGAGAAATATAAGTGAAAGACTTAATGTAATGTAATGTAAGAAGCTAAAACCACAGGTGATGCTTAAACAGGTATATAATAATCAGCTTAAATGACTGTCTGTGCATAAAAAAAACTCTGCTGGCAGATGTTGTAGTTTTGATGACATTGTCTAATGGCAGTGAACAGAATCTGCTCCAGATTATTGTGAGTGGGCTGAGACAGACGACAGAGGCCTGATTTATTAAAGACTGCATACAGAGTTATTATGAGAATGTGATAACTCTGCATTACAGTACAGCTGCATAGGGATATGATGGATTGTATGACAGGGGTTCATCGTAAAGAAAAGCAGATACTCCTCAGATATGTGAGAAAATGTCACATAGACATCCACAAACTAAGAAACTGCCATAAGATTTACTGACATACTGGTGACATTTTCAACCGCTGTCAGTGGAAGGTCACTTATAACACACATACACATACATGTATGCTCTGTATGTCCCACAGAGTGCTTATCAGTTTATCTTGAGTGTCTTTCCTCTTTCTTTTTTCTTTACTGAGATCTCTTGTAAGTTTCCAGTTCCTTCAGCTTGATTACCGCGGATACACTGCACCTTTTCCTTCACTTCTTACCCATTTCGAAATGTCAGTTTCCCAACACAGGAAGCCAGTGTGGTACCCAGGGATCATCTGAGGCTGTGTGATCATCATTGCTCCTCTTCCTGTGCCTTGCTCCCATGCTTTTTCATGCCTGGTGTCCAGCATGCCTATCCTCTGACTGGACTTACTCTCATCTGGGGCCAAAAACACCAAAATAACAATCTTCCCTCCCCTCATCTGCTCACTCTTACACTCTGGTCACTTTTCCACTGTCTTTCCGCTCTCCACATGGGCCACATGTCTTTGGCAGAGTGTTCCCATTAGCTGGTCACCACGACCGCACGTCGTGTTTCACCATATTTTTTTGAGTGCGTTAATAAGAGGCGGGATTCACAGCCTGTTAGATTCTGTCTTTCTGTTTCTATGGCGATTAATTTTCTCTTTTTCCACGTCACTGTTTCTTCTCCCTCTCTCTCTCTCTCTCTTGTTCCCAGCAGCATGTGAACATTAGCCAGGGTTTTTATCAGAGGGCTTCCAGCAGAGCTCCAGCAGGCCTTCCCAGGAGAGGAGGCAACAGGAAGTCGTAGGATGATAAAACTGGGCCATTACTGGGCCAGCACAGGACCCCAGGGTTCATTACCCCCCTCCTCCTAATCGGACTCTGTGACTGCAGCACAACACAATCCTGAACACACCTCAGACTCATTATAGCATCAATCTGGGCTGGTTTATCATAGACAAGCTGCGGCAAACTGCGGTTGTGACACTGGAGAAAAACTGGTCTTAGTTGCCATTTTGTGTCAGTTAATTCACAATCTGAATCACTAAAACTGAGAAGTGAGAAGATTCACATCTGCTTTTTTTATCCAGCCCAGATGAAAAAAAGGTTAAAAAGGAAACTTTTGCACACATATATGAGAAAGACCACTCGAAGGATCATAGTAGGAAGACGAAATGTAGTGAGATAATATACTTTTTAACAAGTGAGAAGATCATTAAAAGCTCCTCAGCCTGAAGCTATTACTCAGCAGTCTGCCATGCCCTGAGAGTGGGTGCAAGGAGGACATAAGAATAAAAACAGCTGCCTCCATGGTGACGTCACAGCCTTGAGCGGCGCTGATGTAGCTCCCAAGAATAGTACACAGAAACACGGGGCTGCAGCTCTCAAATAGTGGCGCGGGGATGCAGAGAATTAATTGGCAGCGGTGGTCTTGTAGAAGTGATGACAGCTGATAGAGACAGCAGCTGGAAATGACAGCAACACCAGAGCTCGGCACCATACAGCACTCAGCAGCAGCACTGACAGAGAGCAGAAACCACCAATGAAGAAAACAGATACAACAAATATGTTGCTGATAATTTGATGGTGTGTGCAGGACAGGACTAAATGATCTACAGCAATTTATATTTTTTTATCTAATGCAATTTGTCTGATTTGCCTGTCAAGTTACGTGTTCGTTTTCTTTTTTTTTTATCACTATTACTTTACAGGACTGCTTGGATGTGGTGTTTTTGCTCAAAGGAGTAGTTCAACATTTTAAGAAATATGCCTATTCATTTTCTTGCTGAGAGTAAGGTGAGTAGACTGATACCACTCCCATATGACCCACCTACCAGCACCCGTAAAGCTCACTAATGAACACTTCATTTGTTTTAGGCCAGGCCACGTGCTTCCCCCGTTTCCAGTCTTTGTGCTAAGCTAAGCTAACTGGCGGCTAATATTTAGTGTACAGACACAAGGTGATTTGTCAGATGATTTGGAAGATTGTGATATCATCTGAACACAGTTCTCCAAATGTGTATCATTCAATTAGTTGATTACTAATATTACTAAACCATTTCCAGATGAAACTGAAACAAAAAGATAAAAGTTCTTAAATAAATTATCAAACAAAACTAACTCAAAGTCAACCAAAAACAAATCTGAGTAGTCAAGTGCACTTGTTTTGTAGTCGTTTTTTTTTTTTTTTTATCATTTTCACTTCAGTTTACCAGAATCACCCTTTTTTATGAGAAGAATAGGTCTATAAAATGTGTCTTTTTGCTTCTGACATTCCTATGCCAATCCAGAGAGAGCAGCCAAATGACCCTAATGCTCTTGGGAACCCAGTTCCCCTCCCTGCTCATACCAGCAGATCAGCTCAGCTAGTTTCCTTATCTGTTCACCACTCAATTACCCTGTACTGCAGAGGGCATTTGAAGCCTCAGACGAGCGGCCTGGAGGTTACAGCGGGCCGAAATGGGAGGAGGCACAGGCTGCTGATGGCCTTTTAACCCTCCTCACACAGAGATAATGAATGACGGGATGGGATGTTAACTCCACTGGTAATTATGTAAAAGTGTTTGTTTGTTTAATATGCATAATCTCTGCTGTTACTTAATCGGCAGGGTCATTTTTCAATTTCACACACCTGACAGAGATTTCATCTAAATGAATACAGACAAGTATTTATGTTGTAGTATTGTTTTTTGTAAATTCCATTGTTCTGCTGTGATGTTTCATGACATTTGGTACCAGCAGGTTTCTGGTTTTGCTGAAGTTCTGAGGGATGTCTTATATATTTTTCTGACCCTTCCCTCAGCCAATGACATGCTGCTGAGCTGCAGTTAATGCTAAGTATGTGACATGTTTCAGATAAGGTGTGCATCAAAGGTGAAATCAAATTGATACAATTCTGTACTTAAACTTACTATGTAAACTAACTATATGTCCATAGTTAGCAACCAAGAAATGAAGGTCCTGGTTGTCAGGTTGCACCTGTCTTTTTGATTATGCTAACATAATATTATTTATATCTTTCATATTTTTTCCTACTTTTTTAACACGTTTTCTATATTTAACAACATATTTAAAATGAACATTTTCATATGGAGATGTTCCAGGTTTCCCTCCATATTTATGTGTGATTTTCTACATGTCTTCTCTCAGACACGACAATGAACAGAGAACTTTGCTCTAGTTATGGTTCCTCAGATACGTTCTGTGGCCTGATCATGAGGTCTGCATGAACGTGTTTTCTAAAGAGAGATGGAGAAAGTCCAAGAGATACCAAGATGGAAACAGAGGTGGGACTGAGCACTGAGAGAATGTGACTGTGGTGAATGGAGAAGGGAGAACAGCACGGAGAGCTGCCATCCCTCGTCACGCCTGTGTCTCTGTGTCTGCAGGATGTTTCCCTCCTTTTAAGGCAGCACTGATGTTCTGCTTTCTTCAGTGCAGCAGCAGAAAGCAATGGAGCAGGAATACACAGATGTCCAAGGAGCCACATCTCAGTTATCCTGTTGGTTGCTCTTCATTACTGAATGACCATTGCCGTTGTGGTCTTTCCTGCTGTTACTCAACTGTTGCTGTTTTAATTATCCAGCAGCTCTTGATTTTTTTCATGGTGATGGAGAGCCAAAAGCACTTTGTGATGAAAAAAAAACATCTTTTGCCTTTGTTTGTATGTCAAACACACAGAAATAACCAGTTTAGCCAGTGTATAATTTCCTTGTTTTTCAGTGTTTGTGAATCTTTTGGTGCCTTTTAATGGTCACCTCTTCACCTTTACATCTCACTCTCTGTCAGTACCACTAACATGGCGAGATCAGGTCTGATTTTACCACTCCGTTAAGTTATCTATCATCCACAGATAGAGACTTATCTCTCTGTCAGCACCCGCCTGCTTCATATAAGCCATCACACTGCTGCCGACAGGGTCTCCTCACCTGTCCATCCATCACAGCCCCGGCGCTTGGTGGCATCACTGGGTGTTTGCATGTTTATCAGTAATTACAGGGGAGGTGTTGAGACTGGAACCAGCTGTGTGCGATTCAAGCTCGGCATTCAGTCAGCTGACAGGCGTTTGACAGGGAGCCGTTGACAGCGAGTGAGTTAGAGCTCTTCAACATGTCTGCAGGTCACACGATCCGCTGTAATTTCACATGAGATTACATTCTGCCTCTTAAAGTAATAATTGCTGGAGCTGAGGTGATATGCACATGGGAAGTTTTATATGCGAAGCACATGGTCAGCCTGAGCGAGAGGGATTCGATACTGTGCTCAAGGACATTACAGCAGGGCAGATTATTACTGACATGAGGGTCTGCACCAGAAGCCCTTTGGTTGAAGGGTGGTCCCTCCACTCACTGTACTGCTCTGCCAGCCTGAATGCCCTCAACAGAGACAGATTTAAGGGAGACTTTGTTGTATGTTTTGTGTATATGTGCATGTCTGCATGTGGGTCTCATGTGCATGTGTGCAGAAATCCGAAATCGGCAGCAAGGCTCTCCCCTCTCTCTTTTTCATCATGTGTGTTCCACGTGTTCCAGCCACATTTCTGCAAATATTTATACCGGGTGTAAAACGCTCTTGATCTCTCTCCCCTGTTTACTCTCCTGTTCTTTCTCTCAGCCGACTCTCACACTGACCTTTTTTCATCCTGAATGAGAGTGACAGGAAGGAGGGGACAGAGAGTCTGGGGTGGGGGCAGAAAAAGAGCAAGTGAGTGTAGAGGGAGGTCAGGGGAAGACAGAGAGAGCAAGAAGAAAGCAAGAAGAAAGCCTTTGGTGAAGAGGGAGCAATACAGAGACCTGTGGTCTGAGAAAAGAGAGAAAGGGAGTGAGGAGAGAGCGGTGAGCGTGATGGATGACTTGTCATCTAATAGAAATCAAAAGCCCAATCTACCCTAGCCCTCTCTTGGCAAAAGCACACAATGCAGTCGTGCAAGGAGGCCCATTGGGCTAATTGTGGAGTAATTTGACATCTGTTGACGTCTGAAAATGTGTTAGCTACCACTGGGAAAGAGGAGAGAGAGAGAGAGAGAGAGAGAAAGAGGGTGGTGTTGTAATGATCCCTGCTTGATTTCTAAATGAGGCACATGCCGCTGACCGAGCTGGGTGCACACGCCTCTGAAATGAGAGCAAAAACAGAGATCCAGTTACAGGACACAGTATCACATTTTGTGGTCTTTGTCATCAGCTAAGCTACATTCACAGCGGCTTGATCAATGGGTTTATGTAATGGTATTTAGCCTGAAACATGAAGTCAAGTGTTGCTGAGACTAATGAGCTTTGCCACTGGGTGGCCTGTTGGACAGCAGACACACATTTACAAATGTACATTTTGCTTATCTCACCAGCATTCATTTGTGTTTTCTCTGTCATGACTATCAAAAAAGGCCTGCAGAGTACTACTGACTTTTAACCATGATCTAAAATCCAGATCTGTGGATACAAAACCCTGGTTAAGGAACAGTAGTGGGTGTTATTTTTACAGCCATCAACAGCTGAATGCCATAAAAGGCAACACATCAGTCATGTAATTCATGTATTTTGGAGATACCTGTCATCAGATATATGGGGCATTTTATTAAACCAACTGTTAAATCATTATAATCTCAGTAACAGAGAAAACATTTCTGCTGTCAAGACTGCATTATAAAAGCTAATTCTTGGATTATTTTTCAACAATTGACATTTCATAGCTGCTAACATGTCTCCAGCTGTGATGAGTCCTTCAACTCTACCTCCACATTCCTTCCAGTGTAAAAGGCTGCTGTTTTCTGCCTGTGGAAGGGAAACAGAGCTGGTAGCTGGATTCCTCTGCAGTGTGTTGGCAAACGCTGTGGAAGAGGCCTTAGGATCATTAGTGAGGCTGGCATGAGAGGTTGAAGGAGATCTGCTAACACTCCGCCATTATTCAGCAAGAATGAAGGCAGGCTTTGCCCGGTCCTAATCACAGCCGCAGTTTTACTCTCTTTTAAATGGCAGCTGTCAAAATAGGTCTTTTAACACAAAATAGTCGGGCACGTTCCAAGTCTCTGCCTTTGAATAAATTGCTGACCGTGGCGTGCCATAGGCCTGTGCGCCTCCCTCACACCCTGCACTCAACCATCGTAACGCATCTGCCAGACTGGCCTCGCTGTCCTCCGTGCGGAGTCTTGGGGAACACCTGACTGAAGCAAGAAGGATGTTGTAAGCAGACAAGGGTGAAATGGAAAATTGTGGATACGAATGACGAATCTGAGGCACAGCTAAAGGATGGGGGGAAAAAAAAACAGAGAAAAGCTGTCCTCTCTATGCACCAGTGCATGACATCACAGCACTCCCAGCTTCCATTAAGGCCTAATAAATGAAGGACTAACGAGGCGGAGTGGGTGGGAAATATAGGAGGAGGGGATGGAGGGGGGGTTCCCTGCCACTCCAAGCCTCTGTCAACCCCATCAGGAACACTTGAAGGAGGGGTGGGAGTGGAGAGAAGTTTGTAGCAAAGCAAGGGTGGAAGGAGGCTAAAAAAACCTCTCAGCCCATTAGAGAAATCAGGCCGGGACTCTAAAAACACCCTGAGAGCAGAGAGGCCGAGTGGCCCTGGTGTAAACATACGGTGGGTGGCAGCCCCCGAGCGCTCTGACAGCCAGCGGCGGCCATGATGGATCTGTGGAGTTATCTCATTTTCCACTGTTTTAATTAGAAGCCAGGCTGTGAGCCTCGGCAGCTGGCTCTGCTGTACTGACTCCTGCGGCCTGACAGAGAAAAATGTCCACCGATACTGCTGCCAAGTTCAGCCTGACCAGAGAATGAGAAAAAAAACAAATCCTACTTCTGGGATCCATAACTGTGTTTACTGAGCAGGTTGCACTTTAATCAATAATACTCTCCAATAATTTGAGTTGATATCTTCTCTTCATGTTCATGGACCTTTCACAGTATGTTTAAATTTTCAAACTCAGTTCAAATGAGAGAGCGCCGTGTGCATAATTTGGAGGAGAAAAAAAAATCACCTATATTTACAGCTAATTAGAGCCATGCATCTTAGATGACAATCATAGAATGAGTCAAGGTATCAGGTATCCGTCCACAAAATGGGTCTGGAGTAGAACTCTGGTGCACCCTGTTATTAGGTGGCGCTCTCAACCCTGTAATTCAGCAGAGCAGCACTGTGATGGGTAAAGAGAGGATGAGCGACAAAAGGCTCACACTACCTCACACGGTTTCAGGGGCCCATGTGAAGTTTGTATCTGCATGTATGAAATTAGAGGTGGTCAGGTATGATCGGCGCAAAGTTTGTTTGCTCAAATTAAAAAACGCTTAACAGTGAAAATCTAAAAAAAACAAAAAAAACAGCATTATCAGAAGTCTCTCCCTGTATTTTTGAAATAATGCAGAGCAAGAAAACCTGAACTGTTGTCCATGGTTGTTCTGTAATTTCAGTGGATTTAGCCGGTGTAGTAATCTAGTAAAAATCCCCTTTTTTACAGTTGTTCTGTAATTTCAACATATTTAATTTAAGGTCTATAGGGTTGCAGAGAATTACAGGCATTGTGGGGAGAGGGCTTAGTAGTGGTCATTTTGGGCAAAACGTCTCTTCTCTAATCTAAAATCAATAAAACCTAGTTAAAAACTTTACAAGTGAAACAAGACAAAAAATAAGATTTTATTTCATTTAATAAATTTAAATTTATTCCCATATCCATTGTCAGTAGTAATTTATATCTTTCTTCGTACTCACACTCTAGTTTGGTGAATGTAACTGTTCATGTATGATAAATTGGTCCACCTAAAAACTAAACAAAAATCACGAAACATTTCTTTTGATGATGTATATAATTTTGACATTTCTTCTGCATCTGCGCACATTAGCACAGATGTTTTACGTACAGTAAATGTGGTCGGTTAAATCAACTGAGGGTGGCGAGGCAAAGGTTCTGAAAGACTGCGAGGTTTAAAAGAAAAGCTGTTTACATTCCATTAAAAAAGTCGTTGATATCTGAATTAATCTCTGTTGTCTCTTATTAGAGCATGAGCAAAGAATTTATACACGGACATTTCACGGTGACATGTGGATAACAAGCCTTTTTATTTCCTCCTCCTCTTACTTGCTGAAATGAGGAGAGATGGAAAGAAAGTGCGAGCGTGAAAGTTGTTTTACTGAGCACTGGAAGAGAGGAAAATAAAATCATGTCATTGTTGTTTACACTGGACCCCCCCAACTGAAGGCCTGTGTGTGCGAGTCTGTGTGTGTTCCTCTATTTTCACTGTTTAGGCTGCGTGTTATTGTGAGTCGGCCTCAAAGGAAATTTTGAAATTCACCACCATCAGAGACCAATTTAGAGTTTCTTTGCTGCCGAGTATTTTCTCGTGTCCCGTGTTCACACGCAAATTCACATGGAAATTTGTTTTTGTTTTATGGAACTGAAGAGTATTAGATATGTACATTTATTACGTTTTGAATTATATAATAAAACCATTAAAACTATTCCCATATGCACCTTGTTAGACAGTGGACATATACAATTTTACAGGAAAATCTGACCATTGAGGTCTGTTAAAACTTTTATTTCAAGGTCATCTGTGAATATATCATCTAGATCTTTTCTGAGAACAATTATTGGAGTATGCCGATGATCATTTGATGATGTGCCAGGCATATACACACACACTGACACACAAACCATAAACACAGAGATGGATTCATAGACACTCGCTTGCAAACAAACACACAAACAAATACACTCATGCATCCAGATGCACGCATAGATGCTTTCTGACCTCAGAGTGTGTACTGGTGGATTTAACAGCCTCTGACATATGTTAGACTTCCTCTTGGCACCGTTCAGTAACCTGCCTCCTGCTCACAGCAGAAAAATCAGCGTGGTTAATATCACACTCCTACCGTGTCTCTACCTTTTCCTGTATGTTCTCTTACTGTGTCTCTCACCACGCAGCCTCTTCATCTCTCATTGTCTCTTCAGCCTTTCTCCCTCTCTCTCTCCTCTCTCTGCCTGTTTAGAATGAACAGCGGCCTCCATTGTAGAATGGCAGGGTGTTATGACAGCAGGCTACTGTTAACTGTGTTTGGTTTGGGAGGATGGGGGAACACACACATACAGACGCCCTGCAATGCACACACATACACAAGGACATTGACATCTTCATCTTCTTGTGAGCTCCAATCGTACATGAGCACAGTTACGCACTCCCACACACACACATGCAGGCACACACTTATGCGTATCTGGCATCAGCCTCTCCAGATGGAGCTCATCCCGTCCCTGCCTGAAGCCATATATTGACTGTTTACTCAAAATTTCTCTATATCTGGCCATTGTTAAGCTTGCTTGGCTCCGTGAATAGATTCAGAAACATGTTTGAAGTGGGAGCATAGTATGTGCTGCATGTGACAGTGGAGAAGCACTGCAGTGTGTGTATGTGTGTGTGTGCACGCTTCTGGTGAAACCAAAAGGGTTTTCAATAAACGCCGGGTCATAAGTGTGCAAGTGTGCAAACATATCTGTGGGGCCACTAAGTTGTGAACTGTTTGACCTGCGCAGGTGGGTGTTATTCTCCGAAACGCGTCCTGCCTCCTCAAGACATTTGTTTGTACACATGATGAGTTAGTATAAGCTGCAGCAGGATGTTTGGGACCTGAACATGTGTGAGGGTGCACATCAGTGTGTGTGTGTGTGTGTGTATGCATTTGCACCCAGACGTTACCATGAGAGTTTGCGATGCCCTTAAAAGTCGTGTTATCCCTCTGAATTAAAGGCTTTCGTTGAGAGGCTTGAAATCTGTCATTGTGCTAAATTACATGCCTCCTATAGTCGTGTAATAGACAGTATACCATAACTGCTGCAGTGAGAGGAAAATAAACACATTTGAATCTTACAAAATAGTGGAAAAATGAAATGGTCGACAGAGCGGAGCCTCATTGCGCTATTGTCTTCCTCTTCTCCACATTCACATTTTCCACATTTAGCATTGGCTGCTTTGATGCATGCTGAAGGAATGCAGGGTGAGTAATCACAAGTGGGGAGGAGAGGGAGGGGGGAGGAGAGAGGTGGGTTACACTGATGAACTGAAGAGGTGATGGAGACAATTAAAGAGGCCACAGGGCGAGAAAAGATGGACATTTAAGAAGAAAGGAAGGGAGGATGAGGAGGGAGAGCGGGAAAGAGAAGTAGAAAGGGAGTACGAGGGGCCTCCCTGGTTGTCGTTACGCCGTGTGCGATCATTTGGGTTGATTTGGATTAATGCTTTAATTGGGAAACACACACAGACCGTTAACATCTGTATCCCATAGTGGTGGAGCGGCCGCCAAGACAAACCAGTGCTGCGTCACACTGACAGATTCCCTCCAGTAACAAGAGCGCTCGAGCAAAGGTTCTGTATGAGAGAGACAGGGATTTAATGGTAAAATAGTCTGGGCTTAAGACCGGGGAGCTCGAGGTCATTAAAGTGGCACTGCCAACCCAAAGCTAACATCACACACACACACATACACGCACAGAAACAGCATCTGCAGAGGAACAGAGAGCTGGAGTAAAACAGGATTACATCTGTTTCACAGTGTTTCCACACTGCCCTGTGCCCTGCACGTTCAAAA
This sequence comes from Amniataba percoides, assembly GCA_037176925.1. Lineage (NCBI taxonomy): Eukaryota > Metazoa > Chordata > Actinopteri > Centrarchiformes > Terapontidae > Amniataba > Amniataba percoides. The sequence continues at coordinate 23,138,010 of JBAJHX010000001.1, forward strand.
GAAAATGACTCTCCATCATTTACAATTCCATGAAATATTGTTAGCTAGTTGAAGAGATCACCCTTCGTTGTTTTTATTTTGTGGAACTAAAAGGAGCAGTCTCAGCTTGTGGCTGACTGTTTCTATCTACCATGTTTATATGTAGGCAGTGTATGTGGATGTGAAAGCAGACGACATATAAAAGATTGACTTGAGATACTATACCCTGAATTTTCTAAAGAGACAAGAGGGAGTTGGCAAAAAAAGTCATCATAAGGTGATAAGTGACATTACACACATGGTGGGCCATGCAGCAACCGAAGAAGATACAGTGATTGTCTGACGGTTTATTGGTCCCTTTTCCTTTTCCTACAGAATAATTAGCTATTAAGTTAATGTATTGCCCAAAACTGAAAATCAAAGGGCTTTGCAGTCTGTATAACAAATAAAGCTCTCTTTTACAAAAAACATCATTGGTGAAAGAAAGAAACCTCTGGAGGAGCAACTGAGGATGACAGATGCGGGACCACGGATGTATGTACAAAGAGGGACAGTAAATTTACAAAACTAAGTGACAGACTGACGCAGTAAGGTAGATAGATTTCAAACAAATATAGAGAATAAAGTACTAAATAAAGTTAATACTTCTTGTCTTTTACCATAAGTTAACTGTAATGACATCACCGGACAATTCTGTACCTGTCTTTCTTTCTAAATTAAACATCTTCAAATCTGTAGTCCAAGGCTGCAAGTTATGACAAAGGGCGAAAACTGCAGCATACATGAGCATAAAATTCATGAGCACACACATTCTTACAGACAATTGTGAGAAAGTGTTTTCATGGTGACACACCGTCATTCATACGGCCGGGCTGCCTCAGAACAATGTAAGGCTACACACCCTGTCTGTGTGACTCTGTGACCTTTGGGACCCCTGTCCCCCCGACTGCCTCCTACCCAGGCTGGATCCCTACTACACCACTCCAGCGCTGACCCCCATTCATTTTGACCGACCCCTCTTATCAGGTCTGCCAGTTTTAGCTGTTGCACACAGATGCGTGTAACCAGTCCCTCCTCCCCTCTCCTCTCTCCACCTCCTTTCGCTCCACTCTGCCTCAACCATACACATGTCAAATCTCTCTGGGTTCCTTCTCATGCGTTCGCACACATCTGAAACCACATCAGCACAGAGAGCAGAGTCGGGTGTCAAGGCCTCAGAGTGAGCGCGCGAGGCCAAGAAATCAGACCTTGTGGAGGGTGATTAATACAGCTGAAACCCTTAGTGAAAGGCCACAGCATCCAGAGAGCACTCCTGTCAGGCTCACAGCAACGGTGCACATGCACACACACACACACACACACACTAACACACACACACACACACACACACACACACTGCCAAGACAGCTTTCGTGACTGCTTCCTCTGGTCCCTGTACGGTTTCACATTTAACCGACTGCGTTTGATCATGCGAGCCTGCAACATACTCACATCACCATACCTAATTAACAACGAATGGTGAGGGGAGACACTTACTTGCACGCAGACACACAATGGCGAGCACAGCGCATACCCACCTGGCACAAAAAACACACACACACACACACACACTCCTGAGCAATGCGACCCCCTTACTCATGTATGGATTAACAGTGCTGCCTGTCAGACACACACAGTTGCTCCCTGGCTGTGTACCACACACAGTGCCCGCTGGCTCGGCTGCAACACACTCTCTGCTGGAGAGCGCCGCACGGTCCGAATCATTTTGAGAAAGTGATACTGAATGGAAATGAAAAGGAATACAAACACGTCACATGAGGAAACTCCTTTACTCGCCGCACGGCAGAACTGACAGAGCAGTAGAGAAAGATGTTTACAACGTAGATAACAGCCACTTCCAGCTCCGATTTCATTTAAGGAAGCCCGCTGCAACTAATGATTGGTTTCTATCAAAACAGCAATCAGAAAATCCACAGGGTGAAAGAGAGAGACAGTGGGAGAGTTCTTGACATCTACCTGACACTTTAATGACCGCCTGTCTTCGCTGCAGCATGTTGACAGGATTCACCCCAGCAGACCGTACCTCGCTCTCGCCTCACAGCCTTTGGGCTTTGCAGGTTTTTGCCAACCTCACCTCACAAGTGTGAAAACTGAACATGTTGTCGTGAGCCAGCACAGAGGAAAAATGGACAAAAATAGATTTGGCATCACTAAATCCAGTGTGTGTGGAGTTCCTTCACAGACAGGAACTAAAAGGATTCACTGCAACTTTGGACAGCTTTAATGTTCATGCATACTGCTCCACGTGCAGCAGCTGGTATTGTCTGATTAGCTGCATCGTCAACCTAATGAAGGCACTGCCACCTCGCCATGATGGATTAGCGCGATGGGAATGGAGCAAATGTGCTGTCAAGGTGCTGTTTTTAAGCCTGTCCACTTATGGGTGACCCCCTCATCATTCACCAGGAGAAAAACAAAAAGGCAGGCCCTGGGGAGTATAAACAAGGGGTGGGCCAAATTATGGGTGCTAAAATGTGGCAGGGGAAGGTGGTTTCTTTGTGCCTACTTACTGTCTAAAAATACGGCAATGCCAGCCCAAAGGATGCGTGCCCACAGAGGTATCCATGCCAGCACCTTTTATATAAAGCATCTTCTCTCAACTTGTGAAGTGTAATGAGCATCCTGAAGCATTCAATTACAGATTTTCTACTAACGAGGTAAACAAAGCATCAAAAGCAGCTCAAAACAAAGCTCATGATGAGGAGTTTGTAGTCAGGTAATGCTGGACGTCTCTGAAGTGACGGGGGTGGAAGGTGTTGACAGTGTTAGTGTTTTCCCCGAATGAGCAGCACTGGTGTTTTCCCATATTTACGTCAGTATTTACGCATGTGTGTACAGGTCCTTTGAGAGGTTTACATATTGAGGGTAATAGGATAACTCTGGCCTCGACCAGCAGAGAAACAGGTGCTTATCTTGTCAAAGCTGTTGTGCTAAGCCAACCTTTGACCCCTGGTTAAGAGCCAATTGAGAAATTAAAACAAGAAATTTGCACGCCTCCGCCCCCTTCCACCTCCCCGCTCTTCGCTCCTTTTCTCTCACACGTGCACTCGCAGGCACAAAAATGCATTCATGTGCTAAAGGTCAGCCAGATGATGAATCATTTTACAGCTATTTCCCAGTATCCTTCTCTGGTGTTCCGCAAGCCGGGTTGTTGAGGAGAGCGATAAATGAGAAGAGAAAGTTGGGGAAAACAGAAAAGCTGCAGTAAATAGAGGGGTATGGAGAGTTTCACCCCACAGTGGACACAGAGCTGAGTTTGGGGTTTCTGGCTCAATGTGGAGGAAGGGAAGCGACAGGGGCGCGAGGGGGAGTGGATGGGGAGACGCTCACCGCTGTGTGGGGTCTGTCTCGCGTGCGTACACCGCCGGGGTCTGGGTTATTGATTTTCAAGCATGAAGCAGGAATATTGTCCAGGATTTTACTTTGCTCTGCAGAGCCTGCCAAGCACTTTCTAGAAAGCCTCCTCCAATTACACATGTCTCTCTCTGACAGATAGACTCACACTGTCTCCTCATAAATATAACTACTAACTGTAATATAAGAATGAGGACTCTGTGTTACTAACAACAGTGGGGCTATTCAAAATCATAAAAAAAAAAAAAATCATGGTTTTTCAAATTGTTGTGACATGGCTCTTGTAGGTTATTCCAAAGTAAATACACCATAAATGTATTTTCATCATTTTACAGTGAGGACGTCCAAATGAATTTGGTTCCTTTAGTCAAATATGTTGAAAAAGAATCTACATTTATCACTGGGATGCTATTTAACAAATTAATATCACAAGATAACATATCTCATAACAAAACAAATACAGAGTTTCCATTACATTTTATCACTGTTTAGCTGAGATCTTGTATGATGATAAAACTTGTTATCAGACTCACAGGCTGAGAGTGGCTGTAATGAGAACTCAGTTTCATTAGCTTTTGTTCTGTCCATCATCATGCCCCTCACACCACACGTTCAACACAGATGCAAGCACACACACAAACGCCCGTCGACACGAACGGGCCTTCACATACGCATAAACATGTATGCATAAACAAGGAGCTGGATAGCCGAAGGAAGTGCAGGCAGACCAAAACAGACATGCAGTGCTTGGTGAGAACTAAATTACATGAGTGTAGGATATCAGTTACTTTGAAAAATAAAGTGAAACATCAGCACGAAACACAGTTTAATTTGGGATACAGCTTGTATACAATTCAAAGAAAAAGACATTTTCACAATTTCCTTTATCCAAAGGAGTTCCACATAATGATTCTCTGGTTAATGTGAAAGACATCAATCATGTGCCACTGATGGCACAGCGGTTCACTTCATAAAAACCCTCTTACAGGGACATGAAACTTAAACAAATGAAAACAGTCGAGTGTTTTGGTGTTCAAAGAACGTGATGAAAAATACGTGGCCGTGCGGCAGATACCGGGGGCCAGGAATAACAGCATGAGGTTAAAAGAGAAAAAGCTCTCATATTCATGTATTAACACATCTAACTTGGCCTCGGCAACTGACTGCTATGAGTTTCCCTCCAAAAGGCCAAATTTGGGGAAAGCTACAGCCTGGCCGACAACCTGACAGGCTCAGTAGCCCCGATGGTCAGGCCCCACTCCAGACTTGTGGCTCTGAAAATGATTTAGCTTGTCACAATTAAGAAATAAATGACGGCTGAAATGATTTGAGGATTTGTCCATGTCTCCCTCTTGGATATGAATGAAATACTAATACATAATTTCTAGCATCGTGATGAGAATACATGGGCAGGGTTTACCACATCGGGACAGATGTGAAGTACAAAGCGACTGTTGCGAATAAACCATCTGATACCCCGTGTTACAGAAATGTGACATGAAAGTTCAGACCCAAAATAAAAATCAAACACCAATCAGAAATTGATATAAATGTGTCACTTCTAAGTATCTTAATAAATTATCCCTTTGCCAAATATGTGTCCATACCAAAATAACTCTTTGGCGGTTGAGCGCTGCAAAATGTTTAACCCTGCCTCCCACAGAAAGGAGTAGTCAAGTGTTTGGGGTTAGTTAAACCGAGCCTGTGTGTCTCTCCAGTAATCTTCAGGCTGCTGAGGGTTATGGAAGAAGGCAGAGAGCAGCCTGCCCCGCTACAGCCCGAGGGCTCAGGGCAGATCTGGGACTGAGGTTGATAATGAGCAGGGGGATAAAGTAGAGTTATGGAGGTCTTATCACGTCGAGCCCCCGGGTCACATGGCACTGCTGGTGGTCACAGGCCCCTTAATCACTACAAAAACTCACAGCTCTACTCAGCACACAGGTATTAGTAGTCTATGAAGAGGTGAGTCCTCTGGAAGGCATTGTTGCCCCTGTGTCAAGTTTTTGATAAAGATGTAGAAATACACTCTTCAAGAATTTAAAACAGCCAACAGCGTTACAGCAGATCAGTCTGTGTATTCTATTTTACATTATTTGTCCAAAATATAACCATCAGAAGCATGGTGCATCCTGATGCATTTGCAGGGAGGCTTAAGGACGGGATGGCTTGACTCTTGGTCAGCTGAGCTTTAAAAAATGGCCTCCGGGTGATATCTGTGTTGGGTGCTGCACCCAGCCAGAGCGAGCCATGTGGGGGTCAGAGTGGGAGACAGAGATGAGTGTGGTGCGGGGTTAGCCAGACCTCAGGCTGTGATTTGTTGAAGCGCATCAGACGGGAGTCGACCAGAATCTGAATAAATCACCTCAGTGGCACCAGTGACAAAACCTTGATAATGAGCGCATTAGTGCGCCTCTAAACAGGCATGAATCAATGTGAGCCAATAAGTGAGCCACCACTTTTACCTTTTTCTGAGAGACCGGTCATTCTTTATTCTAAGATCTCCTCTAGACATGTTTTAAGACATAATAAATACTCTGCTTGGAATAATAATATTCTCACTTTGATGGTTTTTCCACAAACATGTTCAATGACTTAATTAAAAATGATCTTTCCCCCTCATTTAATCTGAAAATATTCAAATATTGGTCTGTTCCAAAGTTTAATTTCTGAACACAAGATGTCACTGAAAAGTCAATTCTGTAGTACTGGAGGCTTCAAGTTTTCACATCACACATGTGTAAGTTGAATTGGACCATTACTGCCTCTGCAAACTGGTTGTGAAGTCACAAAATTCTGCTCATATGGACACATATTAAAGTGAGATTTAAGGTGAGCGCGGATGAACTCTCACTCTTCAGCAAATGAATTTAAAAACTTCTTCCTAATGTCAAACAGTGCACATACTGTACATCATTCTGCACAGTGAAGAGTCCAAGTGACACGACGATGAGCAAAATTTTGAAATGGAAGAAGATGCAGAGAAAGCCGAGGGAGCTTCTCATCAAATCTGCAACGCTGCACAATACAACGCTGAATTTGCGCTGGCACAGTGGAGAATAGGAGGTCAGTGTAACTTGAAGGAGTATCATGCATGATCCCAGCCAGGATGAGACAAGCCAGTATTGTCTTACCATTACTATTCTTACACCGGCCCGCCCGCAGGCACAGCAGCTGATGAAAAGATTGATTGGAGGAGGTTAAAAAGCCATTTGATACTGCTGAGTTTGATTTAATGACGTGTTTCGGGATTAAAACCGTATCAGCAGCGGCGGGCCGGCGAGCAGAGTGTCTGACAAGGAACAGAGCTGCTTTCTGCTAATCACTATTGCTCCACTTGTTGGATAAGTTTCTATTACCCTTTGAAACTAAAAAGAGAAAATCTGCATATTTTTCACAAGAAGTGTCAACGCAGACTTTCTGCACCAGCAGCAGTGGTCCATCAGCATTTCCATGGCAACAGTGGTGAAAACAGGAGCAGGCGTCCACTTCTCCCCTCATGTCAGTATGTATCCCATTATGGTTGTACTGTGCGGACAGAAGAGCTCTGCCTGCTTGCCACAGCTTTATTTATTTTACTGTCTTTCATCTGCAAACCACTACCAATCTGCATCAGAGGGAAATCCACTCTGTGTATCCCATAGGTGTCATTTAGGATTGATTCCCTGGAATTAGCAGACGTCAAAGTGGAACCATGTGGCTGACTGTCTGTCCATCTGTCTGTCCTTAGCAACACCTGTGATAAGACACGGAGAAACGGTGTATCACTGTCTCTGGTTATCCACACTTAAATTATGGCCTCCTGGGATCCACTGAGAGTTCACCTCTGGAGTGTCTGTCACTGTCTGCTAAACATTAGGTGCAGAGGTGATAATAAGCAAGAAGAAAAATCCACAACTACCCAAATCTGAGATAAATGCTTCAGAGGTTCCTGTTTTAAGGCCAGATGAGCTATTTTTTCTCCTGTGCTCAAACACTCTCTAATGAAGCTTATCCACTTACCAAAAAGAACAGAGATGTCTGCTGAATTGCCTTGATACTGTTTTAATTTTTTTTCCATCCCTGTGGTACAAACCAATAAAATGTCCAATTCCTGCCATAAGCGACAGCAGCGTAAACACACTGATCAGCTCTGCTTTATTCTAGATGGGAAAATTTAGATGGACATTTTTGTAAGCATGTCGGAGCTCCTCTGGTTCACATGACCTCCTCAGAAAAACTGATAAACCAGTATGAATCCACTTTTCACACAGCAGGAATCCCAGGTCAACCCCAGATAACTGAGCCCCAGCATTTAAGGCCATCAAAGATCAGACACAGGCCATTATTGATTATCATCTTTGAGTACTAGTGGCTACTTATTTAGATACGGAGACAGTATGAACGGCGATCCATGACCCCTTGGTTGTCGGGGAAATAGTGTAACAGCGAAGTAAACAGGACCACCAACAGCTTCAATATTGCTGATTTATCCTCACTGTGTTTATCATATGAGTCTCAGCACCACCACAGAAAAACAGGGAATTCATCATATGGTCTTTAAGTGGTTCTCTCATTGCTTTTTGCAAAAACTTTGAGGCGAAATTCAACTCCAACAAAGTGATTCTGCGTGTACAATCATTTGTAATCAGCTTGTTAATTGTAGAAAAACAGAGATGTTTTATCTGGTGCTTTTCCTGGGCTCTTGCATATATCTGTTTGTTGAGCAACATCTCCACATTTATTTAAAGAAACTGTAATCATAATGAAAGCCTGAGTTCTGTCATTTCTTTAATTTTGTCTGTTTGTGTGTGTGTGTTTTCATATATTGATTTCTGACTCTCTGGTTAGACAAGACTTTAATGGAAACGATGCACAGATAGAATGGAAAAGCAAAGCAAGTACAAAATGTAACCAGAAGAAATATGAACACCAACACTAGTTCCAACTTGCGTAAAGTGAACGTTTATTACTGCAATGAAAACGGAAAACACGTCATTCCAATATTAACATTATATTCAAAACACTGTAGCAGCAGAATGTATTGACAACAATGTGAAATACAATATGAATAAAGTCTAAATTAATTTTTTTCAAGTATGTTAAAAGAAACAAACCATCAATATGTAGGCAATATAGGAACAACTATTGCAAAAACACCATTGTAATTACATGACCACTTCTAAACCTCTTCAAATATTGATGCATCCACCCTTTCAGTTTTAGGGATTTCTATCCACCAAGTGAAATACACGTACAGGACACACAAATGTAGGTATTTTTATAACTGGGCATCTAGTTTGTGTGAAGTCATTTCTGCTATATGCAGAAATCAGCACTACATGTACACATTGATAAGGACACAGCCATCATTGCAGGCTGACAGCAGTTTGAACAGTCTGGTGGCTGCAGACATTACACAGAGCCAATAGTGATCACATTAGGTAAGAAATATGATCACATTTTTACCTTATTAAAGGACCAATCAACTTATATTAACATTTCCTAAAAATTGCCCTCATTTTTGTCTATTTTTTGTCTAAGATGTTTTAAGAGTCATGGCATCACTGGGTGTGTTTGACTGCATGAATTTACATTTTTATTTCAACACGACATGCAGTCATTCAAGCGGTTCCTTCCTTCATTTGGTTGAAAGAGAGAGCGAGACGGAGTGGACTGATCCAACATGAAACATCTGCCACCTGATTGATTCCTGAATCAAATTGCCCATAGCAACGGCTCGAGCTCGGGCTTTTAAAAGAGCTATTTCACCCTAATACATGGCCCATTACCAAATGGCCATTCATCACATTAACCCTACCTCTAGAGAGCTGCCAGTGTCTCCGTCAGTACAGTGCCACAGTGCTCTCTGTCTCCAGTCAGGACACACTCAGCAGCATGTCCACTTTGCCATGACTGTGTTTACCCCAGGAATACACAAATGCAGCCTGCCGCAGGCTCTATTAACGAGGCGAGAGGAAACCTCCACTGATACACAGAACACAGACTGATTGACCCTCTTATGTTATATACAGTCATACTGTACTGTATGCATGTATTTGTCATTTTGTAGGCTTTACGATACGGTAGAACATTTCATTGTTATCCACCAAAAGGAAAAATCTTCACACTTTCACATGCAGGCTATGCCAAGTGATTTTCCAAATACAAGATGCAACGCTAAAGGTTGGTACTAAATGTTCCAGAGAGGATACAAATGCAACAATCAGCGCACGCACATAAAAACACAGACAACTATATTTTAAAAATTCACAAAAATAAACACTTTCGCCAAACCTTTAATTAGCATGAAGCCGTGTGCTTTAGCTGGAATTAAGGAGCTTCAGGCCCAGCTGTGGTGAGCCTGATTACTTAATAATATGGTGATAAACACAACTATCAATCAAAGCCCCTGACAGGACTTACAATTCAGGAGAGATCAGCCAAAATAAGAGCCGCTGACTCTCTCATTGTGGCGGTGCGTATGGGGGTGTGTAACAGGATACTCGCTACAGTCAGCAATGAAGTTACTTGCACCAATGTAATGATGGAAAGAAATAAAGTGTCACTTTTATTTACAGAGTGCAAACTGCAGTAACTGCAGCTGTCTCTCAAAAACAACAGTTGTGCAATCTAAAGTCACTTAGAGCGGACGACAACAACAACACTACGTTTGAAATCCTGGTCTCACAGTAAACATATCTTACAGCACGTTGAACATATAGTCCTGCTGAGCACAATGTAACACGTGTACAGTGTGTTTCTTACAGCATTGAGAAGTTCACACATTCATATTCATGTCATAAACAAATGAATGTGATTAGAAAATACTCTTCTTTCGTCTTTTTCTTACTACAATCTAAGGCTTGTGAATTACTTGTTATTTTGACAAGTTTCATGTATTTGGAGTTTTTATAAAATCCCAAAAAATACAGATATCACTGAAGTTGCTACTTATTTTCAATAAAAATGTGTGTTACCTTACATGGAATATAAACACAATTCTGTATTCACTGTTATGACAATTTTATACATTTTCTTTCCTACACTTAGTGCAACCTGGGATATACCTGAGATGACTGATGAAGTGCTGTAATAATTTATAGGTAGTCTGTTTAGTGTGGGCCTTCAATTGTTTGATTACTTTTTTTATTTATTTTTCTTTCTTAGAAATTTGAGTCTTTTTTTTTATCTTGATATTATATAATGACAATTTTTTTTATCTAAAAGGAGGGATATTTTTTTATTTAACTCTATTTTCCATTATTGAAAAACTGATGTTTATCATATCACATGTATGTATAATTTTCATGTACGTAAATTTGGGTTTCTGTGAGTTTTTTTGTAATCTTTATTTTTAAATTAAACTGAGCAGTCAGATTCTCTCCTTGTTGGGACAGTAAAATGTGTATTTTTTCCTCTTTAGTGAGAAAATGAATGTTATCAGCACTGTCTATCTGATAACATTCATTGTTATCCCTCTTATTATGTATGTTTTATTTCTGTAAACACTGAGAATGGCGGCGGTGGACCAGACACTCACACATTCACCCCCTCAGTGACTACCTCGTGTTTCGGACGGTGCTGCAGGCTGCACGTCTGCTTCGCTGCTAATGTTGCTGCTTTCTGCTGGTCGAAAGTCTTCACAGGAGGGATGAAATACGCTCAGGCTCTGAGAGGTAAATCACTGCAGCTCTGAGGGGACTGCAGCTATTCTCTCTCACCTCGCCACTTTTAGCAGACCGTGGCTGATTTCCTTCCTTGCGTGACTCCGGAGTGTAAACACACAGCCAGAGTGACTCATCACTATTTCTCACTTCCATGGTCTGATATAAACACATGTAGGGGTCAGGTGTCATGTTGAGGTGGTGAGTGTGGAGGGGAGGGGTGGGGGGGGGTTGTGAGGGGGGGGGGCAGCATGTCTCCCCATAAGACATCTTCCATTCTCCAAAGAATTCACAGCTTCCTGTGGCCAAAGCCGCACGCCTGCCCACTCCAGCCTGGAGGAAGGAGACAGAAAAAACACGGTTAAAATAGGGTGAGAGAAGGCCAGACAATTTGGGTGATAGATTACCTTCTCTGCACGCTGCTCTTCAGGAAAATGGAAAGAATGCGGTTGTGTGATGAGCCTGTATCTTTTTTCACCCCACAGACACGACATGAAAAAGATGGAGGGGATAAACTTGGGCTCAACTTTGTGGCGTAAGTGAACTTCATTCTGTTTCTTCGAGTGGCAAAGTGATTTATAAGTCACGAAACCTTGTTTACGTGTGCTTGCCAACTTGTCTTTTGGGCTGATTGGCACACTGTTAAAATGGGATGTCTCAGAAAGCCCTGATCAGCACTTTGCCCTGTTGAGCCCTTGGCTATTGCTGGGTAGTCGAGGTGGAAGGGAGGGATAGCCATTTCCTCTCAGGCCCCAATCTGAAGACGGGCCAAATACAGTCCTACATCAATCACTTTGCACTCCAAAGCTTTCCCAGCACCATTGTTATAGAGCAGACCAACGGAAAGAGGCCGGTAGCAGGTGGAAATAAAAAGCCGTTTGACAACTATAGGCTAAGATTCCTCCCAACGTCGTCACAACATTCACACAAGCCAAAGGGGAGCGACGTCTGGCTGGACACACAACATTACGTCAGCAACATTCTCACACGCACCAATACATGAACGTACAAAGCCAGCACAGAGACTCAGTGCCAATATTTTAATCTGTGCTGACACATGATGTAGCCACGCTCATGCAGACACAGAGAGACAGACAGGTGGAGGGACACAAACACACACATCCATGGGTCCTCATGCAGTTATTATTACAAACTGTCTTCTTCACAGTGATATTTGCTGGATTGCTCTGTTGAAATGACTTTAAAACTTTGGTTTACAGCGGTCAAGCGTAATCAGAGGGAGACTGAATCAGATACATTTTCATAAGGGGTGTGAATGAATATGAATGGGAGTTGATAATGTGCTCTGAAAAGACACAAACCGCATGCTGTTTTTTCGCAGTGATGCTTGTTTAGGTTTCTTGTCACCTGATTGACACAATTTGCCACAAACATCACACCCCTCCCTCTCAGAGCCATAACTCAGTGAGTTCAAAACACACACACATCACACACACACACACTCGGCTACAGTCAGCGGATCTCACTCTTTGCAGTGGCCACGGAGGATAAACATGCATAAAACAATTTTATAGTCATATAAAAAAGACGCTCTTTATTACTCCTGATCTCAATCTGATTCAGATTTTTTCTTCAGTCTTCAGTCTGAGGTGGTTTTTGTCTGAACTACAGTAAGTGTTAGTAATCCAAGCAGTGTGACTTTTCATGACGCACATTTGACTAAAATTAAACAACACAAAGATTTAGATTTGCTATCCTCAATAATTTTTCATGTTTTATTCAGCCGAGCGGTGTTGCAGTTTTCACTTTAAACTGTACAACTTCTTTCTATTTACAGCACCTCGGACCAATTTTACTTTTATCCAGGCTTCCTCACATCTCATACAGCCTCCACTTGTATTTTCCAACTATTATCTATATACACATTTCTTGGCCCAGCACAATGAAGCAGCATGGCACAGCATTTCTAACAGCTTCCAGTGACCTCAGGAACAAATTCAAATGTTTTCACTCCCTCATCTTCTTCACCTCCTCGACCAGGCCTTCCTTCACAGGTCAAACTGTGGCAGCTGCAGTGTTTGTGTTCTTCTCTCTTCCTGGCACTGCCTATTCTTGGGGGGGGGGGGGGGGGGGGGGGGGGGGGGGGGGGGGGGGGGGGGGGGGGGGGGGGGGGGGGG
>JBAJHX010000001.1:23161657-23189390 GCA_037176925.1 Amniataba percoides
AGAAAATATACATCTGACATCGCGTGAACGCTCCAGGGTCTCCATAGTATCTGGCTGCCATCTGTATATATATATATATATATATATATATATATATATATATATATATATATATAAAACTAATGTTAGAATCAGTCATCAATCATTTTTTATGCAGATCCTCGCTGTTTCTAACCTCGTTTTCTCCACACACACCTCCACAGGTATTCCTCGGTACCATTCCCAGTCTCCGAGCATGTGCGACCGGAAGGAGTTCGTCTTCTCGTTCAACGCCTCGGCCATGCACTCGCCCAGCAGCGGCTCCTACTACCACCACCAGCAGGTCTCCTACCAGGACATCAAGCCCTGCGTCATGTGATGCGTCCGCCCGGGGGCCGCTGGGTGCTGGTTGTGTGTGTGTGTGTGTGTGTGTGTGTGTGTGTGTGTTGGGTCGGACGGTCGGACGGCGTCACGGACTCGCAGCGGAGCGAAGTGAATCGAGAACAAACAAACTGATAAATAAAATAATAACCACTGAGACACAGAGAGACCCCCCTCACCACCACCTCCACCCAGGACAGACACCTCCGCCTCAACCAGCCCGGACTACTTTTCTTATAGACTGTTTCCACAAAGAAAAAAACAACAACAAGGAGACGGGCCCATTCACAAAACAACCACGTAATAATAATATATAATAATACGAACTTTTTCTTTCTCCTGCCTCTTCTTCTTCATCGAGCAGCGGGGGGCGGACTGTCCGAGATGCCCTGCTGCTGTTTGGTACTCAGTCCTGCAGAGCGGATGACCACCTGTTTATTCTTTCTGTCAGGGTAGGCCAATGTAAAAAGACAAAAAAATAATAATGCACACGTCCATTTCCTCCGTCTGAAGTTTTTACTTTTCTTTTCTTTGACTCTTTTCTTTGGCTCCTTTTTTCTTTTTCTTTTTTTTTTTTTTTTGGACTTTCATACCAGCGTTGACTTTTCAAATGAACAATCATGGGCGTCACATATACGTATGTCCATATATACTGTGTAAAAAAAAAAGAAAAAAGAAAAAGAAAAAGAAACAAACGATGAAGGCACTTTTTGAATAGCCTATAAGCGCAACTTCTTATTTATTCTGTGGGCCTACATAATGTAATTTCAGGCGAACTGGCCAAGGAGGTATTTGCTTTATTGGCAATATTTGTCAGAACGCTTGTTATTTGTTTTAAAATGAAAATTGAGGATATATTGTAAGCACTGTTATGTCGTTTGTGTTAGATATATGTAGAACATTACTTTCAGCACTGTATACATGTATGTTAGGAAAATTAGCAAGGGTCCATCAGTGAGTGCTGATCTTTAGGCTATATTACAACAAATCATTTGTAAGAAATAAAATATATCTGCTGGGCTGTTTCAGCCCAAATCCACAAAGAATAAATATACAAGACCGATTTTGATTTTATCATACACACATAAAGAGTAAATCTGCAGATCTCTTTATTACACAATTATCCTGAAATAAGCAGAGAGATGCAGGTTCTGCTTTTCACACCATCAACAGGATTATCTCATAAATCTATGGACATGCTATTAATTAATTAATCAAAGTAAAAAAGGAGGGTGATCTGAGTTCATGTGGTTTTAGTCTGTTAATATTGAAGCCAAACATTTAAAGCACAATAAACTATAGTAGTACTGCAGAAAAAAAAATGCTGGAGAAATATCACAGTGGTGTCTTGTTATAATGTTCATGACAGTTCAGTCAACCAGGAGCTGCTCATGCCTGTTATTGTAGGCTGACAGTGACTGAACAAATCTGCTTTTCCACAAAGCAGTGATCGATCGATTGTAGATTTAAAATAAATGGTTTAAAAAGTGAATCACATGGTGCCCTCTGTGTAACGAGAGTGTGCGCAGGGAGGGAACGAATCAGAGATGTAACCCGCCTTTGGTTTTACAGTTTAACAGTCTACACAGAAAATGGGCTTTAAGGGGGGAAATGATTTAAAAAAAGGGGAAAGAAAACAGTTCATTGGCTTTTTATATAAAACATAAAGGGATGCTGTGCAGAGACAAACTTTATCTCCCCTCTTAATTAAAATACTCTCTCTTCCTTAAATATTACAGACATGTTCACTTCAAAATGTATAGCAGACACACAATAATGAGATAAAATGACAGACACAAATAATGAATCAGTGGAAGTTTTATCACACTGTGAAAATGCTACTTAGCCACAAAATATATTGAAAATTATTTTCAAAAGACACAAGCCAATGTTCCTAAATAATCACCATCTGATTCTATATTATTTTTTATCAGCTATATCTCACAAAAATATGAATACACATACTATTAATTTAAATGTGCAAAAAAAAAGGGGGAGGATCTTTAAGGATTTGAAATACAGAGTTTTGAGAGTTTCAGTGTTTGAGAAATCTGTGTTTTTTAAAGTTATGACAGACACTCCGACTGCAGATAAAACATGGTGGGTAGAAATCTAGTTTGTGAACTTGTGATGAACACCTCTTGTGAGATTAAGTGACTGAGCTGTAATTTAAGAGTCTTCTTGCTAATTTTATTCTGTAAGTTACGCTGTCGAGGCGTGTGTGTGTGTATACACATACAGCTGTACTCCGGGTCGTTACATGCTGCGTTTTAATACTTGTGGAGCTTTGAAATCTCACAACATGACCACTGACTGAACCCCAGTAAAATGCCACTGAGCACGGGGGTTTGCGGGCTCAACAGCAGTGGAACAGCGCGCATTAACAAACTGATGACATTTACCGAGGTCCAGCACTCTGGTGGGGCCGAGGGAGAGAGAGACGGGGGTCCACAGCTGTTCCCTCGCCAAGCCTGGATGACAGCTCCATAAAAAGCCGGAGGCCTGCTCTGTGCAGACAGACATGCTGTGTGCTTGTGTCTCACTACTATAAAGACTTCAGTGAAAACAGGACACTTGCCTGGAACTGCAGACTGACAGGAGAGTGATAAGTTACCGGGTAATAGACACAGACAGTTAAAACATCACAGGTCACAAGATGCAGGTTAGTGGTTGCTTTAGTCTGGACGAGTGGCCCGCATGCTCGTAGTGTTTCAGTTTGAGGTCATCTCCATTTTAAAGCCAACCAGTTCAAGGCACCAATGAATTTACACAGCAAATAATGAGTTAGTTAGTTTGCTCAAGTTTAAATGATTCATTTAAAGGTTGACTGCATTTCTCATGTATTTGTGTCTGATCCATTAGACCTCTGAGTTTAGTGATAAAGGGATCCATGGTCTGAGAGATAATGCTGAGCTTTATCTTTAATTGGTGCCTTTTCAGTAGAACGATCTGTATCAAATAGTAAAGATCATTTGATGTGATTTAAAGGTTTGCAGTTTGATCTCCAAAAAGAGAAATCAGTATAATTTTATATGTATAGTTTGTTAATTATTGTAAAACAATGCACCATCCATCAAATATTTTTCAAAATCAAGATGATTCAGTGCGAAATAAATAAAAAATAAGACACTAAGTCGGGACCTGTACAGTCAAACACTTTAGTAAAGAAACTTATATTGTTACAAACAGACACATCAACTCTGGAACAGTTCACCCAGGCACGCTAGTATCCTATCTGTTAAATGGTAAAGCTGACTTCATACTTTGACTGACAAAACCAAACAGGATGTGTAATTTTTTATCAATAATGGTATAAATAACAATCTTTAAATCTATTTCCAAAATGAAAAAAAAAAAAAAAAAAATCAAAAAGCATGGCTCCAACACGGCCGCACAAACTAAATCTGTTCATTCTTAAAACAAAAAAAAGTTTAGATGTTTATAATCTGAATCTAAATCCAGATCTCAGTCAAAATCCTGGGTTATGTGCACAGAGAAACTGTGCTACGAGTCACGACTGGATTATGGCTATTCAAATTCATCTTATTGCTGTAGTCTGCACTCAGAATGGCTCAATGCTCTACTAATACGTCTTC
Source organism: Amniataba percoides (assembly GCA_037176925.1). NCBI lineage: Eukaryota > Metazoa > Chordata > Actinopteri > Centrarchiformes > Terapontidae > Amniataba > Amniataba percoides. The sequence continues at coordinate 23,165,614 of JBAJHX010000001.1, forward strand.
TAAATTTGGTTTAAACTGCACAGTATACTGAAGATTTATGGCAATGTATGTCAACACACCTATTTCACAATTTGGCAGTGGAACAGAGCAGTGCTGAAAAATGTGTTTTGCCAAAAAAATTAATATGGTAGAAAAATCAGTGCAGTCAAAGACTGGTGTGGCCTATAAGGATATATAAATATTAGACTAACAAACTAACAAACTGCTGTGCTTCATGGGTAAGCAATATTCAGGATTATATAAAGTGTATAAATGACCACATGGTGGCGCTATCTGCAAAGGACACTAACCAGCTCTTTGACCCATGGCCTTAGTGAAATGTTTTGGAGATAACCAACAAGAAAATACTTAAGTCTGAAAATATAACCTTCTCAGAGGAGGTAATACTGGTAGCTGGTTGTTGAAATACAATGGACTTAATACTTATATATTTTTTAAATATATTTTTTTTAACTCAATATAATATTTCAACAAAAAAAGACTGTTATATACAGTCTCAAGTCTGAAAGGGAAATAACTAGTAGTCTCCAAGAATTATTCAAAAATGCTCCTTCAAGGAATCAAAAGGCTTTCATAACAGAGGTCACAGAGGTATGTCTGTATGTCTGTGTGTGTGTGTGTGTGTGTGTGTGTGTGTGTGTGTGTGTGTGTGTGTGTGTGTGTGTGTGTGTGTGTGTGTGAATAAACAAGGCACATTGGCGTAGTGTTAATATTGTGAAGTGATGTATACAAAAAACTTCTCTGGTAAGATGTTTTGATGCACATCTTATTTGTATTTTGATAATCTCATTAGCCTCAGCAGTCACAAGATTTCTAAGCTTCATATAACTGGCGTTAGCTGCATTAAATCCAGAAATGTTAAAAAACAAACTCTATTCAAAGCATTTAACATTGCTCTATAATAAATACTTCCTGGGCCGCGTATTTCTTCTTGCTATTGCGGCTCAGTCATTTTATTGGTGTCACTCTCTGTATCTGGTGCTGCGGTTTTCGGAGCTGTTGATGGTCGCGGTCTCCTGTTGGACTGTCCGGACCTCTTGCTTCCCCGCTGGCTCTTGGCGAGCTCGGCCTGGAGACTGTGGCCGTTCAGACTCAGGCCCTGCAGAGCCTCCAGGGCCTGCTCTGCAGCCTGAGGGTCGCTGTAGTCCAGGAAGGCCCTGTGCTGAGCTCCCTGCCAGGTGAGCCTCAGCGGGCCGGCCTCCCGCTCTCTCAGGGCGGTCTTCAGCTCACTGACACGCAGCCCGGCGGGGATCCCCCCCAGGTACACCGTGGTCACAGTCAGAGGCAGTTTACGCTGAGATGGGACTTCACCGCCGCCCTCCTCTGGGCCCTTCATGTTCCCTCCACGTCTTCCCTTTCCCTTCTCGCTGATCTCTCCCTCTTTACCTCCCTCGCCGTTTCCTCTGCTCTCCTTCCTCGCTCTAGCTGGGCGCTGCCTGGCTTTCTGTTCTGACTCTGCTCTTCTCTCCTGTTTGGGTTCTCCCTCAGCATCCTGCCGTGTGTTCTGCCTTGGCCTCCGCCTGGTTTGCCTTTTGGGCTGAGTGGCCTGCAGACTGGGCTCCGCTGTGGCAGGCGGAGCTACCCCGAGCGTTACATCTTTTCCAGCCTGTTCCTCCAGAGCACGCAGCTTCTTCAGGATGGGGATCCTCTCCAGCTTTTCTGTGTCCAGCTGAAGACACAAAACCGGACAGGGTCGGTCAGGCTGACAGGGGTGGACTGTCTCACACACACAGAGCAAACAAACAGCCCTGCTCCGAGCCAAAGCGCCATACCTACGGATGACTTCAATTAATAATGAAGTGAAAGCTGACAAATTAATTGGTGTTATTCCATCCTGCTCACGGCCCATGCTGTGGTAATAACTATCTTTATAGCAGCTGGACATTTCACTTCCCTCGCAGTTAAAAATAAAGACTGCTCTCTTGATTTGTTGGGCTTTAAAGTCTCTTGGCAGCCTTTGATGCTAACCAGTTCTGTAAAGGATATACGGGGCTATTGTTTTTACACTGGCCTGTTTGACCCGTCGTTCCCCTGCCCCTGCAGAGCCAAGCTGGCTGGGCAGAAGAGCCTTTGATGATCAGACGTGGCCTTCCTGCCAGTGAGGTCACTGGGTCCTGTTTACTTACAAGCATGTCTTAAGGAACCCAGAGGTTACACAAAAACTCCTCACATGTTAAGAATAATGTCCACATCATGTCTAATAAAAGACAAATTATCATGTGGAAAAATACACAACATCTCCCTGCCAGTGTCAGTGAATAATAGGCAGTTTAACACTTTAAGACTTTTAAATATGGACACAAGATGTGGTGTGATTTTAAAATGATGCATAATATGCATGCATAGTTTGTGCATTATTTTGTCCTTTTTCAGTGTTTTTCAGTCTTCTGTGCCAGTAGCTTTGTTAATAGTAAAAATATAAATAACTAAAATGCAAACTCGTAATAATATTATTATTACTGATCAAAGGAAAGTAAACAATTAATAAAAAAAATGAACAATAGTGGTTTTTCCAATTATCATAACGCAGAGACATTAACTGTATAGAAAAACAATGAATATAGTAACAGTCATAGATTGAGGTGTGGTGTCCTCATACCTCCATTAGAGGGCAGTATCACTTTGCAGAGGCTAAATATTTTGTCAGGCGCCCATGACAGAGCATCTCTGTACGATAACTTATTACATATGTTCCAGTTGAGGAGTCATAAGAAGCAAGTTACAGCTAAAACTTTACAGCACAATACACCTACAGCTGTCCAATAACACATAAACTTCAGAAACAAAATTACCTGTAGCTTGTAACACATTATTCAACTGGGATAACTTTTGTTTGTTTTTATCACTCTAGTTATACTATTACTTTTCAACTGGTTAAGTAATGAACTGAACCTGAACTACAAGATTGGATAATGATGGAACCGCTGATGGGTGTTTAATTTTTAAATAAGTCATATTTTTCACCTTTTCTTAATATAACAGTTTTACACAGACCTTAAAATCAAACAAACTTGACATTAAAGCCTGACATACTGTGAGTCTATACTGTGAATACATAGTACCAGTAAACACAGAAAGTACCTTAGTCCAGATTATTCCATGTGGCTTGGGGATCTTGCAGTTTGTTATAATAACTCTGGTGGGTGTGAGGATGTAGTCCACGGTCAGGTCATGACTTTCTATTAACTCCTCTGGGATGTCCACAACCTGAGAGCACAAATACCCCAATTAGCAGAGAAACACTAAACTATTAATCAAGTGTTTGATCAACACACATTTTAGGCAAAGTCAAGAAAAAAAAGAACTATTTGTTTAAATCGTACTTTCAAGTTACTATTTTTGGTTGGTAGTGTATTGACATTAGTGACCTTTGTGTCATTATTTTTGACTTTCTACTAATTACGAACAGCTGAACTAAGAGAATATACACAATAGTTGCAAGACGCAGAACTTGACGAGTGACATTTTTACAGATTTGGTGTTAATCAGGATTCTTATTTGATGAAGTGAGTCAAACATGTTGAGATTTTGATGAATAAGTATACTAACCTGGCAGTCATGGACAATAGAAACCACCACAGTAGATTCATTCACAGCTCCCATTGAGGCCATCATGCCATACTCCATGTCAGCAAAGCCCTCTCCTTTTCCAATCCGAAGGCCTGCAGGGGAAGGGAGGAGCGTATTTCAAAGGCAGGTTTTGAAATTATGTCACACAGGGAATAACAGCCGGCATGTTCAGTCTTTGGTGGAGCATTTCCCTGCTTGGCCAGACTCACTTTATGTGTATAAATGAGATATAACCAAAATCTGCACCACAGCCAGACAAGATGGAGGATTTTAATCTAAAAATTGCTCTCAATTATAACACAATGACATAAATGTTGAGAGCAGCTGTACCAATGTTTTTAATTCATTCAAATAACTTAATAAAATGTAGGCTGATGGGAGCATGGATGAACCCTGCAAACGCTTCATGAGGACCATGTGGTGCTGTACACTTTGGAAATGGATGCATTATGGTAAAAATGTCAGTTTCACCGCAGCACTACATCAGTTCATCATTGGACATTTTGAAAATAAGGATCAAACTGCATCATGAGTGATGGGACAATTTACATGGAGGGGAGAACACAGAAGAGCTGTGCAGAGCCACGAGGAGTGAAATGGATCTGATTATGCACATCTGCACCCATTTTCATTTCTGTTCTTCTTCAGATCTCCCTGGCAGGCTGTTCTGCTGCCTCAGAGGGCTACAAACACAAAACTATATTTTATACGACTCATGACCTTTGTCAGATGACATGTCCTTTCAGTTTCATGCCATGTTTTACTAAACTTCAAAAGTTCTGGTTTAGCAGAGTCAGTGGCTAATAATAGTGTCTTTGGTCAGAGTCACATTTTGCTGCCCCAGGACACTGTAATGTTCATTACACTGCACAATACATGAATACTGGATAACATAACATACTGATGATTTTGCTGCTGAGTAATGAGAGCATAAGTGGCTTTATCTGTTGTATATTCAAGGGCAAGGAGTGTGTTTTAACCTGGATTTTGTAACATTTGATACATTTACAGTCCATATGGTGAAACTGGTCCACGATTGACTGATCTTAAAAACATCATTATGCTCCATAAGTAAAAGATAAATGATTAGGAATATATTTATACTAACTGATCACTTATTAGTGAATCAAATTTGTATAATCTTTAGGCTCCCAGGTTGTAATTTGAGTTTTTCTGAAGTGTTGAATTGTTTTACCTTTTTCTGACACCGCCACAGAGCCAACCACCACCAGGTCTACCTTCACCTTTGCATCCAGGCCAACGGGCACACTGAAGTCTTTCACACCCTGAAGAAAACATTGAAGAAAAAAAAACAAAACGTTGTAATGGGTTAAATGTTCATGAATCATAATGACATTCTGGATGAAATTGTTAACGGAAATAAGACAAACTTCTAACCTGAGAGGAGGAGCATATGCGTAGCTGTTCTTTGCTGGCATTTTGGGGAGGAGTAATTTTATTGAAAAGTCCGGTGCGAAGACGCGGAGTTGGAACCAGTAAGGTTTTCCGTGCCTGTAAAGATTATTCCAGAAATTAGTCACGAGACATTTACATACGTTTATAGATGCAAAGCACTGATGTGTCTGAAGGAAAGATGTAATGTAGACAACTCAAAAGAAAGTCCTGGAGGGTGTGTAACCCATCATCTTCTTCTTCTGAATTTCTAACACAATTTACAATTTAAGCCCACACATATAGATCAAGTTAAAGTGGTTACAGCACAGAAAATATATTTCCATGATGCAATCTGAGAGTCTGAGTCTTATCATATTCCCACAATGCAGTGCTACCTGTAGCACCGTCAGTCGGGCGCCCTCCAGAGGTTTATCAGGATCCACCTTCACCTCTGCTGTCTGGGTGAACACCTGCAGCTCAGACACCTTGGCGCAGGCTGTGAAAGCGCCCTGGTTGAGAGGAAAGGAGGGCAAAAAGGAAAGGGCTGATAATAATTTTTTCTTTAAGTCGACTTACTTCCAGGGTGACAAAGCGCGCTTGCTGCTGAGGTCTGTCTGGGTTTACTTTGACTGTCTGGCTCGACTTGAACTCCGGCAGGTCTGCAAGCCTGTTGCATGCTTGAATTGCACCCTGCCCAGTGAGCACACAGTGGGAGAGACGCATAGATGCACAGACGGGAGAGTCATTAATCATTCATACTTCAAGAACACCAGTCAAGAGCAGCGGTGCAAACCTGATACCCTGGTGTCATTATTGTAGCAATGATTTTGATACCTCCTTGAACAACCATTATCTTCAATTATTTAACATGTTAATTTACAACACAGTGACCCGATCGAATGTGTAGGTTGCCACCTCTCTAAGGTGTAGAGGTAGCATATTTCTTTAAGGAAACTACTTTGCTTCATAAATTAGATTTGCCTGAATTACAAAACTGCACTCTGTATTATGTATCTTAACAGAATAGCAGAATATCAGATTGGATAAATCTGACCCTTCATAAACTCTCCTTAAACTGTAAACATGAGTGACTCTACTCAACAGAGTTTACTCATGGCCTGTTACTGTTCTTTGAGCTGCTAGTGTCGCTCATAGTAGTCAGCTCTGTGGGCTAAGCGTGTGTTTTATGATCGTATCTGTAACACACACTCTCAGTACTTTTACTGCCCTGTGCACACGTGGTGTCCACGCTGCTGCAGCCAACAGGTGGCACAGAGCAGACTGAAACTTGAATGAAATGAATGAACAAGCAGACAGCTGATAACAGGCTTGCCAGTCACGGCCTTACTGACAACACCGTTTCTTGTATCTTCACTGCATCGAGCTGCTTCAACCTGCCTTGAAATTAGGGATCCTGTTGTGAACAGGCCTCGGGAAGTTGGCCAGATTGTTTTCCTCGATGTGGTCCCAAATTTTCTGACGGATGTCCCACTTCGAGGCTCCTGCAGAGAGAAATGTGACATGCTTCGTGTCAAATGCAAAGTACGGACGAGGCAGCTTTAGCTAAACAATCACACAGCTGCTGCACGTCGACACGCACACTGAATCATTTTAACGCCAATAACACAAACGTCACGGACATTTAACGTACCGGGCTTTATTTGTACGGCAGGCTCCATTGTGTTAATACTGCAGAAGTAAGTTTCTTCTCCAACCCTCGGTTACCCTCCACGCAGTAAAGTCGGTAACATAATACTGCAGGAACAGCTGCCTGTCAGTGTTTATCACTGCTACGGCGGCGCGGGAGGATCAATCTTAACCGAACGCGAAGCGGAGAGCCTCCACGTTGTGTGAGGCCCGTCAGGCGTAAGAGTGCACAACTAACTAAACACATATATTAAGGTGCAGTTTTGAAGAAAAACCTGTATTTTACGTGAGTATGTATATTTTTTCTGCCACCCCACTTTTTTTCCTCCTAGGCTTTTGGCTGGGGAGCCTTTCAACAGCCAGGAAATTCAAAGAGCTTCAGATAAAGGCCTTAAAAGTCCAATAATCTGATAGAAAGAGGCACGAAATTAGATTTTAAAAGAGTGTTGTTAGACTGTCAAAGACTGATGTTATAGACACTAAATTAGATTAAAAACTATGCTATTGATGAGGCCCTCTCTACAAATGTTCAAACACATGCTCTCAAAGGTAATTTATTGCTCCACACACACCCAGCAATGCAAGTAGCTGTACATATTTAGATCCACAGCTGCAAAGTGAAGGATCTGATACTCTGAGCTGATGTGTTCACACATGCAGTCTGTTGGTTCACATGATCAGCTTCATTTGCACTGAAAGAGCAAGCGCTGTTTATGTTAACACAGTAGTCTTTTAGAGCTGGTTTGTGACAATCATATCTGGTGTGTGTGTGTGTGTGTGTGTGTGTGTACTGTATGTGCAGGGTTCACTGTTGAATTCAAGCAGCTCTGTGCAACATTTGATGGCCTTTTTGGAGATAACATTGGTGTGGCTTTTCAAATTTGAACCTTTGTAGGTCTTTTGTCATTTACTCAAATGAAGTTATTGTTCTTCATACATTAAGGTTAAAACAGGGAATGTGTAAATGTGAACGTTGTTGCTATAATCATTATAAATAATAAAATTTTCACCACAAATGACACAAACGTGACTAGTGCATGTATATCTGTTCATTTAGAAACTGCAACTCTCCAGATGTGTGCGGTATCTCACTTGTGTGGTCTTTTGTTTAAAGGTGTCAGTTAGACAAATGAAACTCAAGGAGGAGCAGGAGCACAGCGGCTGAACACATCGTAACTCCTCTCAAAGTCCACAGCAGGCTCTGTTGAAACACTGTTACCCCAGCACTGGTGTTGTTTGCAGAGTTTTATTAGACTTTAAATATTTTATATAATCAAGGATCACCCAGCTATTTGCACATTCACACACACGCTCAAAGTCACTAACTCAGTTAAACTGGAGCACCACCTTCAGGCCTTTAGGCGTCACGTGTTGTTTGGCCCTGTTTTTGAAATGCAGAGATTTCTTTTCAAAATATAATGTCCACCCTCTATCTATTATCTGTGTGTTTACAGCCATATTAGACTGAGACCTACCTCAGTTTTCTCCAGTTTCACCTGATTTTTGAGGCAGTCTACCTATATAAGTTATCAGGACGTATGTCATGATACGTGTGGTATCCGGACACTGCATTCCCAAAGTCTTATAAAAGAGCCCCATGTCTACACAGTGCGCTTTACCACCCTGAACTTACCACATTAAACCTCTCCATAAGAAACCTCATGGTGCTCGAATGATGTTTCCCGTAACCGTACTGGTCACGGCTTTGCAGTGAAATTCTAGTGCAGGGTTTTGTTTGTGCTGTTTTGAAGTAGTTGCAGATGGTCTGAAATATCTCAGTGAAGACAGAGGGCTCGGAGAACCAGAACTGTTTGACAGTCTTTCCCTGGTATTGAGAAAATGAGGAGAGTCATCCTCTACCCGTGAACACTCTTCTATACAAGGAGCTATGAGAAGGGAAGACATGAGGGGAAAAAGAGCACTATACTTGTGAACTTATAAGGACCTTTGTAACAATAACACTTTGATACATAACTGTCACATCTGTATTTAACTGGATAAAAATGAAAGTAAAGTGAACTTAACCATTTTACACCATGCTACATCTAGCAATTACAAAAACATAACATTTGTTTAATCTGAATAACACTTAAACAAACTTGTGGAAGTGATTAGTATTAGAAAGGCAAAATGTCAAAAAGGATTTCACAATCTTAATTTAAGATTCAAGATTCAAGATTCCTTTATTTGTCCCACAATGGGGAAATTTACGGCGCAACAGCAGCAAAAACATACACACAGAGGAAGAAAAGTCAGAAATGCTTGGAGAGTAAGACAAGAGACAATAATAAACATAGAATATAGAGGAAATAAAAAATATATATAATCCAAGATAAATAAATTTAATAATGTAATAAAAAATTACATTTAGGCACATAAAAAGAACATGTAATTTTCAAAGACAGTGAGCCGGCGTGGACATTTCCAGGACCCTGAATCTAAAGTGGCAAAACAGAATCAGCCATCATTAATTGTATTCTTCCTGTGACATGTCAACATGTCCTGTTTGAAAAAGACCTAGAAAAGGTCCACAATTAAATCCTGAAATGTATGACAGGGTATGAAGGTCAGTGCCTTTGTGACTTTTTTCAATGGAAATCCAGCACTAATATGATGTATGGTTGAAGCTATAAATTACAGTCTAAACATTTACAGTGTAATTTTATAGCAGCAATGATATAGAGTGTCATGATAAAGTCAATCCCTCTAATAGTTGTTGAGATGTTTCAGTCAAAGCCACAAATGTTGACTTAATGGCGATTGGCGATTCTCAGGAAAAGTCTGAGAATCGCCAAAGTCAGCAGGATTCGGCTTCTGGGCGCCATGGATATTTATACCAAACTCGGTGGCAATCCATCCTGTAGTTGTCGAGACATGCCACAAAAAGTCAGTGGTCAGTCTGGAAAAGTTTTTTCATACGCCACTTCTGTACAAGAGAGCATAAACAAACATTTGGTGGCCAAACCAATTGTGCAGTAAACAAGTTCCACTGCTGTGTCCTCAAAGCGATTTCACAGAGGGATCAGTCTCAAAGTCTGTGGCACATGTTTATTAGGTGATCACACAGATCTGTTATCATACATGTACGCCTCACTGATCCATTGTGCTGTTTGAGGTGGATTACCCCAAACCTAATCTAAGACAGTTCTGTGGTGTATCTTTAGTACATACACAGCTTTATCACTGTGGGAAAAAGACCCCCATTTAATCTTACCAACATTTAATCTTTCTCGTGTTGGGTGGTCCTGGATAAATGGTTTGGCCTCGTTTTCAATTATGTGATCGATTGCGTCCACATTTGCTTTTGTTTGGTGTGCTCCTGAGCTACCCTGTCCCCTAATAAAACCTGTTCTAGTAATGTAAAATAACACAAAATAAAAGTCAGGACTTGATATGACATGTCGGGCTTTGGCCTGTTTCACTTCAGTTCTGTTCTTTGTCATTGTGCATGGCCAACCAAACTAGTTTCCACTCTGGTGATTTCTAATTTATACTCCACACTTAAAAATATGTGTCCAATTAATGGTGTTTTCTAACTAGAAAGGAGTTCAAGTTATTGTTTGCCTTCTTGCGCCGCTTGTTGTGATAGACTGAAGCGGTGTTGTAAGAGAAGTGGAGGGGTGCGAGTCAGCCTGCCCTGCTGATGGTGGTGTAGTTTGTAGTTTAATATCATGAACACCTGAAGCTCTCATGTCCTGCCTGTAGAGGGCGAGCTCTACCAACAGATTTCTCTCAGGAGAAATGATCACCATTTCCTGCTTTTCTGAAGGTGTGGGATTCAGATTTCTTTCAAGGCTCACAGACAAGTGATTCCATGATGGGTGTATTTATTATCTGTCATTAAAGTTCAGAATTACACTCTCAAATATAAGTGTTCAACTGCCACAAATTTCTATTAATCATCTGCTTTGTTGTTTTTCCAGGCGCCACACCTGAGCTGTGCATACCTGACATGAAGGGGCTCATCAGCAGGTGCCCTCAGCTGTATCCACAAATGATTCATCAAATCATTCATGGACACTGATGCACATACACACAGGGAGGGTCATTCGCACACAGGCACACAAACAATTACCCCCCCTCCAGTGGTCCATGAACCTCCCTGACACCCTTTTCTCTCTCTCTCCATCAGTCTGGGCAGGCTGCCAGCTCAACCCTCCCTCCCTTTCTCTCTCTTTCTCTCTCTCTCTGTCCCTCTTTTTCCCCTCTCTGTGTGTATTCTGTACATACCAAGCCAAGGCTCACAATTCTGCGTTTACTAAACCAAGTGGCTTAGAAATGTGCAGTGATGTCGCTGTTCCCAGACCTCCCTCTCTGTGGTGGACTCGCTCTGTGAGGCAGTGCAGCACTCAGACGCCTCTGATGGCAGAGCAGGGCAGGTGGACTGTGCCAGAAGAAAAACCAGCGTCACCTGTTTGGGAAATCTAGAACAACAGAGGACAAAAAAAGAGGAAGAAGAAGGAGGAGGAGCAGGGTCTTTGGAGAGCTGAGGTCTCGCTGTGTCTACCCTTCCTGCCCTGCTCTCTCTCTCATATGCACACACACAGACACACTCTCCCTCTGCCTCTCCCTTCTTCCCTCCCCGTTTGTCTCCTCCACTCTCCAATGCTAGTGTGCTGAACGGCAGGACACTCTCGGCTGAGCTGCATGGAGGCACAGGGAGGGGCAGGGAGCCCAGGTAAGAGCCATTTTCTGTTTGTTTGGTCTTTGTGCCACAGCTTTTGTCAGATTACTCGAGCATAGTTGTGGAGTGTCTTTGTCTTTTGAATGACTTGTGGTCTGAATAGCCTGTCTGCTAAGTGTAAGTGTCTTTTTTGTTTAAATTCACAAGACACTTTCTAAATACTGGGACTGAATGTTTTTTGTCAGAGGAGCTGCTTTTGAATGTCATGTCACTACATTTTCCTCATTGTCAAGAGTTAGTATATATGTTATGTTTAAATATAGCAGCACACCAGTGCTCCATCTTTTCCCTCATCTGAGATCCAGTTGTGAGGGGTTCATTTCTAACTCAAGCTCCATTTCTAATTTAATGCACTAGAAGGTCCTTTTTCTACCACACACTGTAGGTCAACCCCACAAAGGCTGGACTGATGAAATACAAATTGCAGTACAATAGTGGATGCATATAGCCTTTGTGTAAAGGCCATCCAGCCCTGTGGAAGCATCTATTGCACTGAAGCACATTCAAAGGGCTGATGATAAATAATGTCTTAAACAACATGCACATGTGGGACAGATTATAACATTAGTGAATAAAAAGATATGCATTTTGTTTGTTTTTTGTTGTTTGTTTTTCTTTTCTTTTTTATAGGAGATGCATTTTCCTGCCATGGCTTTGTTCCTCCTGTCATTGTTTACAGCATCTGAGCACTATACATTCATGCTGGTGGCCAGAGCAACCTGCCCATGACAAATTGGGACATTATTTGTTCATTATGATGGGATTGAATTAGAGCAAACATCGTTATCATGATGTATCACATGCAGGACGGGGTCACAAAGTGTGAGTTCTACAGATAACAGCATTTGTACTGTGGCTGTTTTAAAGCAGCAGCCACTGAGTTACGGAGCTCGCAGCAGATAAATTACTCTCAGCCCTTTTTGTGAGGATTAGAATTAATGTTGTTAGAAAATTCACCACATAGTCTAAACTGTTGGGGGAATTTATACTGGAGTCAATGTTTGCTTAACTCATTCTTTTTGCACACTAATTTAGTCATCTATTTCTTAAAAAGAATTTCTATAGAAATACTAATTGCAGCTCATTCTTTTTGCACACTAATTTAGTCATCTATTTCTTTAAAAGAATTTCTATAGAAATACTAATTGCAGAGCAAAATGTAAAATGAATTTGCGATATAGAGAGTAATCAGCAAGCACAATGGATGACCTGGTGGAAGGGGTGTTGAAAGGATGTTAATTCCCTCTGCCTCCACAACAAGCAATGATTGATTTATTGAACCGAGACACCGAGTTTGATTTAACTTTTGGCAAACGTGCAGTGCATCCTCATCCTCTCTCTTCCCTCTTTCTGTCTCTCTCCCTCTCTCTCCATTCGTCTGGCTGTCTAGCTGATTCACACACAGTCAGAGGGTGACAGCTTGAGACGAGGTCAGCCTTTGGCCCTGAAAAAAAAGGGCCACATTACTGATAGCTGACTGTCTTTTTACCACCAGCGACTTCTATATTCTCGTTACTCTGGTTTCTTCACAGGCGCTTCAGCAGGTGGTGACTCGATCAGGCCATCTGTGCAAACATGTCCTCCTATACATGCGGAGAATACTGTGACTTTTCTTCTGTCACAAATTAACATCCTGAATGAGAGCCAGGCTCGTCTTCCAACAAAACACAAAACATTTGGCAAAATATGAGTACACAAAACACAAGAAAATGGTATAATCAGAACAACAGAAACCAGTTTAGCTAGATGGGTGATTCTGAGAGATGCATTTTGAATTTACGTCTTTGTGGCTTTGACGGTCTGTGGACGGTCTGTGGTCTAAAGTTATTTCTGTATATGACGGTAAAGCTATGTATATTCTTCATTTGCTCATAGAACACAAATAGCTCATTAAAATGCGTTGCAATCCCAACAGCCCACTACTCCTGTGATGACATTTCCCCGGGGGGAAAAAAAGATGATTTTAGGGCTAATGGATTAGCCTGGATGGGTAGATGATGAAAGCGAAGCCTCAGTGTGACTGTAGAAAGGTCAGGAAACAGTAATCCAGCCTGATTTCTGCAATCAGTGTTTGCTGAGAGAAATGGAAACCAAAGCTGCTGGCATGGTAGTCTAAATATTGAACAAACATTTCATTATAACAGCTGAGGTAATGCGATAGTCTTTCAGTTTGTGTGGCTCCTCGCTGGGGAAATCAATCAATAGCCAGCAGTGAACACGTCTCAGGGTGAAATCAGAATCCGTCACGTTTCTGGCTTGGCCGTGGCTGTAACACACTTTTCCACTGAAATGAGAACTTTAACTATAAGAAGGAACATACTGCGAGTAGAGATGCCCTTACCAGCCATCTGGAGAGGCCCATCAGAAAGCTGCTATACTCCCACACCACTTTCTATCAGCTCTGTCCATTTGCTTATAAAAAGCCGTACTGCCGTCATTTCTGCTAAATATTGCTCCATACACACAGCTGAGTCTTCTGCCTAATATAATTTCTTATTTGATGTCTGTAATAACTGATCATCATTACACTGAATATTTTCTGTTTCCTGCAGTTTGGAAATTGAGGTAGTTTCTGTTGCAGATATAATTTTGTCTAATTTTTTTAACTGGATGTGCAGGACTTCAGTACTCCTGTCCTTACCTCACCGAGCCGTACCACACTGTGTTTTTAACCGTGTCAAACAGGTGAAGTTTGTGTGTACTCCTGCATCTGAAGGGGTGCTATTTTAAGAAACTATCTATTTTCAGACTTTGTTAACAGCCTCTGTGAACTTTTTTTCTTTTTCTATTTTGAATGGATGTTTGAGATGTTTGTTCAGCCGTCATGAGTGAAGAGCATGACAAGGCAACAACTGTTGAAGTAAATGTCTGTCCACAGCCCAGTAAAGCTGTCTCTCCTCACAGCATCGCTCATCTATAAAACTTTCAACTTTGTCTATGCATGCACAGACACATGTAATAATAATCATACAGAATTGATAAAAGGCAGAGTCTGTGGATGTGGGTAGGCTGTATGAGTGTTTTGAGGAAAGGATTAATGGAAAAACGGATGGTAAAACTGAGATATTTAAGTAGATTTTCCTCCACTTCTTGATGCTTTCAATTGTACTAAATTAGGTCTAGACCTGAGAGCAAGTAAAGCAAATAAACCAGCACTTTTAATGTAATTTTTTAGTCAATATCTAAAAACTTATGATCACTATCTCCACCTTTTTATTCTCTTTGCTCCCTCTCCCTCCTTGTTTATGTGCCTCTGTGTGCTGATAGAGCCCAATAAAGACATCCAGAAGCTGCTGAAGCCCTCCAGCTCAGGTGACCTGTCCAAGGAGTTGTTCCAGCACCCAGCAGGGGAGGGGGAGGAGGGCGGCCTGTCGGGGCACACTGCTAGCCTGCTGCACATCACCGAGAAGAGGCGTGAGTACCTGGGGAAGGGGATAAGAGAGGGTGATATTAAGACTGTGAAACAGTGATGGATGTTCTTTTGTGGTAAAGAGGCGTTAAGGGTAATTAAGAGTGGAAACGTCTTCAACAAGAAGGAGATAAGGAATCTATAATGAAGAGGGCAGAGAACATCCTGCATCAGTTAACAGAGTCCTATCAGTGACAGTCTCTACTGGATCAATGTATATTAAAATATCAGTAGCACGTAATGAATCTCCGTCGAGCACTGATGCATTAGTTACACGCATAACATGGCACGCATTTAATTCTGGACTATCTCAGAGTGCAGATTGATATCCTCTGATCCTGAAATCCACCGAATGATCACTGCCCACTTTAGTTATTCTGGTCCCACATTCTCAAAGACCACTGCAGCTTAGCACTGGTTGAAAGGACTCATTGTGCATCAGTCCCATACAGAGGCTTCCCTGTACGTGTCTCACTCAGAGCCCAGGGCACAGCACCACAGAGACAGATATGGAGGCTACTTGGGTGACAAGGCAACCTTTATCTGCATCACTAACTTAACACTTTTTCCAAGAGACAGCTCATTCAGAGGCTAATGTCTGTGTCTTTGTGGTTTAATGTCACCCACTAACTATCCATGCCACACGGCAAGTCACCTTACAGTGTGTGACTATGAAGCGAAGGGAAAAGTTTGTCCACAGAGCCACAATACAGCTTCACTTTGAATGGTACAGAAGCAGCTTCTGTCTTAGTGCAGCAGTTTTATCTCCAGAAATGGGGACCAGAGTTACTCCTGAGTCATCTGCAGCATTTATTTTTAGGTCCAATGCAAAGAGCCTAGTTTTAAAAGACAAACATCTTAATATCCCAGAGAAAAACAAGTTGCCAGTTTGTGACAAATAAATCACCAAAAAACAGCAACATGTTGCACAGGTAGATGCACGGATACATAGAAGCCCATATAAAACTGCAGTATGGAGAAGTTGCCTTTTGTTGTTGTAATTGGGCAGATGTGCTGGAATTGAAGGTTAAAAATTGATGGTGAATGTTGTTTCATCGTCTGAGTGTGAAAAAGTGTGTTTATATTGATCTTTAATAAGAAGGAACAAAGAGGGAAATGTGCGATTTAAAGCAAAGTACAGCATATTGTACAGCCTAAATAAGAGCAGCTCCCTCCAAAGCTTCATTCACCAAACATTTTTGGCTAATTTGCTTTCATTTAGGTGTTGAATAAAACATGATGTACAAGAGGAGAGTCTTGCAACATGTTTTAATTGAAGCGGTCGCTGATCTGCTCCTCGGTGTTAGAAATCGCATCTTATCTACCTGTCAGTTGTTGATTAGCAATGATTGCAAGAGACAATAAATGGACCCTGTTACAATCAAAGGGTATATCTACAAATGTCTGCATGCTTGATGAGGAAATAAACACTTGCAACAGAATATATAGTGCAGTCTCAATCGCCTTTCTCAGTCATCATTACAAGCTGCTCATGCTGGACTAATGACCTCAGAGCCCCGATGAGCCTGTAGAGAGGGAATGGGGATTACACAGATCCAGCATGCAAGGCACACACTCCTCTCTGCTCTCCCATCCTCTCTCCAAATGTGAACTCCTCCCTTCTCAACCACCCTCCTTATTCTTTGTTCTTTCAGATGAATCTGTCTCTACCTTCCTACTTACAGAGAGAGGAAAGCGAGGGAGGGCTTTCAAAAAGAAAATTAAACTAAAACCTTTTTATGGAACATCAAATTGAGGCAAATGTTGTCTTTCTTACTGTGATATTGAAGGGACATTTATTTCACACGCATAAACTACAAAGCCACGAATACTATGTGTGACATTGAGAGCGTTCTGAATTTTTTTTTTTTTTTTAAATAACAAGAAGGAGTCTAAAAGGATCTGAACGCACAAATTTGCCTTTAGGGGCCACCAGGCTTTATGCTCACTGTAAGGAGAAGTAATGGTCTTTTGTATCATCCATCTGCTTTTGGCACAGACTCCTCAGTTTTTTTTCCCTGTGTGAATTCTCTATTGTCAGTCTTCCCCACTGGCATCTCAGACCTCCCCTGATTGGCTTTTGAGATGGAGGCAGTTGTTTCAGTGTGTCTGCCTGGGAGAGAAAAACGGACTGATCAATTATTCAAGAAGAAAGGGTGTGGGAGAGGAAAAAAGAGATGGGGAGAGGTGGTTAAAAAACTAGCACAGCAGAATGGGAATGGCCATGTAACCCAATGAAAATAATAGCAGCAAATAATGCGGCGGGTGTTTTGCGTTACATAATGACTTCTTTCCTCTTCATCTACTTTCTGTCTGTCCCCTCTCCCTCTTGTTATTTATTTCACATTTACTTTCTTACCTCACTTCATGTCTCCCTCGTCTCTAATCATCCTGCCTCTCCCTCTTTTCTCTTCATCTCCTCCTCCACATTTTCCAGCCTTCCCATTTCACTGCCTGCAGTTTCTTCACCCTCTCTGAAAAAGGGGTCAGAACGACTGATAGCTGTAAGCAGGCACCTTCCAGCCTGAGGGGAAAATAAAATATATTCACAAACACGGACAAAAAAATGAGCTGAGGTGAAGACAAATATGAAGAGAATAAAAAGACAGGTTATTCTTGTCAACCAATAACTTGCAGTCTTTCCACACTAAATATAACCAACAACTATTAGAAAGCAGACAGAGAAAAATGCACAAAGCTCTGAGTGTGAAATTGTTCTGTCTGTTGACTGCTGAGCTTTTCCACTGGTGCTGATTGAGTATATGTGGTGCACTGATTAATGGTGTGATAATGGAAACTGGTTAGCTTAACCATTTAATAAAGTGCCATGTAGCTCTGTGACCTTCAGAGTGATGATATATATATTTTTTAACTGTAAGGGAGTAATGCGAATTCAGTCTTCATGCAGCTCTTTGTAGAGTCCAACAAAGACGTTTTTCAGTGTAGGAGGGTCCAGCTAAACCTTAAATGCGGTCAGTGAAGGATAACCTGTGAGCTAACAAGTAACCAGTAGGCAGGTGCTGAAACTGACATATGTGTTGTCTTTTGGGAGTGGTGAACTGCTAACTGCTGGATTTTCAACCAATGTCAACCAATGTTGGACATGTTAACTCATCTATGTGACTGGATAGATGAGTTAATCTTTATATAATCTGAATGGGAATAGCATTTTAAGAAATAAAATCCCCTTTAGGTTTTCTGCTCAGTGTTATGTTGGAGTAGACAGATCATACAGATCAAGAATCAAGAATAGGTGAACCAAATGGGTAATCCCTGATGTGCTTTTAATGTGTCCTCAGATGTTGAATGTCAGAGAGTGAGGTTGGATTTAATGTCTGATTTAGTTAGTAATATCAGGGAAGAAGCGAACAAGCGTTTGCAATAACGTTTCCAATTTAAAACATGTAGAGGAACAAATAGATGGGGGCTCTGATGGTGCCCTGAGGGTTCCCACAGGTGATTACTGCAGAGGAGGATGAGAAATCACTTGTTTTAGGGAAATATGTTTTATTACATTATTATATATTATTACATATTATATATACGTTTAATATTTTTCATACATATTTTTTCTTGTCTTACCTCATTTCACTTGTCATTCTCTGTCCCAATTTCTCTCTTTTTGTAGACATCACAATTTCTAGTATTATTTCCTACTAAGCATTTATATGCTGGCCACACAGTCCGCAGTTTTATGAATATGGTCCTGGTCCTAGTTAGGACCATGACAGTATAACTGGGCAGTATTGCACATAGAGCAGAAGATATGGGATCAAATAGGGGACAAGTGAGGCTGGTCTTCATGTTCAATCGCCTGAAGTCAAAGATGGTTCACATTTTCATGGCTCATTTCTTATTTGTACTCTCCATAGTCGCTGCGCTCTTATTTTTCATTCCACGTGTCTCCTGGCATTTCTGGTGTTGAGTGTTTTAATAACTTTGGCACAATGACCAGCCACTGCTTCAGCATGATGATCAGTCTTCAAAAATCAATAGATTCTCTATCTGGAGAACGATGCAGGGAATTAAATGTAGCAGCAGCCTAAGAGCAGCAGGAGAGTGAGCTCTGCTTCTTCAGCACTGAAGCATTGTCTTGAGCTTCCTGGAAAACAGCAGGAAAACGACGTGGGATAATAACAGCTTTCAACCTGTCGTGTAACTCGTTGTTTTCTCCGCAAAGACATGCCCACAAACAACCAATGAAGTGTCTCATTCAGGCTGACGTTGCATTGCAGACAGGCGTCCACTGATTCATAAGGAAATACAAAACACACCTCCATCTGCCTCAGTGCGGTCTCCAAACATCCTTCTCACTATAATGGTAGATTAGTTCAGCTCTGTTACACAGAGTTGGTTCCTAAACTGGCTGATGCTGAGACCAGCAGATGTTCTTACACCCTCGCTAGGTTTTGTATATGTATTACAGAGTCTCTGAGAAAATGTTACTTCCCATAAAATGCCAGCTTTGGGGGCAGTGTGATTGGAATGCTGAGCCTGCCACATTGAAGCACACCGCATGTGAAAATGACCCTGTCGTGTGCAGCAGTGGCGACTCCAGCCTGCTGAGGAATCAGAGGCGCGTGCAGAAATGAACAGGTGCAACACACCCAGGAGAAAGTTGCAGATCACAATGTGCTAAAGAACTGGCTATTTTCATCTCCACTGACCTCAACTCTTTTTTCAGTTCTCCACTCGCCGCTTGTGTTAACACACAGGTGTCATACTGACACACAGATGCTCACTGACTGCAGTGGCAGATTCAAGAATGTGTATGAAATATTACCGAAGAGGATAGCATTCAACTTTACAAGAGATTTATAGATAAAAGTGGATAAAGGAGTAAAAATGCTCTTTGCTGACATTGATTTTGCAATAGTGCAGTGAGAGCCAGCTATTGATCTCATTACGTGTACAATGGAGATTCAAGAGCGGCGTTACACGATGAGTTGAAGAGCTCTGTGTTCAGAATATATGCAATCCCACTTACCTGCCTTCTTTTTAAAGTGCTGCTTTTCTTCTGCACTGTCAGCAAAAGTGAGTGGATCATTTTAATCTCTTAGCTTCCCTTTGTCTTTTCTCTGCCTTGTAGAACCCCTGAGTAGTGTGTCGTCTTTGGAGGTGCACTTTGACCTCCTGGATCTGACTGAGCTGACCGACATGTCGGACCAGGAACTGGCTGAAGTTTTTGCTGACTCTGATGAAGAGAACCACAACGAGTCCCCAGCAGGTAAGACCCACTAAACACTTCAATGCATTTTTTTTCACAATATCAAGAGTAACACAAATAGGGGGAACACTATCCAGATCCACACAAAGTTGGTGCAAAATGACTGATTATTAATTTATTGATTCTCCTCGCTTACTTTGCACCCTTTTGCCCCGTAGCTCAATTTTAATAGAAGCTTGGTGGCCCAGTGCGTCACACATAAAATGTGATTGTTGAGGGAAGCACTTTCCCAAAATTAAATTTCCTCCCTATAGCCCTTTACCTCAGCTCAGTGACTTAGTGAGAAACTGCCTGTAAAGGAAAACATTAAATACAAATTGTGCGTGGTATTGTAATATTAATGCGTCTGTGTGTACGAGAGGGAGTTTCATATCATTATGGCTCAGCAGGATCCTAAAAAGGCCTGCTGAGCCATAATGATTTCAAATTTCATGTGACTCCTCCAAAGGCTCATCAGAAAACACATTTCACAGTGTCAGGGATAAACTGCCTTCAAAGTGTAAAGGTTCAGCTCCCCTTTTTACTTTCTGTTTGATTATTGCGAAGAAAAATGTCATTCAGATTCTATCTAATAATACATTTACAATAACAATTAAAAACTCTACAGTTCTGGAAAGCAGGAATGAACAGAGAGAGTACTGTGTGGAGCTTGGACTGCATCACAGCAGGAACATACGAGGTGACTTAATCATACGCAGTAGATGGGCCTCATGTACATATGCATATTGAAGAGGAGAGGCAGTTCACCCAACTTGTGTGTCACACCAGCAGGTACAGCATAAGGGCTTGCACCTCCTTCTCCCGATTTGCAAAAGGAAGCACAAAATCTTTCCCATGTTTTATTTATGACCTGGGAGCCTCATCCTGCATGCGGACAGTGAACTCTCTCTTCCTCTGATACTCCTGCCTCACAGTGTGCACGCAGGATTTCATGCCAGCACAAGATTTAAAGGGCCACTGACACGCTTCAGACAGTGTCTTACACATGTTGTGTATTCTGTGCATGAACTTTGCTATTCAAAAAGCTAAAACATTTTTCTGGATAAAGATGTCAGACTTTTAACTGTGGAGCTCTCTTTAACATAATTCTGGTGACAGAGCTGTCATGGTCATGAAGGTCACACGGTGAGGTACCTATGACAGAGGTTCACTACGCGTGTGTATGTGTATCTAACTCCACTACTGGATTTTACTGAAACAGTGCTGGACATATTTCACTTGATAAGGTCGTTCTTCTCTAGTGGAGAGTCACATTAGAACTTTGTAAATGAGGCTTTCCCTCATATTTTTTCCACATGGTGCAATCACTCTTACTTTCTTTTCCTATAATAACATCTCCTCCTTCTTCAGCAACATCATTCTCTCCCCTCCTTTTCTTTTCTGTTTATTACTAATGTTCCATATCACAGCACAGCTTGTTAAGTGTGAGTTATGGTCCCAATGGGCCATCTGTGCTGTATGCTGCTGTCTGCAGCTCCACAGACAATTATTTAAATTAAAGATGTTATACGGCGCTTAGTGCGAAGGCTCATGTGCAACAAAGAACAATTTTCTTTGTTTCTTGCCTTGCATATTGTTGAGTGTAGAGAACCTTATGCTCAAGTAAAATTATGTCCTAAAACTAAAAGCAATATTCCAGTTTATCATGTAAGACTTCACATGCCAAATGTATCTCCTACATTCACTACTTTTAGCTCTGATTTTGGTATTCACCAACTTCTGTCACCAACTTCTGAAGGAAATATCTGTCTCTTTAGTTGCTAAATGTTCCACTATGTCGACCAGCAAACTGCATCTGTCTGCTGTTTGGTTCCAAGCAGATAGTGTAATGTGTTTTCACTGACTTCTGCAGCTAAAAATGATGCTGTGAGAGTAGTAAAGTTGTGGGCCAGACACAGAGCTGAAACTTACAATAAAGCTGAGGGGAGCTGCAGAATAAGGTCATAATTCTCAGTAGGATCATTACTAAGAGGGACCCCTTTCACTTTATCACACTAGTTTGCATTGTTTAATGTAAACTAGTTAAACGTGTTCCTGGGAAGCACTGTAGGCTGTAAAGTTCAGATTTTAATGTTTTAAATGAAAGGCTTGCTGACAGTTTAACAGTCATGTGATTCAAGTTCTTTCAGATTTGATGCTTCATTACAGATCAGATCAGTCTCATTTGATTTGGTGTAGTTCAGTTTGATTTATGATGATAATTCCAAAATGTTTCCAGCTCTATAAATGCAAATTAATGAATTAAATAATTAACATAATGGTTGTTAAAATCATATCACACTATTTCAATGAATAAAATAAAAATAGGGCTCAAACAACACGTTGGTTAATTATATTAGTACTGTATATGACATAATGTATATTTACCTCCCTACAATGTAAATCCATGTTCCCACAGCTCAGCAGACTAAACTGTTTTAGCTTGTCCACCTTTTCCAGCTGTTCTCTCTGAACCACCACATTAAGTTTCCTCAAACTTTTGTTAGTCACAGGGCACAGCTGCTTTTCAGTAGCCAGGTGCAGGAGATGCAACAGCCAAGAGGCTTCAAGTCCAAAGCTTCACATCCGCTGCTCTGCTTTCTGCTAATCAAGATGAAGTCCTACTGTCAGGAGATGTGCAGCTGTACACTGCTATTATGATGTTAAATGACTTCATTTACACAGCCTCGGATCTGTGAGAAAAACAAAATCCCATCAATGATTACATGTTTGCATACTAGAATGACATATTCAGATGACTGATCTGTTTTTATTGCTAATTAATGCAGCCTCTCAAAGAGCATTCACTACTGTATTTTTACCCACATGAATCGTGAATAAAAATACATCAGTCATCTGAGAACATGGCAAACATTTCTTCCTCGCTGAAAGTCTTTAACCTTTGGACAAAAGTTGTGCCATTTTGTGCAGTGCCTTTCTTAAACCTGCTTCTAAAACTCTCTGGTTTATCCCTGGGAGCTGTTTTTGTCTCCCTCAGTACAGACACGATCTTCGTCTCCGTGTTTTAGCTCGCCTTCATCTGCCAATCCCAGTCTCTCTGCCTCTCCTTGTCTGCTTTAGATATGGCTCGAACAGTTGAATAACAATCCCAGATAGATGCTGCTGTAGGTGATTCTGCCAGTCTGCAGACAGATACTAAAGTGCAACTGCAAAGTGTTTTGTAGGGCCACACATGATTTATGATTTTATTTCTTTTTTCCCTTATTCTTTTATATTTTTTCTTTACTATGCAACTATTTTAGACGATCTAAAACAGCTAAATTAGATCTTCATGAACAAAGATATGCTATTGTACCATACAGATGTTGAACTGTGGATAAAGTGGTTGCAGTGGTGAGTGTGTGCGTGTAAGAAAGAGAGAGAGAAAGGATTTATCTAAACAAACACAAATCTCAGTCATAAGAACCAGCTGTTCTGTTTCATCTGGATTCCCTAAAACATTATTCAGCCTTGTGATTTCACGCAAGGCAATTTCTTTTTTTTCTTTTTTTTAACAAATCTTGATAATCCTGCGCAGACTATGACACTTACATATTGCAAAGCAAATTGCAACAATATAATGAGAGTTGGTTTGTTTTGTCGATAAAGTCGTCAGCGAGATCAGTGTGGGAGAGAAAGAGGAGGATTTTAATTAAATTATGTCAAAGTTTGCATTGCAAATGTGGTAGTATTGAGCTGTGCTGCGTGAGCGCTAGACTATGAGAAACTGCTGAGTGTGTGGAGAGAGTGTAGGAGTTGAGGGAGAGGTTAAAGGAAATACAGGGAGGAGAGGAGGAGAGGAGAGGAGAGGAGAGGAGAGGAGAGGAGAGGAGAGGAGAGGAGAGGAGAGGAGAGGAGAGGAGAGG
>JBAJHX010000001.1:23203176-23219702 GCA_037176925.1 Amniataba percoides
GCACCTGCTGTCACAAAGTAACACCTTTGCATCCGCGTCTGCCGGGGAGAGAGTTTAACAACAACAACAACAACAACAACAACAACAACTCCAGAGGAGCTGAAGCAGTGTCTCCGTACCGGCGGGACCGTCCCCCCGCTGCGCAGGGCGGCACAGATGCTGGAGGAGTCCCGGTTCCAGGTCCGCAGCGCCCAGACGCGGCTCCGCAGGGGCCCGACGCTCACAGAGAGGAGCCCCATGGTGCACTGCTGTGTCCGGGCTTCAGTGCACTGATGTCCGGACCGCCGAGAGGGGCCGCGTGAACACCCTCCCCCTTGCTCTCGCGAGAAGTCGGTGACAAAAGAGTTGGGCGAGAGCTTCGTGGGGCTTCTTGTTGTTGTTGTTGTTTTCTTTTTTTATTAAGTGTCTCTCACAGATAGTGGCTTAAAATCCAACATAAACAAGCATTCAACACTAAGAATATGCTGGTGTAGTACAAAACATGGAGGTTTAGTTATGTTTTTTTATGTGAATTCTTCTTTTGGTAAGCTGTTTGTTTTGTCTGCAGTGTCTCGGTGGGTCACTGGGTTCACTCCGCTCCTTCAGCCACTTGCTGCCTCTGTATTCTGTTTGTGGTGTAACATGGTGTCTGGGCTCGTCTTATGTATTTGGACGCTATAAAGGACACACTGTACTGGCATAATGTTACATAAAGGCTGGCGCAGGTCCAGCTGCTCGGTCTCTCCTCACGTACACATGCTGCCTCACTCGAGTCCATTTACTGCAGTTTTTAGATACTTTTAGCCACTTTTCTTGAATATGTCCTTTATTTCTGCTACTTTATACTTCCACTCAGTTTCAGAGTAAAATAACAATTGATCAACAGAAATTGGACAGTTTAACAATAATTCATAAAGTCAACTGACAGAAAATCAGTTGACAACGCTTTCTTGTTCTGGGTTCATTATTGAAGGAAGCAGATTTTATCTGTATCAGAATTTATCTATATCCAGTCCTGTTGAACCTGACTGTGTTCAGATTTCTCACAGACACCTGAAGACGTCAGCCTGGTTTCTGGAGAACTGGGACAAGTTTTAATCAATAAATCGAGGAAAGTCCGTGGTTGTATTGATTTTGCTTCACTAGTCATCTGAGTTTAGATTTTACATAGAAAAACTCAACAGGCTGTTTGTCTTATTTTCATGAGAACGTGGCTTTTTGTAGATAGGTGGTTCTCACAGGAGGATGACAAGGAAAAAACATACATTGATCTTATAGACCATGATGCATTGCAGCAGCAAACTAAACAACAGATAACGTAGAAACAGAAATATCACTTGTAATTGAAAACATTGAGTATTAAACTGCAAAATGAGTGCTTTTGACAGATCAAGTGCATTTTGTAGATAATATTTTGATACTTTTATTTCAGTAAGGTCTTGAATGCAGGTCTTTCACTTGCAGTGGAGAATTTTCACAGTGTAGTATTCAAACATCCACTTACTTTCTCCTCTTCGTGTAATGTGTTATTTTACTATCTACAGTGTGTTGAGTGGGACAAACTCATTAATGTCGTGTCGTGTTTCTGCGTATGGGTGTACAGTTTGCATGTTAACTGGTGATCTCAGAGTACATTAGACCAATAACTGAATGTCCCTGGATTGTTAGTAGTTCATAACGTTGAGGCTTTAGTACCTGTCGCAGTATTGATTTTGCTTCACTAGTCATCTGAGTTTAGATTTTACATAGAAAAACATATTGATCAACAAACAAAATGTGTGTATGTGTGTCCTTCATTTTTTTTTTTATGTTTTTTAAAAAAAAGAACAAGATCAAAAGAAGGTAACTGTGTGGTCTATTGGGGCTATTTTTGAGGACAGTTGAATAACGGATTGTGCAAGATAACATGACAGCTACATGCATGACTTACCTAACAGGTCTGCTGAGACAGAGCCTGTTTAAAGTGACACTTACCAACATTTGTTCTGCAAAGTCAGATGGCTCAGTCAAAAAAAAGTCAAAGTCACAGAGTATCTGTCAGTGCCGAGCTCGATTTTATATTTATTTTCATTATAATTTTTGCAGATGGTTTAAAAAAGGGCAGTGTTTACATATATGTGTCAATGGGCTGACCATGTCATAGTTCATCCATTAATAGGTGAAAGTTGAACTAGACTTGAAAACAACACTGCAGATTCAATGCAACCCATTACTTTATTCATGCGCTACTCCACATTTTACAACAGGGCACGGCTTTTACCAACACCATGTCTGTCCATTAGTTTGAAAAAAAATACAGTACATCATGCTGAAAGATAACACAGCCAAAAGTCATTATTTTAAAACAAATACTTGAAATCAACATTTACACGTTACCAGAGGTGTCACTTAACATCTTTGTCATCTCTGGACAAAATGTGCTATAGTTACTGTAAGACTGAAACCATTAATATGATAGTAAGTGAATTACGATGTTTGGATAACCTGACAATCTTAGGCACAGGACGTTTATGAGTATTCACATCTATTTGCTACACACTGCACTGAACTGAACCCGAATAAACACAGATCAAACTGTCCACGATGAGCTCACAGATTTGAATGAAAGAAAAGCACATTTAACTTCCATATTCTTTTTCTTTTTCACTTACAAGAGAAAATACCGGTAATGCATGCTTTGATTATACATCTGTTGTCAATATATGTATTTATATATCAAAGTATGGTTTTACTGATTGTATAAACACAACTTTCTTGCAAGCTGTATAATTATTTTTAAGTATTGGCAGGGTGGCTAATTAAGAATAAAAAATAATACCTACAGTATAAGGTATGGGAATGCTGAAAAGAAATTTTGCTTTAAGGCCTGAAAATAATGTTTAAAGATCTTATTTTATGAAATGTAAAAAAACAATTAATAGATTATGACTCTTAAATGAAAATGGGCATGTCACACAAGAGGAGGAGGGAGTGTTTATATGTGTTATATGATTTAAGTTACACTGATATTATGTTTAGAGACAGATTTAACTTATTGTGAACTAAATAAACAATACGTATATTACCACCTTTTATAATATAATAACCTGATGCTTGAAAGTGGCAATTCAGTGTACGGTCAAAAACTGAATTTTGCTTTTCTGAAATAAAAATACAAGTGTAAGCTGAAAATTTCTGGAAAAGTGGAGTTATAATCCTTTAAATTCAAAACCATTTTCCGTACATGGCAACCTTAAAGTTTAGTATTCAGCTTGGTTGGCAGTATAGATTAATGCAGTCGAGGCTTGTAACAGTTAGAATACAGCTTCTGCATGCATATTCACCTACTGGTGAAGTGGCTTCTCTCTAATAGGGCATTTATTTTGTACATTTATACAAGCAGACACACACACATGGGAATCACTCACACATACACAGTGTTCAGTACATCCAATTTCATTATGGATTAAAAAGTTGGATAAAAATATATAGATATATATATATTAATTTCCATATGGGTTTCTAAATACCCTGCTCCATTATGTAGTGCACAGGAAGATGAGGACACTCCAGTATAAACATACGCACAAAACAAACTGAGGACAAAGACGAAAAGCAGGTCTTCTATCAGACTTTCTTGATCGAGCAGAGCACAACATGAGGCAAAGTGCAACATCCAGTAACGTGAGGTAGTCCTCTCCAGAGTTACGCATCCTTCACATCCGGCTCCTCATCCTGCTTGCGCTCAGTCATTCGGGCACATCGTGGACAAGTTGTGGAGTTGTCATAGTAACAATCTCTGAAGGAAAATATAAGAAAACAATAATAATTTTGTTGCAGGAAGATTATTTCTTTCTTAATCATAAGGTGGTGGAATAACTCAGTACACTTACTAAAGTATCATGCTTAAGTACAAATTTAAGGTTCATTTACATAACTTGAGCATTTCCATTTTAAGCAGTTTTACACTTCTATTCCTCTACATCTCAGAGGTAAATTATGTATTTTTACTGCCATTTATCTGACAGCTTTAGTTACTTTAGATTATAATTTACCCTTCCCGTCCAGTGAAAACCACATATCCCCACATTTAATGATTATGAACTTGAATGTTTCTGATAAACTAAAATATTGAGTGAATAGCTAGAAAAATATGTCACAAAGCTCAACAGGCTGTTTGTCTTATTTTCATGAGAACGTGGCTTTTTGTAGATAGGTGGTTCTCACAGGAGGATGACAAGGAAAAAACATACATTGATCTTATAGACCATGATGCATTGCAGCAGCAAACTAAACAACAGATAACGTAGAAACAGAAATATCACTTGTAATTGAAAACATTGAGTATTAAACTGCAAAATGAGTGCTTTTGACAGATCAAGTGCATTTTGTAGATAATATTTTGATACTTTTATTTCAGTAAGGTCTTGAATGCAGGTCTTTCACTTGCAGTGGAGAATTTTCACAGTGTAGTATTCAAACATCCACTTACTTTCTCCTCTTCGTGTAATGTGTTATTTTACTATCTACAGTGTGTTGAGTGGGACAAACTCATTAATGTCGTGTCGTGTTTCTGCGTATGGGTGTACAGTTTGCATGTTAACTGGTGATCTCAGAGTACATTAGACCAATAACTGAATGTCCCTGGATTGTTAGTAGTTCATAACGTTGAGGCTTTAGTACCTGTCGCAGTGCTACACTTCTGCCACATTCTTCTCCATAGTTGTTTTCACAAGTACATTATAAACTTGAAACAATCAGATAATAAGGTGACTAACCTGTGGAAGACAGCAGAGCACTCGTGGCAGACTGAGGTGTGACTGTCAAAAGGGAACAGGATGTCTCCTTCCTTACACAACTCACACACAAAGCCTTTGGCCTGACAACGCTACACATACACACACACACACACAAAATGGAAATGAAGGCCAGGGTTTCAGGAAGATTATTTCTTTCTTAATCATAGAGCAAATAATACAAGTCAAGAAGTGTACTAAAAGATGTGTGGCACATACACATGCAATACACTCACTAAAAAAACAGCTGTATTTGTGCTTTAAGTATGAGCTTACCTCACAGTCTAGTTTGATGTGCTTAGCAAATGTGGTGTGGATCTCTGTGAGAGAACAGCTCAGTCTGCCACTGGAGATGTCGATCAAATCTTGTAGTGAATACATGTCATCATTCTCCACAAAGTGCTGCCGATCTTGCAGCTGGGGAGCACAAGTACAGCAGAGAAATATTTATGAAAATGTGCCATGTCATCATTTCATGATAATAGAAAACATTTTGTATGTTAGAAAATGGCTTTTTAAGTATTTTAAAAATATTAATGCACACGTTGCCACCTTCTGAAATACCACTAGGACAAATTCTAAAAATAACCGAGATCAAGTCAAACGTACGGAATCTGTACGAATTAATACCACTCATGGTGTCTTAATTTTACACTCTGAACCTTGATGCAACACAAATTCTCCATTAAATCCACATGGTGGCACTGTTGTGACATCTTACTTGTTTATCTAATATTGTATCATGCCAATGCATATATGTCTGCTGCGCCATACAAAGTCTTTTTTTGGTAGAAAAAGATGCTGACCTGTAGTAATAGTCGAGCCTCCATGGCTTCTTTACAGGTAATAAAATAGGGTTTCATCAACAGAATATCTTGACGTAGTTTCTGTAAAGGAAAACCAACCCACACACACACACTAACACTTATTAATGTCTGTCTCACTTAATGCACAAAGCTGCACTTGATTTTTCATCTCACTCTGTGCAAGCTGCGAAAAGCTGTTTGATTTTCAGCACAAAAACTGTTGACGCAAAAGTGATAAAGCCCTACACTGGATTAAGTGACAACTATAAAACGTGACTATAATGAAGATGTCAGGGTTAGATGTTTAAATTAATTTAGATCCTTCTAAAATCCAGGTGTAAACTGGCATAATTTTACAAAATATACAGAAAATAAAAATACAATCTTTAATTTAATCTCCACATATCTTCCTCCAAATAAATTGAGGCTACCCACTCGGATCTCGACCAGTTCCTCCACAAAGTTGAACAGTAGTGGGTTGATTTCTTTCAGCTTCAGCACAGGTCGTGAGATCATCAGGGCCAGGTAGCGCAGTGAGGAGCGACAAACCTGAAAAAAAAACACACATACCTACATGAACATGCCTGCATGGACATGCCTGCATGGACACGCTCATGCCCCTTTCACACCAACACAGTGACGTGCAAAGGGGGACAACCTCGGTCAATGCACATCATCTGATCTGGATTTGTTAAGCCTCCTCATGACCTGGGCTGAACTTGAAAATGGGTCAGATGCTCACTGGTTTTTCATAAGCTGGCATTTCTATCATAGATGGGAACATGATTTGAAATTGCTGATGCTGAAACAACATTATGTTGACGGTCCTGGAGAAACTCTCTCCTCTGGAGCCACAGCAGACATAGTAAAGACTGTTTTCACAGGCTTTGTAGCACTCACGTCAAGTAAATTCACTTTGACCAGTAAAATCAAGTTTATCTGATGCTTCTGTAACAGGATTACAAACAGTTCTGATATTTAGCAGCAACATGTCTAAGCAGTTGCAGATTTAATTCTCTGTCAACAGTGATAAACATAGAATAGCATACAGTATGACGGCAGCCTCATCTAATGACTCAAATGCTGCTTTAACACAAGTTAAGTAAACCCACATAAACAAACATCTCACACCTGTTTGAAAAACAAACCTTTAACTTGACAAGAACTTTCATAGGTTATAAAAAAAGATGAAGGGATATTTTTACATGCAGAGTGTATTTTGGTGTGGTTGCTGAGGGTACCTTGCGTGGTTCAAACTCCCAGTTGTGGATGACCCGAGCTGGAACGATGGCTGTGTCATTCCAGTGGCATGTGCTGCAGTAATACTGGCCAGTATAGTCACACTGTCTGGCCTCACTTGGGACACCTCCTATAAGATACAAACGGCACTGCATGGTCAAACTATGGAGCAAAAGTGTAGAGTTTAGATATAAAAAATAGATATTTATAAAAGATGATGTTCCATATCAATACTCAAAAATGTTGTAGCTTAGTCATTTTTAGTCAGCAATTTCCAGATGGCTCTAAACTAACCTTGTTTACAGCTGCACATACATGACTATGTTTGATAGCCATCAGTTCAATCAGTTAAGATCAGCCTGCATTTTGCTTGTCAAACTCGTTTCCCTATTTCAGCATGCTGAGCACCAACCAACACAATAATTTGTACTCACTCAGTGAAATAGGTGTGCGACATTCAGCACAACGGTAGTCTTGCCGGTCTAGTCCTATCTCAGGACAGATACTGAGCTCATACTCCGACTGGTGACTGACCTTTGACCTGACACAGGGCTTGGTGATCATGTTCATACACTTACTATGGCAGCGATAATAGCAACCTGAAATGAGAAAGGGGTAATCACATGGCATGACAAATTCTTTTGCACTGCTGTTAATACTATGTGGCTGAATTTAAATAATGAATCACCATCTGTGAAACTGGTAATTTGATTAAAAAACATTCAAAGT
This sequence comes from Amniataba percoides, assembly GCA_037176925.1. Classification (NCBI taxonomy): domain Eukaryota; kingdom Metazoa; phylum Chordata; class Actinopteri; order Centrarchiformes; family Terapontidae; genus Amniataba; species Amniataba percoides. The sequence goes on from JBAJHX010000001.1 coordinate 23,210,705, forward strand.
TAAATCTCTGACTGGCCGATATTCACATATTTTAATACATAGCACATGTATCTTTAAGAAAGTACCATCTGTGGCCTTCCTATTCCATGAACAATGGCATGGTTCACAATTTCTACACTGAAATACCTCTGTGGTACTATATCAGACCAAATAGTGTGTCTCACCTGTGCAGGTATACCAAGTCTGAATAAGGCCCCAGATGATGGTGCTACACTTGTCACAGGTCTGTTTCACACTCTTGCTCTTTTCCTTGGAAAAGCGATGCTCCAGCAGGATTCGCAAATTAGGCTCATCCTCCTCAGGGTCCTTTCAAAGGGATTAAGTTCAACAACAGAGTTTTCCCAAGAGCACCACAGTTCATGCACAACTGAAACAGACACTACAATTGCAAAATATGTACACAATTATACTAATTTGTGCACAGTGAGACATACTTTCATATTATATCATGGTGTGACTGTGAAAAGTTTACATTAAGTACGAAAGTCACAGACCACCTGCTGTGAGAATAAATAGAACGATGTACAGAAAAGGAAATGTAAATTGTCGAGAGTGAGGCCCAGCAGTATTCATTTACCAACTGTGCAGATAATTGACATAAGTGATGAAACCTCTGTACTGACAGATGTAAGATGCATGTTTCGCAAACATGCCTTAAAATGGTCATAGAAGCAGCCAGACTAAAATACTCTGGGTATTATTAACACAGAGCAAAGGTATATAAGACCGAGATGTTCAGTCTACTTTATGTTCGCCAGTCTTCGGACTGGGGTGCATCATTCATGTCCACTGGTCTCCGGACTGTGAACATCACTTTGCTGTGAATAAACTCTGCCTTGTCAAACTCAGCAACGATTGGCTCATCTCTTTATCTCAATGGAGCTCATCATCAGAAACAGATCCCCTGTAACACATGGGATAGTGTACATTTTGCCTGAAAATGTGACTGGATTTCATCCCAATCAAATCAAAAGCAGCAAAAATATGCATTGTTTCTACTTTTTTCTAGTATTTCCGAAGCTCTTCTGTTCTTGCTGTATGATTCTCCCTGAAGTACTAATTTATGTTCCCTAGAGAAAACTTTTGTTGCAATTAGCATCAGATGGCAATTTAAAACACTACTACATTGTTACATAATATGAAATGCTCTGAGAGCAATGCCTGACATTCAGTTGCTTCATGTGATAGGTTTCAAAATCTCTCAAATGTCAGTAAAATAACTCTCTGTAAAAGAGAATGTGGATTTATGCATGGTGGAGGATGTATATATGTAAATACTGATTAATAATGAGTGCAGCCAAATTCATGATCAAGCTCATTCAGCGTTACCGTGCTTTATGCTGTCAGATATTTGGTTATTTTACTGACACATTAGGATGTGGAGGCCCTGAAGACAAATCACTTTCAGGGCTACAGAAATGCAATGCACAGGTATGCTATTTGAAATAAATCAGTACGCAGAAATATGCAGTCAAAAAGGCAAAGAAAATCACTGACATTAGATTTTCTATCAAATGTGCTCAAATCCCAAGTGGGTTCTTAAGTAACAGATTCATTTAATCCTGCAAAACACTAGATTAAGTAGTACTGTACTTTTTAAAACCTTAAAATATCTCTAGAAACAGAAACTATGATTTGAAACATGAGTTTCTGCAGGAAGTTGGTGATCTCCACAAACTTGTTCATCATCAGTCTCAAAAAATGTCTGCAATGCCTTCTCACATTTGTCTCAGACAGGGAAATGGCTAAAAGGCAACAAGGGACACAATGAAAGCTTCTTCTTCTTTCCAGTTACCTCTGATCTCCACCCATAAGCATGACTTGTTAGCCACAGGCCAACTACAATATGATTAAACTCGCTCTCAAACTACTGCACCCATCAGGCTTTTCTAACATTTTCATTTTCCATGCACATTAACTCGAATGCAGCAAAAAACATTTCTATCTGCAAACATTACTTCACAGTCAAGCATTCTCCTAAATCAGAAATGTGCAAGTGAAGTTGGTCAGTTATGGGGATTCTGAAACTTCACTGAGCTTGTACCAATAACTACAACATCATAATATCCACTTCTCCATTCATGTCTCTGTTCCCACCTTAAGCTCTTGCAGTTTGAGACGAAGGTGGATAAGTTTCACCACGGTGTCCTTCTGTCGCTCTGAGTGTTCTGGCAGCTCCAAGATCAGCTTTTTACACTCTTCTATGGCCAGTTTCAGCTGTTCAATGTCGGACGCCACAAATGAACCCTGGCACCGGTACATAACAGCAAAAGCATGTCTAAGCACACAGTTAACAGGAGCTCCTGTACATAGGCACTCTCAGATTTACAATAAGAAACTGTTTTATTAAGTTCAAGAACTACTGAGCAATGCATTACTTACCATGGGCCTTGAGAAGTGGTCCTCAGCTAGACCCAGGTCCATGGTCCGATCTGAACTGTGGGTTCTGGTCCCAGAGAACAGCTCAGGCCTCGACTCTGAAAAGAGGGAAATGTGCCATAAAGCGCTCTTTTCCTTGCGAATACACACACACACACTGTACTCTGGTAAGCGTACTCAGTCATGCATGCTAATTTCACACACATGACTGTGGTCACTCAGGACAATTCCTGCAACTCCAACTCAGCACAAGTTTAGAAGCAGAACACCAGCTCTAAATGGACAACTTAAGGAAGCACAGGTAATTATCTTATCAGTTCTGCTAATGTGTAACTGAGCCAGCTGACTCCCACTGTGTCATTAAAGCTGCTGCTCATTAGTATGACTGGAATATGAAGTGTTGATCACTTAAACATCTACATGTATCACTTCTAAATCAATTAAATCACAACTTAAACATTCTGCTTCTATATATGGACAACTACTGCTAGAACTGTTACTAGCCTTTGTACAGAAATGTCTTTAATCTGTGGTACTTTACATATATAGTATTACTTCTCAAGTTGATCTACAGTCCTGACACGTGAAATGACTCTGACCCTCATTAGCCACATGACATGAAATATAAATAACTCTGATGTTATGTAAATGAAATGGTGACATCTTTGCTTGCTTAACATAATAATACAGTGAAAATGATCATTTTTAACTTAATATTAAAAGAGGAAAAGGAGACAACAAAATAAAAATGGTGACAAAATATACAGAACATCAATATGAAGTCTGTATGTCAAAGAAAATCTGTGTGAGATGAATACTTAAAAAAAATCAAACCTATGTGGTTTCAACCAGGTTAACTGAAATTATCACCATCATGTTGCATCATGACAGACAATTTCACACTGAAACTAAAAAACACAAAAATGTCATAAAACTTAACAGAGGAATCTGCACATATGAAAAGACAAACAGTCCATAGATTTATAATCTTATCTTACACATAGATAGTACATATTAAGTCACGCTAATCACGCTAATCAATTTTAACCAACCCTCCATATTACTTAAACAGTGCAGACGAACATGAATGTTACCTGCATACACCTCAGAACAAAACATGTTGTGCGAATTCAGCTTTTCAGTGCCAGACGCTGGACAAGATGACACAGGATGATGCAACGCAGCTCAGCTAACACTGTGTTAGTCTCGCCTGTCGAAATGTTTCTGATCAAACAAAAACTTCTTTCCCAAATCCTACAATACAGGAAGTGTTACTGAGGCACTGCTTACACTTATGCTTTTTGTTTCCTGTGCTTCAGCCACAGTACATCCAACTTCCTTTTCCATGACCTTTTTATGTATTAAAAATCTGTCCTATACATGGAAATTATTCAACTTCTGTAAACATTTTAGGCACATCATTTGTAAAAATCTGTTTCATGAGGGAGTCACTGCCAAATCCTGAGAGTGAGCCATGGTGACATGATCTCAGCACCAAGTAGCCTAACTGTGTCTGGCACTGCATGTTAACATCTGCAAGTGACATTTAGAAAAGCAGAAATTGCCACTCCAGACAACACCTCATACTTCAGCACCAATCTCTTTTGTGAGGCAAAATTTATATAATAAATAGATCACTACTCCCAATTTCCACCCACACATCAATTTTATCCTAATGTTCCTGCAAAGAGAGACAATTATTTTATTCTGCCTGTGACATATCACAGACTGGGAACATGCCACATTTTCAAACACACAATCACAAATAACATCCCAAATTAACTGTCCTCTTTTTACAGTCTCCCAAACCTGACATCTTTTCAGAGTGTAACAGAATATTGAGGACATGACTGGATGTGTGGTAAAGCAGGTGAGGCACACTTCTTAGTTTCCCAATTTTTCAATGAATTATTATAATTATTATGATTTTCAGTTCATTTCTGTGGATGTCCTAATGGGACCTTAAAGTGGGGTCATAAGATGGCTGTGTCACGATTTGAACTTCAGGTGTTACCATGCTGTGGGGGGGTCTTGCCTCCTTGGGGACCATCTTCTTCCTCTCCACGATCAAAGGGATTGAGGCGGGTTTGGCGGAAAAGTGCAAGTCTCTCATCATACTCCATTTCACCGGCTACATCTAAGGAAGACAAAGCACGTTCTCAAATTCAACCATTATTTTTTTATTTTAGATACTCTAAAGACACAGAGGACATAAGAGTAACAGTGTATAAGTATATAGTACATACAGTAGTAGTGTAACAGTGTTATAAATTGGCTTTGACATAGTACTTATCACCTTTTCTGCTACAAATGCTCAAACTGAATAATGTCTTGTCATGTTATGAGGTATACCAACTGGTGCACAGCTCATAAACCCAGCATGATGCCAACATGGACTGTTTTTCATACCAACAACACGAGTTATTGATGGAAAGAAGTCTGCAACAGACCTCAAGTAGCTAAATGAGGACAGGAAACCCCTAAATTTTTATGAGTGCTTGTGGCACAGGAAAGAATGAAAAACAATGTATTTTACATTATGTTTGGGTTTTGTGTGTGAATTAAATTGACACAGAAATGAAAACCACAGCACTCCCATAACAACATAACAATTTGCTGTACTCAGAACGACAATAAAACCACCGTCACTTAGCAGGCTGCAGAGCAAATATAACATGAAGTCACCTATGAACAATGATCCAGAATCACTGTCAAATAGTTATCATAGATCATCGAGCTTAGCACATGTGGTCCAACAACAGCACACTGCACACCTGAGAGGGGATAAAAACAGTCTGAAGCATCACCTCACCAATGAAACCACCCAGAGCTGCTGCTGACAGTCCACCATACAGCTTTATTATGCTTCAACTATCACTGCTAAATACTTAGGATACTGAATACAATCAGTGGTGCAGCAAAAAAAGACACAAACAACAACAAGCAACACAGATGTCAACAGCTAACGGTAGCTAGCTGGCTAGCCTTCAAAACAAACCCTCTGTTTTGGTCTTAATTTTTGCTAATTACACTAAGCTTACCCCTTTGTTGACCTAATTTATCAGCAAGGACTCGGCAGCTGTGAAAAAACAGTGTGTGGTCGACGCTTTTAGTTACAATGAGCAGCTCCCCCGGTGTTGTTTTGTCTCTGTCATCAGCAGCATCACAAGATAAAAAGGCGTCAAGTCATTTGTTGATAGAATACTACTTCCTCTTTGTATTTTCAAAACAAAACCCATCAAGCGCACACGCGGTAGAATTTCTGAGGTTAAAATGAATAAATTTAAAATACTTTAGCTGTACTTAATGTGAACATAAAACTAAAAATAAAATGCCAATGTTTTTTTCTGGATGTGGTATTCAAACTAGATTATCTTGTTAAGAAATACTGTTTCGTGCTTTTATTTTGAAGGCAAGCGTCCCTTGTATTCGTAGTGTGTCTCTTTCAATGGCATATTCCAAGTCACTTCCTCACACATGAGGAAACATCATCTTCAAACTGCAGGCTCCATGTCATAATGAGGGCTCTCCTTCGCTTTAATGCGTAGTAGGTAGTTCCCACGACATCCAATAACAATTCAGTAATGTAGACTGAATTAGAGACTGCACTGATGATAGAGATGGAAATGACATTTCATTATATCAGACTATTCACAATCTCGCACAATCAGTGTAACAGGAGAATCAACTGAGTTTCTGAACCTTTTGTCTAACAAATAGGATAAACACAGCTTGTCTAGTGAAAATGACTGTCTTAATGACTAATATGATACTAAATTAAACAGATTTACCTAATGTATTGTATATGTTATTCTATATCTCTGTTTAGTTGTATATTTACTTAGTTGTTAAATATATATATTTTAACTATATAATTTATATTTTAGGTCTTTATCTTTTCACTTTATATTTTTATTTCTTTAATCTATTTTTTGTTTGAATGTTTCTACTCTTGTTAATATTTTTTAGTACTGCTTAAGTAGCCTGAGATTTAATAATTTTTATTATCAGTGATGTTTGATGTAAATTTTTGTGCTAATGACAATGCAGTTGTATAAATTGTTTTTTTTATACCTGAAAAAAGGTAGGGAAAATAATGAGAGCAACACAGAAAGCAACTCAAAAATGGAAAGGGAGTTACTCCAAAACACATTGACCTCTCCAGGATTTTCAGCAGGTAGGTGTTATGAAACAGCTGTCATCTGATTGGTCTGTTGCATCAGACAGAAAGGTGATGTCATTGACCTAAATGGTTTATAAGATATAACATCAGAGCACATCAACTCAGTACAGCAAATAAAGTTTGTTGTGTTTCAGGAAGATTTCATAAAGTGCCACCAGTTTTGAAGATGAACATTGACCAGTTGAAATGAAAAATAAAAATAAAGCTGAGAACAACTGGCAGTGTAGTTATTTTATATCAAATACTGTATGTTTGTGATTCGCTTGAGTATCTTGCTGATGAATTGACTTTAAACACTTATAAATACATTGAATAAGTCGTGACGTTTTGAAGCTTTGGGGAGATTTCCTGCATGTCAAGCTTAATGTATAAATAACTTCACCCACAGCTGACAGAATTCAGTGGTTTTCCACATTAATGTGGTCAGTGCTTATTTAAAAATTATACTGAAAAACATTTTTAGCAATTAGGCAGTTCCTGGAAGCTGCAAACATGCGAAGTTCATACTGGAGCTTATAAAACATTACACAGAAGGTAAAGAAAGAGAGCATTATGGATATAGGACAGTAGTGCTTTTTGATAGAGTTTAGTTTGTGGCTGAGGGTCAGAGTCTTGGTGTCTGGTTTCTGATAACCTCGTACCCTTGTAGCATGTTTGGTCTTTTGGTTGTGGATGTTTTGTTCAGCTGCAGAGATTTGTCTTTGCTGTGAACAGAGACGCTTTGTGAAGCAAAATGAAAGAAGTATGCAAAACCCTAACTGTAATCATGCTGCTCCCTGCAAATATCACAGTCACACATTGGCTGTCCTTTGGGCTAATCAGTGATAATTACAGTCAAGTGACATGTCCACGTCTGCATAATTATTTAATATGTTATCTCCTTAATTTACAAAGTTGGAGAGCCTCTAAGAGTGGTTGTAAAGAACTTAAATGTGACTGTGGCCATTGTTAGATATAATGCTTGTCTTACCCAAGATTGAACATTTTCATGATAGTGTCACAGGTTTTGCCAAACTGGCAGAGGGTATTGTCAGTCATGTTCTTCAGACAAGCACATCAAGGCACAAAACACTGCTGCCTGTGTCTTACAGGCAGCTATATTTGTTTGTTTGTTTATTTGGATCCTCCATTAGATACAGCAAAAATGCAGTAGCTATTCTTCCTGGGGTCCCAGGAAGAAGTGCACTTATAGATAGATGTCTCTATCTACCTTTGATGATCACCCTGGCAGTCGTGATCAATTCCAGTTCTACTTCATTTTCAGTATTGAGGGCCAACCCTGACTTTCTAAGATTTTTTAAAATTAAATAATAAAAGTGCCAATAGACAAGCTTTTTGCTTTAACTTATCATTATGACATAAATGTTGCATGCACAGTGATGGTTATAGAGTAATGACACCATCAGCCTCATTTTCAGGGTTAATTCTGTCTGCCACCACGTACAATCTCCTGGAAAAATGTAGACTTGATTTATGGCACAAATTAAGTGCATCAACCTTTTATTTTATCTGTCTGGGGAATACTTTTGTGATGGGCCACCATATATAAGTCCATTATTGTCGCACAGGGACATATTTTCATTGTGTAGCTTGTCAGGGTATATCTTATAATAATTTATAAGCTGGCCAACCTGATTCTGTTGTCTTCATGCTAAATGATAAATGTGGAATACTGCAAAGGAAAATCACAATACTTATGTCTGCATATGCTGCCTTTTAGGTGCATTGAGTAAACCTAAATACATTTTCATTTCTTTTTTTAACAAATTTATTTATACTTTTTACATATCAAAAACATTGACATCATTAGTTTAATATTTCTTACAAAAGTTGTGAACCTGCTCCCAAGCCTCCATCCCAACCCGGTGGCATCCCCACAAGCACATTCACATAAGCACTCAATATAACTCATATCAAATGGCTAACAGAACACCAAAAGAAGAAAACAAATATACACAAATACAAAAAATAGACACAGACCAAAAAGAATCAAACCAATTTGTGTCGATCATTATGGTCATAACACCAATACTGTGGCCCTCTGGCATTAGAAAAAATGTTCCAACAGTCAGAATATGGGCACTGTTGTCCAGTTCAGCAGTGTCAGACAGCAGGCATGAAACGATGCAAAGGCAATTGCATTTTTGTGGAGGCAGGAGAACTTTAGCTCATTAGTAACTATACCGAAGATAACTATCAAAGGGTCAGGCTGCAATGTTTACATTTTCATTTCTAATGGTCTTTCTTACCATTAGCTACAGCCACAGAATAAAGTTACAGGACCATTACCAAAATAACATTATCAGCACTGGAGAAGATGATAACATATTTTCTGTCCGTGTACATGTCTTCATTGCCCATTCTATCTATCTATCTATCTATCTATCTATCTATCTATCTATCTATCTATCTATCTATCTATCTATCTATCTATCT
>JBAJHX010000001.1:23222771-23269969 GCA_037176925.1 Amniataba percoides
ACACACACACACACACACACACACACACACACACACACACACACACACACACACACACACACACACACACACAAATCCACAAAGGGGCTGTATGAAACTCTTCAGTCTGTATTTTGTGCAGTGCCGCGCGAGGGCATCACCTGCCGGGCGGAGCGCGCGCAGGTGCGGCCGGCCGTCCTCTCTGCGGACTGAGGAGGAAGAAGGGGAAGAGGAGCAAGAGGAGGAGGAGGAGGAGGCGCGCTCACCCCGGGGCCCCCCGCTGTCACACCCCGAAGCACCACGAGCACAGCACGAGCTCCTGCAGGGTTTTGCGCAGCTCCTGGCTCCGGTAGGCGTAGATGAGTGGGTCGATGAGCGAGTTGCAGATGATGAGGATGAGGAAGAGGTTAAAGTTCCGGAAGAAGCAGTTGCAGAAGGGGCTGGTGGGGCAGGTGAGGATGAGGATGAGGTGCAGGAAGAAGGGGCCCCAGCACAGGATGAAGACCCCGAGCAGGATGGTGAGGGTGATGGCGCCCTTCATGCTCGTGGACTGGCGCCGGCTCTTGTGGAAAGCCACGATGCGGCGGGAGTGCACGTGCGCCAGGACGAACATGTGCAGGTAGAGCACGGCGTTGAAGACCAGCGTGGTGCAGAAGAAGGTGACGAGGCACACGATGACGGCGTTGTCGGTGTGGTAGACGATGAAGAGGATGCTGGAGGAGACGCTGGCCAGCCACACCACCGCGATGATGGTGACGGCGCGCTGCGTGGTCATGATGCTGTGGTAGCGCAGCGCGTAGAAGATGGTGATGTAGCGGTCCGCGGCGATGGTGCACAGGAAGGAGAGCGAGGACACCACCGAGCTGCAGATCATCACGTCGATGACGTTGTCCAGGTGGCGCAGCATGCCCGGGTGCACGTCCAGCAGGCCGTGGTCGTTGAGGAGCATGAACATGGTCTCCACCACGTTGCTGACGCTGACCAGCATGTCGGACACGGCCAGGCAGCAGATGAAGTAGTACATGGGCGAGTGCAGGTTGCGGTTCTTGATGATGGCCAGGACCACCAGGATGTTCTCCACCAGGCTGATAAGCCCCAGCGCCAGGAAGAGCTCCTGCGGGATCCGGATCTGCACGCAGCCCGGAGAGCCGCGCTCCCCGGCGGTGGAGTTGGTCTCGTTCTCCTCCATGAAGTCGATGAGCGGGCTGAGGTCCACGTGAAGGATGGAGGGGTTATGCAGGGACCTGTTGCTCGTCTCCATGTCTGGATGTGGATTTCACTGCGGCTCGGTGTCAAATCGGGCAAAGAGCATCTGTCGGGAGGAGGCAGCTGCTCCTCAGACTCAAGGAGCTGACTGTCAGATGACAGCAGTGCAGAGAGATGTTTGTACGGTTTGTTTCTCAGGAAAAACCTCTCTCTCTCTCTCTCTGTCCCTGCAGAGGGAACAGTGCTCTCCTCGGCGCCACGCTCCTCTTCTTCTCCTCTACGGATGCAGCCGGTCCAGCACGGAGGCGCGTGAAAAGTGTGTCTCCATCAGCACACTGCGCTCACAAGTCATGTTTGTCACTTCACACAGGTGACAGGGAGCAAAGTGAGCGAGGTTCCTCTGAGGCTGGAACTTGTTTGAGCACTTCTCAGAGTGATGCGGTCTTCTGAGGGACTTTGGAGACTCCTCCTCTCACACAGACGTCAGCTGGTGTGCGCTGTGTGTCTGTGGAGGATGTGACAGCGCGCGTGTTTCAGGGAGGACGGTGATGGTTCCAGTTCAGGCAAACATTTCCCTCTTTATCCTTCACGCTCATGGTTAACAATAATAATGACAGTAATTGTTTCTCTCTCTAGCAGTGTGACCTTCACCTGTCTGCCTTCTTTGTTTTTATTCTGTGCATTTTTTTAAAAAAAGCCCTTTATTTTGAAATCCTGTAGATGCAGTTAGCCTCCTGCGGTGTCCAATTTAGATCACATGATCACTATTAAAAGATAGCTTCACATTTTTCAGCACTCACATGCCCACATGTACACTGAGAAGGTTACTGGTTGCTGTAATCATTTCATTTCTTAAGGCATGTTCAGTGTAAGAGAAGCTCAGTCAGCTCAAACTGTGCAGAATATACAAATAGTTCATATTGTTATTATTGACCCATATACTGACCCATATGAGGAATAAGGCCAGCATAAGGGCTGTTTTCCATTTGAGCAGCACTACAATACTTGTTGTTGGGACAGGAACTGATCATTGTAAAAAAAAAAGAATTTCTGGATGAGTAAAATATAGATGTATATGTAAACACTATTTAGGTATGCTGAAAGAAATCTATCAGGACAATCGGCAGCTTAATTTGAGCAGCCAAAAAGACTATTTTTGGTCATTTACAGCTTAAAAGATGTCCAGGTCTCTCGTCTAAAACTTGCCTGAATGCATTCCCATTATTTAAATCTAGTCCTATTTTAACTAGGGCAGCTGTGTCATTTTTTTAAACTTACGAACGTATACAATCAAAACACAGGGAACACTTTGACTTACTGTAGAGTTTCAGTTTAGACTTGAGGAAAAAACAAAGAAATCTGACATGCAGGATGGGAGTGTTTGATGTGCTGCTTTTTTGATGTGAAGAAACACTTTTGATAGATATCATTTGTTAAACACTGCTGCAGAGTCAAAGAATCACGATTTTAGCAGCGTTTTAAATTCCTGAACAATGTTTTGCTTTATAAACAGATGTTATGAAAATGACCTTTTAGATTTATTGCATATTAAAATTATTTTCAATGGTGTCGTTTTTTTATTAGCAAAGTCTGTTGTATCAAAACGGTAGGCCATAGATTATAGTCAGGTGGCATGTAAGGTAAAAAAATGATAACAGGACATGTTAACATTACAGTTCCAGCTTAAATCTATACCTGTAGTCTCCACCATCGACATGACGGTGGCTTGTGTCCCGTTTTTTTCTGAACACAGTTGACTGACAGACAGTTATTCCATTATTTTGTTAACTGATTATTTAAAGTAAGTAATTGCATCCAGTAAAAATGCCAACCATACTTTGGATTCAAATGTGAGGATTTGCTGTTTTACATCATTAGAAACGTAATGTGAAGACTCAAGCGATGACATGAAGATGCCAACTCGAGCTCTGGGAAATTGAATTGAATTTTTCTTTTTTCTTCTGACAAAAGCATTGTTAGATTAATCAAGAAAAAAAAAGCTGTCGATGAACCTAAGAAGATCATCATTACTACACATCTGCAGACATTTGAGCTCATCTGACCACAGATCCTTTCATCACAGCACATTTGTACAGAAGCTAGAAAGTCAAAGGACATCTTTTCTCTTTTCGTTGAGCTGGTGAATGAAGATAAATACGTTACTGATTTAGATTTGCTACAGGTCTTTTATTTTAGTTCTGAGACATAATCCTATTGACGGTTAAATTCAGTGGTGAACACTGGAGTCACATCAGACAAGCTCTGAGCCACACGCACAGCTTTTTCTGAGACCCTGATATGAAAGCCTTTCTATACTGCCGATGAATCACATGAAATGCTCGCACAACCTCGACCATAGCTCCAGGTGAACTTGAAACAATGACATCATTTGACCATCAAGCACAGTCACACAGTGTTATCATGTGGCTCGCTGAGGAAAAAAGTTAGGGTATGCAAAGATACAGTATGTAGAGGGTGACTTGTTCAGTGCTGGAAAAGTTTAAGTCCTTTTCATGATCAAAACGCCTGGAGGTTGACTCTAGTTTGATATTTTATCGTTAATGGAAGTCTGGTGTGCTTATGTGACATCTTTTTGTCCGAGAGGTCTGACAGACAGACAAAATTAGCATGTCATGAGACAAACTCTTCCTTCTGCCAGATGAAAACCATGTAGGGCCTTAGCAGACTGTCAGGCTGGGACATCGCAGGATCTTACTCCAGGCGTAACTATGACAAATAAAAAAGGAGCTCAAGAGTGAAACTGGCTGTGGAACACAGCACAAGGAATGCAGGTTAGAAATTATGATTATTTTGTTGGCTTGTGGCCAGAAGTACAGTTATGGCCTCAGGTTTTCAGTGCAGCCAATCTGCCATTGTTAAGGTCCTGAGTACAGCAGCAGACTGATGTGGGAAAAATATTGGGTCAAACCTCTTTTATAATTTGTGGAGGAAGCCACAAATAGTCGAATATTCGCAAGTCAATTCAGACTGAAATATGAGAATCAGTTTTAAACAGAGCAGGAGAGAGGAATCATTACAGAGCAAGTGTAAAACAGCAGACATCCTTCACTAAGGACAGATTTAACCTGCACTTTTCCAATGAAATGATATTACAAATATCGGAAAAGTAACCATTTAAACCAACAATTTTCTGTATTTTTAAGACTGAAGAGCAGATTTGAAGCATAATGATAGTTTAAATTTATTAAATGTTGAAATGAGCACAAATGGTGTTTATGGAAAATGAAATGTGAATCGTTCATAAAGGCTACAGAATTTTATCAACTGGAGGCCCACAGACTCTCTAAAATAGGTCACAACAGAGGCAAGTAATGAGTCCCAACAGGATCTCACTAAGGTTTCTGGATGATTATTTTCTTTTCTTGCCAGGAATTACTGAATTGTTCTAAAATGCAGTGGGAATTGTGGGAATGTATTTCGTCTGACAAGTTGCTAAACACAGTTAAATATTTTAAAAAAGGCTTCACATATATTGACATTTTACTCGATTTCTTTACTGAAATTCTTTTTTCCATCAAATTAAACTCTGTACAAGATGATTATGGTTAGAGAATCCCCTCAGAAATACACTTGTGAAAAATGGTTGGGCATATGTATCTCAGCGACAGGTGGAAAATAATCATTAAAAGTCTGTTACATTGAAATAAAGATGTTTAGAAAGGTAGGAGGGAGCATTCACTGGATATGTGCCATTTCCAACAAAAAATCCCAGAACAAAAGAGATAAATATTTCAGGTGAGCAGATTTAACGCACTGAAAATATAAATGTTCAATGTGATTGATTATCCTCCAGTTTTCACTGCTGCATTTTTCAGCCATTAAAAGTTAAATTAATTTCAGTGGGTTGAACTGATTTCCAAATTATGCATTTTCTTGCAAATGACACAAGCTGTTGGCTTACATCAGTAAGAATGAAAACTTTCTCTCAGGTTCTGTTGCAAAAAACAACACACCAACAACTGCAAATTTGTGATACAGAAGTTAATTGAATAACTGATATTCTTATTTCATACAGCAGTCCACTGTTTAAGAAAATGAAAAACTCACTGAAGGGAATAAAATGAATTGGGTTCATCATGTTCATTTCAGGATTTGTCATTTTTCCATCAACGTCATTCAAGCAGAGGAGTGGATTGTTTTGTAACATAGGGTCATGTCTTCCTTGCACTTCCTTGTGCTCTGAAGCTGTGTCAATTAAAAAAAAAATATTCAGCTGTCCAACTCCATGCAGTCTTAATCATTATCACCACCATTAAGTATTTTCATTTTTCTCAATAAATGTTTTTAGGTTTCTTTTGTTTTTGTTTGTCTTTTTGTTTGATTCCTCCTCATCCTCACACTTAAAATTCCACCTCTGTCTCCTCCCCTCTCAGTCCCACTCCTCCTCATCTCTGTAGGGGTTGTCGTCTCTCGGTGGCTCTTGAAACCGGATGTTTGCCAGCATGTCCCTCATTGCCACCATTAGACGGTTCACTTCCTGGTTCAGCTCCTGACCAGCTCGTGCCACCTCCATGTCGTCCTCCTGCCTCGGCCCACCCTTAACAAGAAAAGAGACATCAGTCGATAAACAAACTGATGCTGATGTGACACAACAGAACATTAAGCTATTAGCTCTTTTTAAACAGTAAAAAAGAATGTGGCCACATATCTCCCCAGGTTTTAACTATATTTCCTTTATCCATATCGTATCTCTTCCTCTCCATAAGTGGATAACGTGATCAGGATGGATGGAGCTGTTCTGACGGAAACATGCCTTGGGCCCATCTGTTAACATTAAGCATGTATAGCTGACCCACAAGACGTTTTATGTGAGGGTGTGCCCGATACATGCATCATAATGTGTGTTAATAATGTTTGAGCTGCACGCTGGTGGTGGACTAAAAGACCAACCATGAGAAAGACTGAGCTCTGGATCGTGAAATGTTGTGATGCCAAAATGGAGAATTAAGCATTCACAGTCTTAGCATACCATTTATGATGCACAGGGTAACTGTTCCATGTTAGGCACCTCAGTGATCATAAACTTGTCAAAGCCCCCTTGTCTACCCTTGTCTGGATATAAACCAGACAGTACTGTGCTTGGTGTGGCACCAGCAACATCATGGAACAGCACCAAGTAGCTCTTAAGTATTTACATTGCATTTCCTTTCTCATAAAATAAGCAAAAGCAGAAGCGAAATACACAACATCCTGCATCTGTGGATCATGTAACATGCACAAAGAAAAAAAAATCATAAAGTCCTTATAGAAGTCCATAAGTTCTCATACCTAAAGAGCGAAGTCATTACTAAATGCTGTGTGTGTGCTGTGACGATTTTCTGATCTGCACCCTCTATGATTAAGGTACAGTTAGAAACGGACACTTCAGGGCTAATGGATGTCTTTCATTGTTAAAAAATTACATCCGGATAATATATTTCTAGCTACATATTTATTCAAATGTAATGTCAGATGATGGTATATCATTGAATCAACTGCCAACAGTACTTTGATAGTGTAAATCACCACTGCAGTGCTGTTTATCATGCACTGAGCAGTTTACATAAAAAAGTGAGTTAACACCATATGGGACTGCACACTGTACAATGTACCATTCGACTTAACTGCAGTGAGGCCTATAATCCCAGCCCCGCCACCCACTCACACACACACTCACACACTCACTCTGAAATGATAATGCTACATCTCACTGTCCTGCTCTATATCACAATGTGTTTGTCGACATATGGTCTATCTGTACATTTGTCCTCTTTCAGACAATCTTGGCCAAACTGCAGTCTATACTTAGGGAGATAATGTCGAGTAAATGAGCGGAGAGAGCAAACACTCATTTGTTGCTGAGGAGAAAATGGACTAAAGAGGACTGGCGGTTTAATTTATGCAATACGAAAATGATGAAATTCAAATTATGACTCCCATTAATTGAGTGAATATATCTAAAAATAGAAGATGCCTTTTTTTTAGTTGGCTTCAAAATAAAACCCAGTCCTCTGACAAAAAGATCTTTAATAATCCAGTTCTTCCTTAATTTCGTTTCATGTTTTTGCCTCAACACTGGATGGCAAAGATGAACCATAGATTGTCTTCAGCAGATCTAAAAATTCAACCATTCAATTCAACGAATAAGAGCCCTAAATCATATTTCTTTTTTGTCATATGCTACTTGGATTTGCTTTTTTCACAACAGTGTGAACAATGCAAGTAACATGTAATCTGATCCTTTGGTTGAAAGATCATTTTCATATGTGGTCCTAAATCAGATGTAGGTCTAATTTTTTTTTTTTTTTTTTTTTTTACAATGCAACCTCAGACTGTCATGTGTCTTTTATATCACTCCAACAGTAACCTGAAGTTGTTGCCAGTCAATAGAAAGTCTCTGCAAAGACATTCATTTCACAATCTCACCACTCCTGGTGTTGACTCCACAGCCACACACAGCTCTGTACAGAAATGGCCGCCATTCCACCACAAAAAGCCATAATTAAACATTTTTCCTCCTTGTCCTCGTTATTGTCAGCAGGTTAACAGGTTTACTGGCTTCCACTGCACTTGAACTTGCAAAAAGGACTTCAGTAGCCTCAGTGTTTACTTCCTTATGACAGCGTGCTGTGAGTGTTTGTTATTTCTCTTTTACACATGTGGGTCAGTTCAGAAGAATGACCAATTCATACTGGAATCTGATAGTGGCCACATTTAAAAAATAAAGTGAACACCCAAACAAATAAAAGGGTTTCAGTAATAAATCTGATCTTAACACTAAGACCTACAGTGTGAACAAAATGTCTAACAATAATAATGGGAAAGTAAGTTTGACTCTGTAAATGAATAAATCTAATAAATACCAGCATTCATTATTATGAAAGAGCCAGCAACGCTAAGGCCATAAACTACTTTGCACCTCATGAATGTTGTTATTGTTTTGTTCTTTAGTGACACACCAGCAAATGGTAGACGCGATTAACTGTAACAAGGTCATATGCCTTCTTTGATATTGGTCCATCCTCATCCCCTCAGGGTAACCATGAGTCTCTGGAGGAAATATTCCATCAGTCAAGGATGTGTGTTAAGATGTTTTCCCAGATCTTTTACCAATTCAGATGTTTCCATGGCCTAGAGGCTCCTGCTATTAAATGGGTGTATCTGTGTTTTATTTTGGCAATCATTAAATAGCAAACCAAGCTATCAACCCAATTTATATTGTTCTCCATCAATAATTTTGGACTGTAAACTGAGTGAAAACAAACAGCTCTGGGGATATCTTGCAGGAAATCAGAGCATCATGTACAATTTAACCAGTTCTCTGTGAGGACCCAGTCTGATACAAATGAGTTTTATATGAACGAAGGGCTTAGAGCTGTTAATCACATGATTTCACCACTATGGGCTCTTTATTGGTGCTCTGCTAAGTTCCTCTATTAGTCTTTGTGGCAGCACCAGAATTCACCACAGTTTGCTTTTCAAGTTGAGATGTTTGCTAAAATCCAAAAATTATAACTGAGATATAGAGATAGAAACAGATAGAATTCAAATTCAGTAATTTTTCAGTATTTTAGGAGGTACCTGCCCTTTGAAAATTTGAAACAGCAAAACCTTTTTTTAATGGACTTTCCATAAGACGTGCTATGGGATTCATCAATTCATTTTTCCACACCTGTCCATCCCGGGCCATACAACTCACCTGAAGGTTGAAGTTTGGCAGCAAAGACCGGAAAAACAGTGACAATGTACTCTCATTGGATGCACCAACGTGCTGCCTGTATGCAGACAAACAAAACACACACACAGGAATCTCATGAATGTTAGAAAGAAAATGACACATATAACGGCAGCTGTCTAGTAAACCACAATATCTGCCTCATCTATGACAGATATATGGATTCTCCTTTACCTCTCTGGTCGGGTATATGATACCACCGAGTCCAGCGGAGGCAGAGGGTCAAAGCCCATCACAGGCTGACTGGTCACTTCCTGAGGATATCAAACAAATACGCAAGATTAGACTCACTTTCTCAGGGTTGCATAGGAGAGATACATGAACACTCCAGAGATGATTAGTGTTCTATTGATACTGTTGTGCTAAATATTGATGAACCACGTTAACAATCGCCAGCTTTGTTGTCCCAACAATCATATCCAAGATCTGCATTGGAATCTGTGATCCTCTGTGCTGTACAAATTCTGTGATTATCTGAAGGTCTATGAGTCTGCACTAGTTAGCTTAAAATATATTGCATTTCTTCTTGGGTTTTCCTTTAGGTGTTTTGCCTTGCAAGGCCATAGTTATGACTGAGAAACAAAACTGATCTGTGAAATCCGATTTTGTCATATTTGCTGAAACTGTCACTGTGTCCTGACAGGAACACATGAGACTGATAATCTGTGAAAAAAAACATTTGCAAGAATCTACTACGTCTGAATCAAAGAAACCAGGAAAAGTATCTGACAGAGTGTCAGTCACATACAGCCCAGACGTGCTAACTCAGTGAAGCACTGCATCTTCAATAAGTGGATGCAATGATAGAAAAATCACAACCAAATAACTGAGCAATACAGCTAACACAATAAAGACAAGTAAACAGAGGACCACTTAACAAAAGCGAGCTAAATAGAAAGATGGACTGACAGAGTGAAGAAACAGAGAGGGAAAGGGACATAGACGTACTTGTTCAGATTTTCAAACTAAGTGTACTCTTCTTAATCCTACTGAAGTCCCCTTCAGTAGTAAAAGTGTGTGGCTGGCCTCATAGTATTTTTTCCAATTGCAGTTGAAGAGGTTAATCGGGGGAGGCGACCTGACAGTCAGGCAGCAGCATTCTGCTTCAGCAGTGGTGAGGTCTTGAGCACTTTCTTCTATTACTTCATTATTTAAATACGTAAATGCTGGTAAAAAGGGAAGTGGAAACTACTCTGATGATATAACTTATTTTTCAGAGAAAAAGCTTTAATTGTATGAAATCTGATTTAAGACAATAAAGTATGTGAGGCCACAGATCTTGTATTGAGATTATAAATGTATTAGAATCCCCTTGACTGTGAAGACATTTGGAAAACCTGTACACCAAAACTGGTAACATCTTTATTTTATTGATGCCAGTCACACCTCTCATGTCTACTGGGGAACTGAAGACAATGTGGATATAGTGAACAATGTTAAAGTTGCTGTTTGTTTCTCACTAGAGGAAGACTTGAGGTGGCCTCTTTGATCTCAGAGAGAAGGACGTGACGATGGATGTTCCTTGGTGCACTCTGGTACCTCCGCTTTCTCCTGAAATAGAGTGGTGAAGATTTGCTTACATTTGCGTATAGCTGCACAGAAATGTGGCAGCAGAGAAGCTCACTAAGATCTTACTTATTTTGGCAGTCTTCCACCAGAGGGTCTTTGGCATCAACTCGATGCAGCACTTCTTTCACAGACTCTTCCAACCACAGCATCACCGCCGCTTCTCTCCACAGGCTGTAAGTCCTTCCCACATACAGTGCAGTCAGTTCGGCCAGAGCCGGGAGCTGCCTAGAGACAGAGGGTGGGATGATTTTTTACATTAGGGTAAAATGGAGAAGAAAAGCCAAATGGATACAAAATAAAGGCTGTGAAAATGTTTAGAGTAATATAATGGATTTGATTTCTCTAAGAGCTGTATAATACTGAATGATGAATGACACCGTGCTATATTATTATAACAGATGGATATAGTGAGTCACTGAATGCAGTAATTCACAACACTTTAGAAAACAAAGGGAGCATACATTACCCTATCTGACTCTTCGGGCCAAAGAAGGCATGTGAGGTGACTGTGACATCTGGCTGTACAGTACACAGATCCAGTAGAGGCATCAACACTGCAGAAAATATATTTACAGTAACACCATAGTTAGAAGAAAAGACAGAGTGACGATTTCCTTTATATGAATGTAAAATAAGAAGGTACAGAAATCAGATTTTATTCATGCAATGTGTAGATGTATTCAAGTATTCACGTATTCAAACCTCCAGGGAACATGATGAGAGCATTCTGCAGCATTTGGTCTGCTTTCTGTCTCTGTTTGTCACTTTCTTCAGGAGCCACATCTTCCTGCTGACTGAGGTGGAAATGGCAAAGTGCAACAGAGAACGCAAAGTTTGGCAGCTGGGACAGATTTCTGTGTTCCTGAAAAGCAAAAACACATCATTTTGATATCAGACTGAAAAGTTAACACTGACACACACACATGAAAATACACACAGACACACACTTACCTCCCAGTCCTCATATAGCTGGAGGAGAGACTGGTACTCTCTGGATCGCAGCGTCAGGAAATCAATGAGCAGGAGCATGCAAAGCGGGTCAGAGTCTGGATCCAAACTAATAAAAGAGGGAGCAAAGAAGACAAATTACAACCAGCACTCAACCATAAAACAGACAAAAACACTGGGAAAAGTTGCCATTTTAATCTAACAGTTATTTAACCACTGCTGGTCGGACAGGGACAACAGTCAGCTTTTTTTCCATAGGACAAAATGGCAGTAGTGAAGGCAGGAAGCCAGAGTCTGATGGAGATCTTAGATAAGCACTGACCATTATATGAGTACAGCTGTAAAGCTCAATCTATGGCAATTATAGCTGCAGTGCATGGGAACCGCCTCAGTGAGCATAAAGGCTTATGTAAGTCTAAATCAGTGCGACACAGCAGGTTTTATGATTTAACATTCAAATGCTGACTTACTGACTGCAATATTATACCCATGTAAATGTAAATCATTTTATTGCAGATATCATCTTCTTACCAGTAAAACAGTACATAACAGAAATTTCAAAGATTGATTGAAAACACACATCCAATTGTTTTCCACTTCATAAATAATTCCAAGTGGAACAACACTGATCAGCAGTCACACTCGGGATAGATGGTGATGTAACAATGTCACGCAACAAACGAAATTTAGTTTTTCGTTCTCCTTCGTGCCTGAACAAGGTTGCCACTGATGGGATACAGACATAACTGTTATGTTATCAGCCTTTGAAAACTATCTTCCCATCAGATAACTGCTGTTAGTGGTTACTTTACTTAGGGAAATAAAAGTTCCTTTTGTTTATCTAGCAGGCCGTGTGATCGGAGAGAACGGAACGCCAAAACTGCCACCTTCCTTGTGTCTGGATAGATAGAACAGTGCAAGTCAGAGATAACGGGAACAAAATAGGTAAGTTTGTCAAAAATAGGCCAGGGGAGTGTTGGCTGCAGCAGCTGTAAAGAGCTATGTTATTGTTTGAGCTTCTCTTTGTACCTCAGGATCAGTTTGCAGTACTCCAAAGCCGTCCGTGGGCATCCTCTCTTCTCTAGGAACATCATTTGCTTGTAAAGAGCCAAATAAAATGCCCTGCAAATAGAGATTACTCAGTCACTGAACTATACTTATATAATTTATAACTTATTATTATTTATCATAACTGATGCCTCAGAAAACAAAAAGAGGAAAAAGAAACAACCAACCTGTTCTCTGGTCTCAGATAATCAAGTCTGCTGGTTCCTGAGGTCAGACTGAATAAAGGGTGAAAAGCACACTCAAAGCTGTACAAAGCCCTCTCTGAAAAAACAAAACAAACACTTTATTTTATCCACAACAACAAAAATATAATGTTTTCAGTGACTGTGTCAGTTATGCTGCTCTCACAGACAATTGCCCCACCAGAGGGGTTTTGCATCCCCAAGACCAGAAATGAACTTCTGTCTTATGTTCAACTGGTGGCATGTTATTGGATTAGCCAGGAAATATGACAAATGCGCTTTGTTAAAGTTTCCCTCTGGTCATCTACATGAACTATTTTAGCTATTTAGTGGAGGAGAGGGCCCATGAAAATAAATCCAAAATTGCACTCTGCATGAAGCATGAACTTTAACAGTGGCTGTCCTGCTGATTTGATTTGTTAAAAAGCATATTGACACTAAACACTAAAAAAAGTGGAACGATTTGACTGCAGCACCTTTTTCATCTTTTTTCTGTTATTATAACAAGCAAACAGATGCTTCCTCTGCTAATGTGAAGATGCTCCTTCATGCTAATCAATACATTAAGCATATAACCTACACCTGAAAACATCAACCTTTATAATGAGATGAATTTGTTAGCTATCATGGCTTTGCCTGCCAACTAACAGGAACACCAGACATCACCACAAACTGCGAGACCAGTGTCTGTTGATGATATGTAGTTCATAAAGACATTGAGGATTTAAAAAGCTCTCATAATTGGAAGATCAATGCTGACTGCTGTAAGATAAAAATACTTTTGTCGGGACGAAGAAAATCATTTTCCATGTGCTTAAAAAAGGGGCAGAAGCCGCATCCCTGTTGGGAGCAAATCAATTGATAAATTAATTTGATCAAATGTGCTGTATATGCCTGGCTCTGTCAGCCATGATGAGAAACAGACTTGCATTGCATGACAACTTGGAGCCCATAATGTCTGGAGAGGGACTGTGAAATTTCATGTTCAGGCCAAAATCTGGTGTCTACAAAAGCATATAATCAGAACAGAGGCTTCTTGTGTAAAAGGCAGATTCTTTCTGAGCAAGACCATAAACTTCTAGGTTTTAAATCTGAGAACAGCTTTAAGGTATAGGAAGAAATTATCATAATTTATTAAATAGAACAACAGTGTCAGTTTCCCTTTAAATTACATTAATCTGCTGAACAGATTGTGTGAAAATACAGGGGTTCCCGTGGTAGGAATCTAAAACACTGCCTGTGACTTGGCATCTGGGTTCCTGCTAGGCCTTTAACACTGTCTCTGGGTTTGGATAGTTATAATTTAAATGATGATCCCCACCAATGAGGTCTCTGGCCATCTCCTGATCCTCCTGGATGCGGCAGACATCAGAGAGCTGCAGCAAAGAATCAATGTGGTATGGGTTAAGCTGCAGTAGGGCCTGAGGGGAAAAAGGGATGAGACAAAAGTTAAATAGACAGAGATGGTCAAAGATATTAAGTCAAAGTAGAAAAAATGCATTCAACAGACAACAACAATGCATCCATGCTCATCATGTGGTGATACCACCTCTGCAACAGTAGATGTAACAATATGTTCACGTGCACATGCAGTCATGCCCTGGGCTGTAAAAAGGTACATATGCTTGCATCAGTGTGAATGCAAAAACACAAGAGTCCCCTGGATGATTTAATGGGTCAAACAATTCACCAAGAAAAGTCACAAGTTAATGTTGTGTCCATTTTATATCAAAACATAGTTTCTGTACAGTAGTAACTTCACTGCACTACAGATGCAGGCAAAAGGATTTTTAGTCTGGTTAGTTTGTTTTTAACAGCAGTTAAACAGCAGCTCCAAATACTTACTTCATATTGTTTGTATGTATGTATCTGTATGTATTTTTTTTACCTTTGAGCTGCTGTTATTTTGTCTATATTTTATTTCTCTTTTTCTACCTTTTGTGCTTCTGCCTGTTCTTTGTATGCTTTGTACGTACTGAGAGTATGCTGAAAAAACAAAGTCAGATTTCTTGCATGTGTACACATACCAGGCTAATAAAGCTGATTCTGATTTTGATTCTACACATCCCTGGAAACGTCAATACTGAGGATGCCAAATTTAGCACATTTAATTTTAAATGACTTAATTAATCATCATTATTCATCTCTGACAGTATCTCAGTACACTTTTAACTTTTTTACCACAATGTTGTTGGGATCCATGGACTCAACAGCATCCAGGAACTTGAACTGTACTTGCTGGTAGTCCCGACTGTGTTCAAAAGTGAAGTACTGACTGCCGTCCTTTGACTGCAGTAAGGTCATTGATATTCCTGTGGAGTGGTCAACAGGGACAAATATAACAACATGAGAAAAAACATAATAGTACAATCTAATACAATGTATTTAACATACAGTATGTCATGATATTTGTTTGCTGCTTGAATTTTATGTCTACTGACAGGCTAAGAAAAGCTTTATAATGAAATGGTATACTTCCTCTTCGCAACGCAACATCAACTATATGTTAACAATTCAAGCTGACATTTGTGCTAAAAATCAATTCCATGGCATGAACAGAGAGATTATGCCATGCATGGCGACTTTAAACACGAAAACAATTATTCAGTCTTAATAATGATGTCAATATAAAAAACATTTATTGCTTTTAAGGTAGTTTAAGGTACCATTGATAAATCGTGCTTTTTCTTCCCTCAGACTTATAAAGGCGCAGAACCATCTTGAAGAGCATCGGGATGTTTAAGTGCTGATTGTATCATATTATTTATAAAAAAACAGGTACATGGAAATATATACAGTATGAACTGTAAAGCCCATAGTGGTTTTATTTTCATAGCTCTGCTTAATTTTGGCGATTCTGTGGACAAAGGTCGTTGTGTTTCACCTAATGTTGGATTACCAATCCCTTTGCTTCACTCCCTGCCACAAAGAGGCTACTTTACTGGGAGGAGAGCAGGCAGCAGCTCCACATGCAGACATGACCTTCATTTAGCAGCTGAAGCAATTTGAATTCAGAGCTCAGTTATGTTTGATTCGCAGAAAAACTCGACCCAGAGAGAGGCATTAAGAATTAGAGACAGCCAGTCTTCACTCTATTGGTCTTGTTTGCTTATGTAGGTCAAAAAAGAGCATCAGTGTTAAATTGAGATGGCTTCATATCTATATATTCTATACCATAAAATATCTATACTATAATATAAAATTCCACTGAGTAGTTAAATAAAATATCAAGAGAAAAGCGGGTGTCAGGTTAGGGTCTAATTAATTAACAATGTATGCAAATGCTGATAAAATCAGACAGTCAGTCTGAAAATACACATTTAAAAAAAGCTCAGGCTATAATTCAGATGAGGAAAAACCTACCTGGGCGGCTAAAACGAGGCCAACTGTCCTTGGGACTGGTCATCCAGGTACTACGGTGAAACTGTCTGTTTCTCTGTCGAGGTCTGTGAAAAGAACAAACACAATAAAAGAAACAAAAACATTTACAATATACTGTATACATATACAGAGTCTGAATCTACACAGTCTCACAACAGCTTTATTTTTCTTTTTACCTTTGATCCCCTTGAACAGCTCGAGCCCCAAAATATCTCTTCAGCTCTGTCTCTGGGTTGAGATTCCTGATGAATTGGCACAGAATAGGACATTTAAATCTCAGCAGAAGATGATGTTAGGAAATACATTTCAAGGGAAAGATAGGGACTGTTTGATTTAGATCAATGTCTGCTTTAAGCTCAACAACACAAATGACAAAAAAACAAAGCATAATTCATTATATTATTGATGGCAATACATAACATAAGGAAGCTAATTGGTAACCATACTAAACAAACAGTGCACATGTGGCATAATTAAGTATGTAAGTAATTAACCTGTTATTCCCATCAGACACCTGATCCAAACCTCATAGTTTGTGACAGTACAGAACAGAACAAAATGATGATTGATTTTTTTTTAAGTTACCAGAGGTTACAAAAGTCAACTTTTACATACTTAACTTTACTTGTTTATATCTACTGTCAGTGAACAAAAATGTAGATTACACACACACACACACACACACACACACACACACACACACACACACACAGCAAGAGCGGCAGCAGCCCGCAAACTAGCGGAGGAGAAACTGGGATAGCAAGAGTGATGGTTCCACTCCAGGTGGATGAGCCCAAGCAGCAGTACAACATCCTCAACCTGCTGTGCTACATTCTGCACGAGTGGACCCAGTTCGAGATGGAGCGAGCGCAGTGGGAGTTTCTATTTGTTGCTTCTGCTACAAAAGCAGATACTTGGACAGCAGATAGCCAGATGTGTAACACGTTTCAACAAGTCTAAACCACAACTGATTGACTACAGTATATCGCCTCAGATAGACAGCCTTCAGATAGTTTGCTTTTCTTACATGAGCCAAGCGCCACCTCATGGGGGAAATTAGGAATCACAGATATGTGTATCATAGTAAGGCCTCACATTTATTATGGTTTGCTACAGACCAGGTCAAGTCAAGAGTTATTTCAGTGTTACTTCAATAAACATGTTATTGTATATTTTTGTTCATTTTAGTAGATTCAATCTATTTCACACAATAACTTTCTGAAATAATATGATTCACTAGAAACTGTGTAAATGAGCACTTTAATACTTCTGTCAACACCCACGTTATATCTGGTGGTGGGAAAATATATAACTGATCTTAATCTCTTTATTTTGTATAAATAAGAGATGTTGGTGTTCTCACCTGTGTTCCACATGCAGCACAGATTTTCTGTCAGAGCCTCCACATCCCTCATTTTGCAAACTCAAACCATTGGACTGCTCCAGGTTCTCCAGCAGCAAATCTATGTTATCATCAGGAACAACCTTCTGAAAGTTGTTAAAAAACACAGTCAATTACATGAAGCAATGTTTTGCTGTTGTTCATGTGCCAAAAGCAACTACTTCTTTCTGTGGTGTGTAGTAATGTGTATAGTTCCTTGCTCTGAGAAGTGACTGTCAGAACATTTTCATTATCCATGATATGAGTTTCATGGTTTTCACTGACTGTTAATGAAAACATAAATAATTAATATAGTGGTCAGTCATTCTTAGAATATAGCATAGGTTATCATTTATTATATTGTAGTTAACTGTCCCGCTGAGGTAGGATCCATTTTCAACAAACATACCTGTCCATCTTCTGACGTCACTTTTGACTTCTTTTTTTTCTTCTTCTTTTTAACTTTGTCTCCAGACAAAACCTGCTTAAGAAAACACAGAAGACAGTTTAAGGTAAAATGTCTCTTTAAGACAGAAAAATATTTAGGAAAAATCAAAGGAGAAGCAGAAAAATATCTATCTTCTCACACTGTTTTATCTTTACCTTTGTAGACGCTTCCTCTTGCTTTTGATCTGGTTTCTCATCTCCTCTGTTGTCATTCTTATTTCCATCTGGTTTCTCTGCCTCTTCATCAGGTGAGATTTTCTCTGACTCTGGATCTGCATCACCGATCTTAGTGTACAAGTGGAAAGTAAATGTTAAAGTAGTGAAGTAGTGCTAAAAAATGGAATAGGTTTGTGCATTCAAGATGCCCAGAAAAAAGCTATTCAAACTCAAAGTTGTAAACCAACAACACCAACCTGAGGTCCACCTAACAGATGATTGGTGGGATGATTAAATAGTAAGTGTAACACAACTATAAAGCTGATCTTGATGTAAACAGTCCATACATTAAATGAGAGTATATAACCCAAGATGTTGGTAACATCTTTGTCATGACTATTATATATTACATCACACTTTACTTTACTTTACTTTACTTTTAATGATTATATAAACCTGAACAACAGAAAAAATGTAGATTTATACAAGGTTAAAAAAAGGTTATTCATTTAGTCAGCAATACAATATGAAGTCACGATGACCCTTCAAGTCATTCAATTAATACAAAGTACATATATAAACAATAATATGATTACATCTTCATTAACAGTTTTCTTTGTTTCATAAAACTTTAAAATCTGAATTAATCAATTGTTATTAAATGTTATTAAGTTAAATGCACTTTCAGTTCGATGAATAGTGTTTTCTTGAGAAGTTTTAAACATCAACAGTGAACATCTGTCCAGAAATAAATAGGTAACTGTCCTCACCTGCCAAAAAGGAGCTGCAACTTTTAGTTAAATATCTCAATTTTGTGTCACATTACAATTTACCAGATGGTAAACATGTCTATTGTACAGTTCACTGAACATACTACTATAACTGCCCTCTTAATGTTTTGGTGGAGATAATTTCCCAGTTATTGTCTAATGTTGTTGCTTACCTAAAACACATAATGTGCTGTGTTTAGTAAGCTGAGAAACAAGCTAACGCCACACGACTAGCATCTGTTAGCAAGCTTTACAAACATTTAGCAGGGGGAGACACACACCTGACGCTGTGTGAAAACCGACACAATCGTTTGGGTGGACCACACCGTCTCCTTACCAGCTCATAAATGTTGCTGAAGTTCTTCTGAGCCTTGTTTTTCTTTGGCTTTCTCGGAGGGGGAGCATTAGCCTCGTCCAGCTGCTCCTCCGGGCTGTCTCCCACACTCACATCCTCCAGGTCCAGCGCCTCCTGGCCCCGCTGCTTCCCTCGGAGCCTCCGCAGAGCCCGGCTGGACATTGTCCGCTGCTCATGGGCCAAAACACCCTTTAATGCCCGAGATTTAACTAGTTTTTATTGAGCTGACAAGACACAACAAACCCATAAATGAGGGTCAGTGCCATTGGCTTTTTCTTCTTCTCCTGGAGGTGTCAGTGTGTCTCAGTGTGTTTCAGTGTGTCACTGCCCCCTACAGGACGGATGACAGGTTACAACTATTTATTCATTTCAACGAGCTCATTTCATTTTTATCAGTCCATTCATATTGATTAGCGTCACTGGAAATGTGTCAACCAAGTGTTTTCTCAAAATATATACCAAACATCAGACTGTCCAAAAGAAGCCATTAAAGGATGAAAAACTGAAGTGTGTGTATGGCAAAATACATGTTTGGAAATACACAATGCAAGCAATTGTTATGTACAAAGACAATTGGGTGTAAATGAGTAGCATTTACAATAGGTCAACATATATTCATATAAAATGGGTAGGTGGCTTGTAAGTAAAACCATATAGATAATATAATATGCTTACATTAAAGTCCTGTTATGTAAGCAGTAGTGGTTATAACTTGCTAGGCAACATTTTAACAATAAATTATTTTTCAGAATCATCAAATCTCTAAAACTGAGAGTCCCATGTGTCAGGACATTTGCATGGCCCAGTTGGTTGAGTTTGTACAATCAACAAACATGAAGTGTCCCAGTCTCTGTCTTCTTGATTTAACAATATGAGATTGTTCAACCACAGCTTGAAGTAATCTTTTCTCTATATCCACAATTTCAACATTTTCCTCCTGATTTCCTATCTTAATTTAGGTTTTAATGTCATTCTACTAACATCTACGACATCTAGTGCACCTTTTTTGTTAAACGTTGTTTGCTTGTTCAGTTACTTCCTTTGACTCTCCCTGCTTTGTCATATACATCACAAGTTGTTTGGACATATATTTGTTTACCTGTTTGTTTACCTGCACTTTTAAGTCATTCTAAATAGGCTGTTGCTAATGATGTTGATGCACTTTCATATCAAATCTGACAGAACTTTGTTTTAGACTCACTGGATTAATTTCTATTAAAAACTCCAACACAAAACATAGCGCTCCAAATGAACTCAGTTCAGTTCTCTTATGCAGCATGAGGTGGCAGTTGTCTTCCATAAAACTCCCAGAACAAGCCTGTCAAGCTTTTAATAGCCTTCACTGTTATGAGCTACAAGCTGCAAGAACACAATACATTGAAGACACAACAGGGATTAAATTTAACTATGTAATGATACTGTAAATTCAATGACTAATGCACATTGGTGTCTTGCATGTTATAGCCCCACAAACTGCAACAAGGAAGTATCAGTACGCCCCTTTGGCTTCCTCACAGACTCCAGTTGTTTGACAGCTGTGTCCAACAAAAACAAAACCTTGAGGAAACCATGAGGAAAGAGATGACACCAACTCACAGAACTTGTCTGACCACCAGAAGTTCAGATGCCTCACTGAACACAATTTTTTTCCATCTTAAGCAAGCAAAAGGTGGTGATGTGACAATGTGTGAAAAGATGAGAGAGGGAAACTCCGGTGCATCGAAATTCAGTATTTGAGAAAAGAGGAAGTTGCAAATGTCATTACTTAAAATAGTTTTCATAAAGCAACATGTAAAACAGGACATATGAAAGTACAAGACAGATCATGACTCAACGGGAAATAAGGGATTTATTTACAAAGACGTCAAAGTACAGAAACAAAGATTTATAAATGGCTAATATCAGAAAACATACAGCAAAAAACTGTCAATTTAACTCTAGAAAACTGTATTATGTAGTCCTAAGGAACTATGATCAATTGACTTCAAGAAATACACAGAGTGTAAATACATGATAGAATACATTGTAAAATGTATAGCAACACAATACAGTGGATGCAGCACAGCTTAAAATGTGTGTGCTTGGCGCAGAAAACAGGAATTGGTTTGCACTTTTATAACAGCAGTAAAAATACCTATATTTTTTGACAATATCTGTTTGTGGTTGCCACTTAGCAGCTGCAGCATTTACATTGATCTCCTGTAGCATGTTTTTGTTCAGAAGTAAAATATGACATTCACTTGATGCCCCTCCGTCATTTGAATTCTCAGCTCATGCACAGAAACGTTTCTGTTTTCAAGTTATTTCTCTGCAGGTTTGAGGTATTCAACATATAGTCCAGTCACTTCCTTCACTAAACATCAGAAAACTATTCATCTCTCCAGAGGTGTGGAACCTGATGACATCCCACTGTGACTGGATTTCATGGGTTCAGCTGTATTGAGATGTCAGGCTGTCAGGCAGGCGGGAGGTTGGGGGCGGGAGCGCAGAGGACGGGACACTGGACTCCGTTACTCGTTGTCAGTGACGGAGATGGGGTTGTCATAGGCAGCTCCCTCCAGGTCCTCCACCCGTTTCCTGCGCATCTCTGGAGGAGGTCTGGGTGGTGGATTCTGAGGAGGATTCTTGATGCTTTCCACAGCCGGCTTTCGGACCTCCTTCCTTGGAAGAATGGGTTCCCAGTGTTCACCCCGGATCGCCGCCTGGAAACAAGAAAATAACAAAGAGCACAGGTCGTGATGTACGTGAGGGTAAGATCAAGTTAAGTTGACACTTCCGGCAACAGTGATGTGATTAAAAACAAAAAAACCCTACACACAGTGGCCCTTATCCTGCACACCCATGGCTGTATACACAATTAAAATAAGATAAACTGCACAGTGAGAAAAGCTTTATGACTTTGGTTGCCACATCTAATGCTGCTGAAGAATTCAGGCACACCCCTGACTGGTCAGATTTCATAACTGCGGGGTCATGTCTCAACAGAGGTACCAGTAATGAAACAATCTCTTCCTTGTAGTCATTTCCTTGTTTCCGCCAACTGGCCACTTCCTGCCTCGTCTACTAACAAAGCCGACAGTATTAAACCTGCTTTACTGGAGCTTTAATGTCGCCAACTCACCACAAGGTAGATGAGGCTGGCGATGCCGAGGCAGACACATCCGAGGACAGTGGCGAGCATGAAACCTCCAGGTACGCAGATACTGAGACAGACAGAGAGAGGGATTTTGAGAAGGGCAGGCTGATGACAAGCTGTCAGTCTTTTGTTTGGTGAGACTGAATGAGAGGAATGCTGTCTGGTGAAGGAAAGTGGCAGAAAAAATTAACTCACGCAGCATGTAAAAATGCTCTGACATAATAGTTCCTGGTCAGGGGCCCAAAGGCTTTTACGCATACAGTGAAACAGTACTGGCCCCTACGGGAAGACAAAAGACACAAGTGAGTAACACTGCAGAAGTTGTCAATTAATGCACAATCTCCATGTTGAAAGTAAAGAACAATTAAAGAAAGACAGTACATGACATGAAATCACTTACGTTCTCTCAACACTCGTGCCCTTGGCCCTCTTGCTTCGGGGATACTCAAGTAGGCACACAAACACTCCAGCAGCGCTAGGTAACTGTCAAGGCTGTTTCATTTTACAAGGTTCACTAACTCACATAAGAACTGTGAAAGAACATCAGAGTAAATTTGAATGAACATCTGTGAGCCTGTGCAGGTTCAGTAGGTAAAGAAATGATGGATGGAGTGACTGCTTCTGATATTAATGGAGAATACATGCAAAAATTGTAAGAATGCCAGATAAAACAGAGAAAACTAAATTATTTCTACTAAGTTGTGTTTTCACCTGTATCATGATTTATGTGCTGAACTCCAAGCAGACACATTTGAGACTTGTATATCCCTCCAAGACTAATTAGAGCATGATGTTAGGTTTAAATATTAACTTGCAAAGTAAATACTTGCAGTGGCTTCAGTTTTCAGGGCTTGTGATGGATGAATTCCTCCACAGTTTGCAATTGTATGTATGTATATGACCATCACACAAAGCAAAGTATGTTTCAGATTTCACTTTTGCTTAAGAAATTTCAAACACAGGACACATCACACAGATGCAACTTGAGCATCATTTCTTAAAATGAAACTTTTTTTCTATCCGCAGACAATAAAGGATACACAGAATAAGCAGCAAACTGCCAGCCTCTGAACTGTCCAGCCACCCCCACAATGCCTCCAGTGAGAAGAACTGAAACAAGGAAACAGGAAGATTCAATTAAAATATCTACTACTTCTATTAAAAAAAAAAAAAAAACACTTTCGTTCTCCAATCTCCAAAATGCAGTTTAATCTGTTTGTTGATGATGATTTAGTATTGTGCTCTAATAAAATCAACACGTTAAGATAGAGCCATAATCTTAAAAAAAAATCAAAATATATATTTGAATAAAACTATTTAAATTCAAGAACCATTTTATGAAGCTGTTGTTTTAACTTTTAGAAGAGTGAATACTCACTGAGCCCTGAAGCCAGAGCCTGCTCATTGGCCCACATCGCCCACTCGATCTTCCCCATCGCGTTGACTGAGCTGAGCGTTCTCTGCACACACACTGACTCCTGGAGAGCGACGCACAGATGTGACTGCCGAACACGAGGAAGCAAAACTTATTTACGAGGCGTGAGCTGCTGAGACGAGCAGGCAGCGGGGCGGGGCCTCGAGTGACGTCATTTCCTGAAAAGAGTTTGTCCAGAAAGAGAGGGGAGGGGCTAACCTTTCAGACTCACCTGGCAGGTAAAATAGAGCTCAGCAGGTGCACTCATTTTACGTAGGCGTCCTGCTACGTGACGACGTGCTCTGTAAATGTCATTCTGATTATTTCTGACACACTGAGTAGGCCATCTGATTTGCATTTCCTTTAGCTTCCTTTGCAGCTGCACCTGAATAAAAAGGATTTTAAAAAGAAAACTCGCGCAATGGTGCAAACAAAAACAGGAAACAATGACATTGACTAAAATATATTTTATTTCATGTTACAGAATCTGTTTGAGATAAATTAAGTGTGATGCAGGTCTGAAATTGTGTTTCTACACAGGATGAGCATGAAAACATGATTAAAGTGAAGGTAACCTTTTTTAAACACATGGATTCATACAGACACATAAGAGCCCCACAGGCACAAGCATATCCATATTTATTTGCTACCTTTAAACCATCAAATGCCTCTAAAGCAGTATAACTGTAATGAAGACAGTGAGATGAGGAGAGTACAGTTCTTTAGAAAGACATATTAACATCCCCAATAGAAAGACAGGAGTCTGGTGCTGCCTTTTATAAAATCCTAGTTACATTTGACTGATACAAAATGTATCTCTGATGAACTGGCTTCATTCTCATCCTTTGTCCGGTTAGGTCTGCAGGGTGTCACACAGTTGTCTTTGGCAACCCATCAGATCCGAGTAGATGCTGAGTGTGGTCCTGCACCGCACAGGGGCCTGGTCCAACCTTGGGCACACAGCAACAAAACCTCATGTCACTGACTTAAACCAAAGAAGCACTATCGCATCAGTAAGGCAGAGGAACTACTGTATATCACAATAGATGCCACAACTTTCAACTGAAGAGGCGCAACACAATGTTACACAAGAGCCGGTTAAAAAGGAAATGTGGACATGAATCTAAACTTGTCTTGCAATCTGACAACTGATATATCACATCTCTCTACTGTATATTGGACAGATAAGACAAACCAAGATTGATTATCAGTTGCTGTTAAACCTAAAATGAGCTACTGAGTGATTACAGGTGAGAGTGTTTGTGTGTACCTTGGTACTGATGACATAGCTTATTCCCTTAGGGATGGGCTCTAAACCAATAGCCTGTTTCAGCTCCTGGGAAAGAGCAGCACTGTTAACGGGAAGACCCTTAATAAACCTGCAGAGAAGGAAGAAACATCCAATGACTCATTTTAAGTTGACTAAGAGCAAACACATGTTCATAAGCAACAGTGTTTATTCATTATTAATTTTATATTTAAGTTTTTATATTTTTTGGGGATTAATTTAAGTTGTCAACTCACTGTCCTCCATTTGTTTCTGGGGGGAAGAAGTGTTGAACCACCTGAACAAACTCAGGAACATGCTGCTCCAAGGTGAAGATCACAGCGTTGGGTCCTGCATCAAATGTGTAGGCCACCTAGAGGGAAACAAAGACACTGTGACCGTCATAGGAAGAAAGAGAGTTTCTCTGTTCCCCAGTCTGAAAACCACCCCAAGTTTCACATCATCATTACACCATCGCAGAAATTCAGCTGCAGGAACTGAGGCAAATGTCGAACCAATAAAAGAAGTAAGAAGAAGTAAGAAGAATAAAGTCATGCATATTATAGGTATATTATTATTAGACTTTCATGCTGCAAATCAAGGAAATCATCTGAATAATTTCTAAACTAAAAAAGTTTCTTGAAATTACACTCTAAATTACACTCTATTAACTGCAAATCATGTAACTTATGTGACCGCTGACCATTTCACATTTTTTAAATGATTTTCTACCCTTATAAGCAGCCATACTTCCATTTATTATACTGTATTACACCTTACAAAGACCCAAAACCATGTCAGTCTAACAGTAAACATTAGAGTTGCTTTCTTTTATTCAGTCAGTTACACTATTGTTGTATAAGAACGCAGTAACAAGTATTATCTTAAAAAGCTATAAAATGGATCAACATAACACTAGTTTAAATCATTAAACCAAGAGAACTACTACATACATATTTCCCTGGGCCTTCTCAGAAACAGAAGTGTTGCTCACCCTTGTCTCCCCGTAGTGTCTGTTATACCGATGCACCAAACTGATAACCTGTTGAGACACACTGCTGAGGTAGAAGATGGGAGGGTACGTGTCAAGGCAGGTGGCATGGAACTGGTTACTGTCCTTCATAGTCAGTTCAGCAAATGCAGCAAAGTCCTTTCTTCGTACAGCCTCTATCATCTCTACCATCCGGCCTGGGACGACAGACTCAGCCCTGTGCTACACACACAAACATTAAGGATTGACATTGAGTAACAATAAGTTAACTTTCAATGTAGTTTATATGAAGGTAATTTCCACGTAAAACAGTACTGACAGTTATTACAATGACTAATTTAGGGCTGTGGCTGAAGGATTGACATAGTTTAAGTACCTTTAAGAGAGAACTTGTTTGAACACTGGTTTGCATCCCAGAGGTGCTGCCCACTGGCTTCTTCTCAGCACTGGCCTGTGACAAAATGAATGAATTGTTCCTGATGAAACTTTTTACTCTTTTCACTTAAAATGTGCATTCTGTGTGCTTGTTGATATGTTTGTTATTCATGTTACACAATCAATTTTCTTTTGCTAAAGTAGGAAATTAAGACTTTAATAGCATAGAACAAATGTTCCAACACATAACTGTCTAATAATGGTCTCTCTCTCTGAAATGCACAGAAATGGACCTACCACTAACACAAGGATTCTGAGCTCGGGCCAGTGAGTCTCTGGCTCCACCTGCTGGGCTAGACTGTCCTTGCCATCCTCTTTCTGTCCCATGATCCACTGAACAAACCCTCCATACATACTCCGGCACGCGCTGCCTGAGCCTTGCCGAGCAATCCCAGACAACTCCCCTTCAATGCCATACACCTGGGCCAGAGTATAAACTGCAACACAGGGACAACAGAAGGAGCATGAGAAAATGAAGATGTGTCAAATATGAGATAGACATGTTGAAGAATGGGTAGACACATGCAACATAATATAGTTTGAACTTTATTATCTTATGCTGAGAAGTAGCTATTGAATTTCTAATACAATGACTTTCCTTGTGTCATTTCAGTCAGTGTAACGGAGCTTACACACATAAACTCTCACCAAGACAAGCGAATCCAGCCGCTGAGGAGGCGAGGCCAGCAGCAGTGGGGAAATTGTTAACAGAGCAGATGTGGACCTTCTGAGACAAACCAGTCAAATCCACACCAAGCCCCCCGACATTACGTCTCTTTCTTGCCAATCGTCGAACTGAAAACAGAACACAGTTAAATGACATGGTGGCCTTTGTTTTTTGTGTTCTCTATGTGCTTTCTAAGAGGAAAACTAAAACAGGACTCACTCTCTCTCAAACAGGACTGCAGTCGCGGATGGTTGATGTCCTCCTCTTTGCCATTGAGCCATATTCGATCCTCCTGAAATGATCTGCAGGTCGCAACTGTAGTGGTTGTTTTCAGCTGAACAAAAGAAGATGACATATCAAACTGAAGCTATAGTGTCTCATCACAAATACAATGACATATCTTCAGCTTCAAGATATCATATCTTATCTTATCTATCCTATGTGACACCATTTTTGTTACTCACCGTCTAGGCACAGTGCAAGAGCAAGGTCAGTATGTCCTACAGTTGTAAGCATGTGTTTGTATTGTATTACATTTCCCCATTTTTATAATTCACATTACACACCTGTCAACACTACATTTTGAGATTTACCAGTTCACAATAAATGAAATACTTAATATCTAAAATCACAAACATGCTTTGCCAAGCTTAACTGATTGCTTAGTTTCATTGGAAAGTATTTATGCATTCATTAAATATTATATTTCATGCATACATTGTAAAGTACTTTGAGCTACACGTGTTGTTTGAAAGGTGTGATATAAATAAAAATGAAGTATAATTATTATCATCATTAGAAGTGGTATAAGTAGTAGTAGTTTTAATTTAAGGGTACTTATATGTTATGCACGACAGAAGCAACATCACTTTTGAAAAGCACACTGAGAGAGGTGATTTTTTTCCTGCACACATGATCCGTAGTCTGAATGCTACGGTTTTAAATACCTGGTCTTGATGCAACGTGACGCTCAAAGATGAGTTGATGGGTAGAATTAATTCTTCATTTCTCTTCCCCCCTGAAAAGTAAGAAAAGTTTAACACACCATGCATAACAGCAGTGTTATCGTCTGACATACAATCCAATGTTATGAATATTGTGGACACTAAATCCACCTTTTAATGGCCAGAATCCAGACGGACATGACACACACATTGTCGATTAAACAGGGTTTTGTTTACTTTTTACTCCAATGCTACAAACATAGCTGCAAACGTCGAGGTGATACTTACAGTATTTAATGACAGCTATATTCACCGGAGCGGTGCATGTAACAATGTTTGGCTTGTCCTCAGGCATAGCTGTATATGTTAAACGATGTTTCTTTATATAAAACTGTATCTAAATAGTATAAAACTCAGAGTATGCAGCTCTTCTTGTGGACAGCAGGCACACTTCAGCTTGCTAACTCTGCTTAACCTCGCCGGTCAATGTTACAGTTTTCCCGACTCTCTCCTGATTGGCTGGTGTTGAACATGTGGCCAACCCCGCGACCAATCAGAGCTGACCAGTCATGAGTAAGCAGTCGATCTGGCCAATGAGAGATCATCTGACCACGGTCGTGTGAAAATGAGGCAACGACAGGACCCGCCCCTCATAAGGTTTGATTGGAGTGGAGGTTTGTGTTGGGTTCATGCAAAACTACACGAAATGTGTGTAAAACCACCAGATATCCAGACTACACAAAGACAATGATTGTGAAAAGAAATACTGGTTGTAAAAACTTTCAGTGAGATATGAGGGAAGTGGTCCAAAATTACTACACCTCACTACAATTTTGAGGTAATCTCACTTATATTTCCATTTCATGCTTATCACAGGTGTCTGGGAGTAGTGCATGCAATTAAACTAGTCCCTACATTTAGCAGTTGCTTTCTGGTAGTTCTACTACATTCATATATGCATAGTGTTTGAGTTATTCAAATTACATTTTGTGTGCAGATAACCACAGAAACTACAAAAAAATCTGCAAAGAAACCAAATAAATGTTTTTTAAAGGCATCACTTCTCTACTGCCCAGTATGGGATTGTTTAGTTTAGGAGTACATTTCCAGGGTTCTTTTCTTCATCTCACCTGTGAAAAATATTTGGCCAGTTTTTAATGTTTTGAATCTGAATTTGTAAAACCAAACTTGAATATTATTTTGTTGTTAATGTTTAGCCTGTGAAGAAGTGGGTACTTTGTAATTATCTCAACTACTTTCAACAGTGGTAGTATTCCCTTTCTTGTAGAATTAGATGTCCCTCCTCTTCCACCTGGTGATGCAGGAGCAAAGAAGTGCAGACCAATGATAAAGTTTACAATATACAAGTAATAAGCAAGAAGTTCTAGCCCTGCTAACTTGACACGAGACAGAGCATTTCTTATAGACAAAGAATTAAATCATATCTTTCTCTTCTACACTTTTTATTTTAAAAGTGGCTGGATACATTTGGGAATCTGTTAACTCTTGTTTCGGAAATTAAATCCAAAATTTCAAATGGTTCATTCAACAAAAAGAGTCCAAAACAGTGGGTCAAATTTTTCCGTGGCGGTGAGGATACTGTGTCATGGTGCTGCAAAGTTTTTCTGTGTATGCACTGAGCACAGTCACCAGCCTCAAAATGGAAACCGTTTTAAAGGGGTTGAACACTTATTCTTATCACATCTCCTCATTTTAGAAATGATTGAAAACAAACATTAGAATTTAAGGCTCTCTTTTTTCACATTTTTATGTAAACCTTTAGGATACATGTCAGAAAAAAAAGAAAACAGCCAAGTGCAGCATTCAAAGCTAACGGGATGCCAGCCCTGAATAAAAAAATATGTGTTATATTCACAGATCAATCTAGATTAAACGCAGCAGTACATTTTGCATTTCATCTAGCTTCCTGTGATGGAAGAACATAAGTCAAAATAAAAAACGTGAAAATAAAGAAAAATAGTAACTAGAGAGGGACCAGAGGAGTCAAACAGCGCCAAGAGCTGTCAGGGGTACAACACCAGCAGTGCAGTAACTTGATGGAAAAAGAGATCACAGAACGCCTCATCTGAGTGTGTATCTACCCCCCACCACTTATGCCACAATGTGAACTCCACTGTTGTTGTTCTTTCCTCTTGGTGTGTAGTTGCCAGAGACACACAGAAGCTAGTGTGGCATCCCAGTATTTGGCTAGCCAAAGACACTATCAGAGTCCCAGTCCAAGTGTATCCTCTCTCAAAACCTTGGGCTTTTTCCAGGGCTCCACTTTAAAGTTAGTAATCATCCTCATCATCTGAGTCCATCACCCTCCGCCTGTTGAACTGAAAAATACAGAGCACAAACAATGTTAGGACAGGTAATGTGACTGATAATGAATCAAACACAGGCGATAACTCAGAGGAACTTACTGTGACAGTTGTCTTCTTATCTGTTTGCTGACTGACTTTTTCTAGAATCTCGATCAAGCCCGACTCTGAAATCTGAGAAAAGAGGAAGGCCATTCATTTACTGCCAGCATGAAAAAGAACATTTATATTCAGAATTTATTTATAACCATGGAAGGTCATTTTCTTACCTTTCCTCCTAGCTTTCCAAAACGAGCCATCTGAATGAGATAGTTTTCAACTGCATTTGCCTTCTCTGGCTTCACCAAAGCAAGATTACTCACTGAGAAAAAAGAAAGGAGGAGCCTTATATTTCTTCGACAAGCCCTCTATGACACTTTCATTTGAGTGAATAGAAGCCAGTGAGGAGTTGTGTTACACATATTGTTATTCTATGATTCTATTGCTGTTTTATATGCTAAATATACACATAATTCCAAGACATCTAACTTCCAAAGGGACTCTCAGCAGTAATAAATAATAAATCTGCAAGCACACTTACATCTGGCACGGGCAGACTGGTCAAGAACTTGAGCCAGTATGGAGTTTCTCATGTCTGTTTCTCTGTGAATAGAAAGTGTGAGTATTACTACATCAGTATTACATCAGCTACTACAGTTTGGATCTGGGACTGAGAGCAGGTCAAAGAAAACAGAAAAATAATGTGGTCCTTGTTCCACAATACTTAACAGTTTATTTAGTGTTCATATCACAATATACGGTGACATCAATCTTCACTTTACAAATAAAATGTATACTTATTAGTGTTCATAATTTTGCATGCATGTTTTCAAATCAATGTACTCCTCTTACCTTTGTTTGGCCTCCTCTGCTTGTTGATTATTTGAAGAATCCTGAAAGAATACAACAAACAGCACCATCACACACAGCTTTTATTTCTACCTTCAGCTATCTGGAGGATTTACATCCTTGTACGGAAAATGCCATACCACCAAATATAAACTCAGGTTTAGAAACTGTCTCACAAAGTAACCTAATATCTGTCGCCATGCTCTTCTCGATTATCTCATGAAACTTAAGTTTTCCAAAGTTTCAATCACTTGACTCAGACATGAATGTTGAGTCTTATGTGTAATAAATACATTTACAAATACACTATGCTTGTTTTTCATAGGAATTTTGCACATTCCTAAAATCTTAAGAAACATCTTAAGTCTGTGAAAATATCTTTCACACGAAGAGCTCTGAGAAATAAAGCAAGTCTAAGAGTGTATTATTGAGGTGACTTTACAAAATCATATTACAATATATGAGACATACATGTAAGTTTTGTTAACATGTGTACATAAAAGTAAAAACAATTTTGTTAAGGACCCCTTAGATTTAGTCATGAAGAAATAATAAGTACATTGAAGTGTTTAAAGACATGCATGTAAATTGTAAAAATATACTTGTCAGCGCTCTCTGGAGGGAAAGAAACCTGACAGGTCTGTGTGAAATCTGCTTTAAGAAAGCCAGATTTTCATATTTTTTCTATTAATAGGTCACCATATCATGTTGTATTTCGTAGTATCAAACAATATTAATACTGTCCGATAACAAAATAACCACACTTTAACATCTGTTAATTTCTCAGTAAAATGAGCAGCTACAAAAGAAGAGAGACTTTTAACTTGGTAACAGATAATGTAAGGAAATGCTGAAGCCTAGCTAAGATCAGCAGTCGAATCTACGTGTGAATTTGTCCAGAAAAAAAGTTTAAATGTTTGTTTTGTTCTTCTGATCTCTCATGGCTGGTTTTTGCTGAGCAGACAGGGACAGTATGGGAGGGGTGTGTGGCGACACAAAACCAGTCGAGCTGATGCGGTGATGTTGGCTTTTACTGTGATTTCTCTGCGAGAAGTTAGCTCACAGCGGGCACACCTCTCGGCGGTGGGCTATGAATATATCTCTGACTGACAGACACATCAGTCTGCGGAGTTGTGCTGCTGCTTTAGCCGCGCTAGCTAGCAGCGTCTCCTTATAAGGCGGCGCACACACACACACGCTGCTGCCGCTCTCTTACCCCGTGTTTCGCCTGAAGTTCAGCCATCCTCTGCCGCCTTATGGCCT
Organism: Amniataba percoides; assembly: GCA_037176925.1. NCBI lineage: Eukaryota > Metazoa > Chordata > Actinopteri > Centrarchiformes > Terapontidae > Amniataba > Amniataba percoides. Next base: position 23,255,278 of record JBAJHX010000001.1, read on the forward strand.
CCAGTTCCTCGTCTGCCATGGTCTCCGAAAATAAAGTGGACCAAGAAGGCTGAAAATGGGGATGAAGTACCGGAACACAACACACACACACTGCTCTCACTCCAGAGGAAAGGCCCTGCTAGCACAGGAGAGCTAATCAACAGCGAGCAGAGCGAGCAGGCGGGCAGTGAAGAGCAGTCGAGCACCGAGCGAGCAGGCGGTCAAGGGAGAGCAGCCGATCACCGAGCACCGAGCGAGCCGGAGGTCAGGGGAGAGCAGCCGAGCACCGAGCAAGGGAGATGAAGAATATCTAATCACGTCTGTACTTGTCATGAGTTTCTGAGGAAATTAATTAAAACAGTGTAAAAAAAAAAAAATAGTATGCTCTGTGATTCCGATGCCGAAAATTTTGCTGTCAAAAAACAACAACAAAAAAACAAAACAAAAACAACGCCCCCCCTTCACACACACACACACACATTGATTTCTGCTCTTTTAATTGTTGTTTTCTCCCTTTTCTCCCTTTTTTACAAGAATCCTCATATTATTTTATGATTTATTTAAAATTCTGACCCAAAAATGAGCTGTTGATCAGATGTTTTGGAAAGAAAGAGCTAAAGGAGTCATGTACATAGTTAAAACATTTGACATTACACACATAATTGAACTGGTAAATGTTTAATTGCAGGAGTTAGATGGATTACATTATCATTATTCCTGGGGAGGAATCATTTAAATCGATCATTGTGCCCTGAAGGTCCCGGTGGTGCTGAGATGGATGTTCTCAGTGGAGCTGTCTCTGCCTGTGAGGGCTTGGACAGCTGATAGATGGAGGTAGCTTCAGCAGGCTTGTCACGGTTGATCTCTAGCTCCCTCTGTACGTACTATAAGAGAATCGGCTCAGGAGCAGGGGGACATGGTACTTTTGATCGGGGTCATTTATAGTGAAGGTAATCTGCAGCAAAAGAGCAAGCATTAAAGAGATCAGCAGTGAGCATCATTTGCACATGACAGGTTAGATTAGGATAAAAAAAAGTTACAAAACGATACGGTAAAAGAGCTTCCAACACATCACATTTTCAACCATTCCTCACCTCAACATACGGATAAAAACTGGTCTCTCCCATACTCTCCCAGTACTGAGCAGTCTCAAAATGCATTTTATACACGCCAGATGTAAACATTTGTTTTGTGATGAGACCTGGGCAACGTCCGTCATTATTCGTGGTTCTGTTAAGACCAATGAGCAAAGATACAGTATGTTAGATTTTGCTGTGATCATACTTTGGGACTATGCAGGTGGTATTTTGCAGCTATGGCTGTTGTTGTCAGGTTTTTACCCAGTGGTTATCAAAGTCCAGGCATTAGTGGAGGGGTCTTGTCGATAGAGAGTGAGGGCCATGTTGGAGCCGGGGACGCCCATCGCAGTGTTCAGCACGTGGGTGGTCAGAGGACTGGGTGAGCCTGCCATTGCTGTGATCTACAAAACAAGCACATAAGATTTTAAATGAGTCAGTTTAAATCTGAAAGAATCTGAATTACAATTATTACAAATTCCTCATATATTTCTATGAGTACTTGCAAAAAAAAAGGCCTAGTTTTCTTAAATCAACATGGAGATCACATTATCTTGGTCATCTCTTGGCAAGAAAAACACCCCACCTTAGATTTAAATAAAACAGCTATATGAAAGTTTTCAGATAATCAAAAAATGCTCAAATTTGGCATTCTGGAGTATTTTGATGGATATAGGAATTTTAATATTGTACTTTCCACCTCTTTTATCAGGAATAAAAAGCTAGACTTTTAAAGATCGAACCTTAAATATAAAATACTGCACTAAAACACTATGTTGTGATGTTGTGATAGATGAGTTAGTTGAGAATCATAGACAATAATGTTAATTTCTTTTTTATGCAGATTTTCGGTGTTGTCTGTTGAAATTAAAAAGAGTTGATTTATGAAAGTTAGAATTAGCATTTGTAAATCCTCAGTTTAATCAAATAAGAAATGTAATTACCTCTAATAGCTACAATACAAAGTGCTTGTTGTTACGACTGTAAAATAGACATAAATAGAAAGACTGGATATAGATAATGTTACATTTATCTTTCCAGATTTGAAGATTTTATATCAGATCATTTGTCATTTATTGACTGCTCCTGTTGTAGCCTTCGTCACGTCACAAAGTTAGACAAACTAACCCAATAGCTGCCGACTTCATGTTGTTGCTATAAAATTATTATAAGTTATGTGGTACAATATAACATCTTGATTGTAGAAGGCTAAATCCCTGAATCTTATATTCTGTTATATATTTCAAAGAAGTTTTGCACTTACCTTGTTTTCAGGCAAAATATGACCCTTGAGCTGCTGCAGCCTGTACGCACTCATGTGCACTGATGTATAAAATCCTAAGTGGGTCAACAGTTTTAATCCCCCAAAAATCTGAATTTTATGGTTTATTTAACAGAATCAGACTTTTTGTCACATTGTCGTCATGCAGCTCTGGACAGTATCATACTGTTCAGCACATTTGTGCTTATCTTTTTGTCAACAGGAGACTGGTTGTGCAAGAGGTCCCTCTGCTTTTGAACTGCCTTCTGCCCTACTGTGAACTTAGTGTGGACATGGATGATCAAAGTAGAGGAGGAGCACAATTAATGGATTAAAAGGAACAAAGCCTTTTTTATTTTATGACCCTGGTATGTATGACTGCTGGTTTAATTAACCTTAAATGTACAACTTCCTGCTTGAATTCCCCCAGTGAATCCACTGACACATGCTCTTTGATACTTTCTCCCAACCAACCCCATGTTCTCTCATTTGAATGAAATTCAAACTCAAGTGTACAATGTGATATTTGATTTGGATTTTTTGGAACTAAATGTTAACAACACGGAGTTCTGTAAATAATTTATACATGTTTATTGTTAAACAACGCAGCCTAATACTCCTGCAGTTTATTTATCCTGCACTTCACCCTGGTGAATTTGGTGTCTTGCGTGAAACACTTTGAATTGTCTTGTTGCTGAAAAGAGCCATCAAAATAATCTTACTTTACAGGGCTTCTTCTTTAAAAGCACTGCTGTTATTTCCTGTGATTCTAATGTACTGAGCTGGTGTTCTTATTTTCTAGCAGCAATGTTTAAATGGTTGTTCTCTTGTTTATTAATTAGTGTCACTGTTAGTGAGAAGAGTATGAGAGTAAAATTAGGCCATGATGCATAGGAATGACCTCATGTTAACATGAGTCTGTAGTAGTATTTATTACTTTTTCTTCTTAGAAAAATCTGCCAAAGAAATCTGTGACACAAACTGTAAGTGAATATTTTAAACACTCATGTTAGGACAATTTGTGATCAATAAATAAATGAATCTCAACATTCATTATTTCAAACTATTTCATGTGATATGACAGTTTCGTTTTCATAAAATATTTTCCCAGTGATTTAATTATTTCAAAACTCATGTTCCATTTTCTCTTTAATTTAATATTAACCAATTTTATGAATAAAACAAACATAAGCATCTATAATTCAGCACAAAATCCTAACTACTCCAGTGTGTTGTTGTAGTACGGGTAACATAAAAACAACTGATAGTTGCAGGAACATTGTTTTTTTCATTGTTGTGTGAAGCGTAGCTAATTTTACTTGGATGTGGTGAGTCAGCAGAGAACCATGTGCTGCTGAGGGGAGTAACACATTGGGAGGACTGTTCTAACATCTGGATGGAAACTGCTGCAGTCTGAGTGTGGGCAGTGTTGGTGGTATCCCCCCAAACCAGGCACACAGCAGCCGTCAAAACATGGTATGGATGGTACTGTGCAAGATTTTGTGTGACCTTTGGTCAACTTCAATTTTTTCCGCGCAAATATTTGTTTCTGTTTCACTCTTTTCCTCCATGTCGAGCATGCACCTTCAGAATAAAAACACACTCTCATGTGCTGTACTTATACTCAATATGAAAATACTTTTACTACTGTGACAATGAGTATTTCCACTTGGCTTATCTTAAGAATGCAACCAAAAACATGTAACACCATAGGAATTATAATAACATCATTGTTTTCTTTTAAAAAACACATGAGAAGTCCTAAAGCAAGATTAAATTCAGACAGTTCAACAATTACAGTAAAGTTTACAATAATACACAATATTACACACTGACCTCAGCCTTTGCACATCTCAATACCCAATAGTGGGTAATACAATAGTGCCCAATACATGGTGGAAGAGAGCTATGATATTCCTCTAATACAGTTAAAGTAGAGAAAACTATTTCTGAAAGTGTGCAATGTGACAGGGTCATTTGTATATCATTTCTCTCAGAGGGTCACACTCACAGAAGTGGCATACAGATTCTTACAAACACAAGACAACCTGTTTCATCCCGAATGATCAATGTGGCTGTTAATTCTGTCAAGGATTACAGTGATTTACTCTAAAAAGCTAAGCTAAATTCTTATGTCCTAGAAGTATACAATAAAGAGAAAAGGTGCCTTATTATTACAGCCTTATTCTGAAAATGATAACAATAGAGAGAAGAGTAAAAACTTTCATTTTAATGTTGTATCACCTTGTTGCTTCTTTTTCTGGGGGGAAACTGGCAGCAGAAACATCGTACCACCTTTGGCAAAAGTACACATCAATTATTCCTGTATGTACAGTCTGATGCCAGCATATGCTGGCTGTTTCAGAAGAAGGCTTTTAATTTGAACAAGATAAACAGGTAAGCTGCTTACATAATGTTTTAATCAGAGAACTCTATTGTCTCATTTGGATTAATGCTGCAATATTTGGATTAATACTGAAATATTGGTGTTCGTGCGATCCCGCTGCTTAGGCAGGATTATAAAAAGTCTAATTCACCGTCGTGCTTCCAGGTGTCACTTTTAATTACTCTCTGAATCTCTCACTCTCTCAGTATGACAAATTCTTCTCAGTGTCACATGCACATAGTTTGTCGGAGTCACCTGTGTCAGTGTTTTTCTTTGACAGGAATTGTTTTATGTTCACGGAAACCAAGCGCCTGTGATACAATTAAATGCACTGTGCTATCTGATATGTACACCCAGCTGGAGGGGAGTTGAGCCTCTGATATGAATGTCGGCTTGGTGATTGTTGTTCTCTTCCTCCATGTTTGGCACTTAATCCACATCGTCTGCGTCTACTCATTTTCCTCCCTCATATTTCCTCCTCAGGGTCAGAGCTGTGGTTGCTCATCTGTGACAGACAGACAGACAGACAGAAAGAGGCGGGGCAGGAAGGGAACAAACAAAGAGACATTTCATTAAAGTGTGAGCTCAGAATGACTAAGTAAAAGTTAATCTTGCAAGTATAAATTGATTTCACAGAAGTGGAGTCCCAGTGGTTTGTGTGTGTCCACTCACCTCACACGACAGAAACATCTGGTTATCTTGTCAAAGCAATTTAAATTATGAAATTGTAATGAACTTAAATTTAAAATTCAAAGCTGGTTTCTTGATTTTTATTTCCTATGGGAAACTAAGCTTTCCTAAAAAAAAATATTATTTTAATTATAACAAATGAATATGTATTTATCCACAAAAGGGGGCCCTGACAGAAGAAGAGTGACTGCTTAAGAGAAATGAAGATCTTTGTTATGTATTTTAATAATATCACCAGGAAATAGCATCATGATGTAAAGAATTAAAAGCAAATGCAATTCTTATTGCTTTACATTATACTTATTGTGCTATTGAACAGGCAAACTTCAAGTGTGTTTACCGTGTGGTGGTCATCATCAGGCTCCCTCAGGTCGGGGCTCTCCCTGTGGATTCGGTGGCGGGAGCTGGGGGGGGAGAGGGAGGAGAGGGAGTGTTCGGGGCTGCTGGCAGACAGAGCGTACGGTGAGCCAGCTGGACTGTCCTCTCTCAGGGGAGACCCTGCAACACAGGAGTGAACAAACACACACACGTGGAGTTCAGTGAAAACTGTTCGGTGCGGAGCTTTGGTCCTGTTTCCCCTTTTGGACATGGGAGTGAAGAAAAAAGCCTGTTTACTGTGAGGCTGTGCACATCCCACTGCCTTTGCACCAGATGACGGGCAGAAAACAAGAGTGGGAGTGACAGGATGAAGGACAGATGAGGAGTTAGTGAAGAGGAAGCAAGAGACAGTGGTGCTAGATAGTGAGGGACGGGGGACTTGAGTAGAGCCAGAGATAAATTAATATGAAGATGAGAGCTATCAATCGCCCAAGGTCATTCAAAGCAGATTGAACACACACACACATGCGCACACACTTTCCTGAAAGTATTCGCCAAGAGCGGTTAAACTGCAGCAGCTACAGTACACATACAAGTACAGTCCATTTGTATTCATCCTGATCAACCTCTTCAAGATTCAAGGTTAAGTTTGTTTTTTTTTCCTACAACACACTGGTGTAGCAGTGACTGAGGATGCTCAGAGGGAGGTGGACTGCGCCAAATTAGGGGTGTACACTGTTCTCCAGTTTATGACCAGTTTAATTAAGATTGCAGTAAAACCAGTTTCTTTGGGAAGGATAATAAAGCTTTGTCCTGTTCAGTGCCTGGGCTGTTACTCTCACTGGCAGCCGCAGCTCCTGTACTGTGTGTGAATGTCCACATGAGGGCAGCAGCAGTGCTTCCCACCGTGCACACTGGCCCTCTTGGGCCCTGACTTTTGTCTGTTTTCTGAAGCCTCATCAGTCAGTTACTTCAACCAACACTGTTTGTTCAGCATGTTCCATAATTTGCTCACAACCATTAATCAAGACGCCGGCGCTCCAGTTGATACCGGCCTTGATTCAACTTTTTTAAAAACATCCTGACTGGAGGGAAATAATTGATTTGTCAGGTAAAATAGGAGCAGCTTTGGTGGTGCAGTGCATTTCCCCTCCCCAACGTCTCCCTGCGGCTCAGATCCTGAATCATCCTGATTGGGGTTGTTGCTGGTGAAGCTAATCAAGCAGAAATTGGAAAGTGGAATATCGCCGGAGTTCGCCTTAAAATGTTTTTGATGTGCGGATGGATTATCCATCATTCGATCTCACACCCACCTGCCTCCACTGTCTTTGTGAATGAGCCTCACCTTTGTGGTCATTCCTCTGTGTGTCCATCCTGTCAAGACTGTCAAGCAGCCCATCGATCTGTGTCTTTATCAGAGTCAGCTCCTTTTTAATCACCTGCAGCTCCTCCATGCCCACTGCGGGGACACAGAGAGGGAGAGAGAACGTTGGGGACATTAGGAAATTACACAACATTTCTTTAGGGAGAGCCTTAAAGGCGTAGTTGGACATATTGGGAAAAGTATTTTTTTTTCTTGCAGAAGAAGCATGTCTGTAATGTAAATATGAAGGCATCCCATGGAAATGGGTAGCTTAGCTTAGCATAAAGTCCAGAAACTTGGAGAAACAGCTTGCTTTGCTCCTTCAAAGCTAACAAAATCAGCCTACCAGCACCTTTTAAAGCTCACTAATGAACTTACACCTTGTGTCTTTTTATTTGTTCAGTACAAAAACATGTGTAGAAAGAAGTTGGTCCTCTCACTGTGAGGCGGCAATAAACTATAAAATAACACGTGTAAAACCACATGTCATTTTTGTATTTCAATTTTTGTATGTATTTAACACACAGGAAACAATGTGTTAATTATTGCTCTTTAGATCAATAATTCACTGTAGCTTCATATTTACAGTGCAGATATGAGAGTGGCATCAATCTTCTCATCCAATGCTGAGCGAGAAAGCAAAAGTGCCAAACTATTCCTGCAGGAGAAGAGAAGTGCATGCAAAGTGAACCATTAAGACTAAGTGCACACAAATTTAGTCTGTAACTGCTTAATGCTAAAAGGGTGAGAGGCAAAAGATATAATAGTCCTTAGATTTAGCATCTGAATCCTGTTACAGAGAGGCAAACGGTATAAATGTGCAGCATCTATTGCAACCTTTTTTTTCGTGACTCAGCTGTCATTTGATATTACTCACACTTGGCTGTGGTTGAACTAGTGGAGTGGGCTCTGGAGCTTTTGGAGTGGGTTCTGTCTCGACTGCGTCTGTGGCCGGTGGAGTAGGAGGACGAACGGGATCGCTTGGCCAGGCTGGGTCCCAGCGTCAGCGGGGAGAGAGATGCCGGCACACGCTGGTAGTCATACACCCTAGAAATACAGGAAACACAATTTAAAAGAACTTAAGTTTTAGTCTGTCCATGCAACTAGTCTGCTCATTTTGCATGACTGTGCTCTGTGATTTTATGCAGAGTGTTGGTCTGAAGTCGTGACAAAAGAGAGCCTATACAAGCGTGATGAAGCAGTTAGATGCAACATAATTAGACATACATTGGTGGAAGCGACTAAACTGAGCATATAGATGGTCAGCAGAGAAGACGATTATTCCGCACACAGTTTGAGCTGCTCACAGCATCTGTCCTCTGTGGTAAAGTACAAAGCTTTTAAAGCCACCATTTAAACAAACAGGTGGAGTCACTCACAAATATCACATTAAAGTTACTCTACAGAGTTTTTAACCGGTTATGAATCAGTCTCAGTTTATTACACATTCCTTTATATAACACACTTTTTATTAGTTTGTAATAGTTATATATTATTAATATTATATTATTATAATAATTATAATTATAATATTATTAATGCCTTAAACAGTGCTGATTACACTTGTTGAATCTGAGTTGCTCCAGCTGCTAACTGAAGGTCTGTCTCTGGAGCTGCTGTCCGCTCCATTCACCGCTAAATAGTCTCCTTGCAGCGGAAAGAGGCGGAGAGAACTTGTCGCCTAATGTTTGGTGAAACACTACTGTCTTTGCCCACAGGCACCACAAAATAAAAAGTTTCATAAAGCATCTTTAACCTTAAATTAGATTTTGGAAATAGGCACAAACTAGAGTGTACTGAGTGTACTGAACCTCAGTACTTTTTGTGATACCAACAAAAATCTGCGTGTGGCTCAGTAACTGTATCTACGACTGCTAAGCAACGAAAGCTGGAATCAAATAGATGGTCAAACTACCTGAAACAGGCCTTCACTTCACAACTGAAGCCATTCCCTCTGTTACTGCTGAAACATCCAACTTGGTTGCAGGCATTAAGAGTAACTCTTAGAAAAAATAACAGAAATACTCCTCGCTGTTACTCTCCTTTGCTTATGTAGGTCATACAGAGTCATCTGTATTAAATTTAGACTGTTTCATAACCAGTTAAAACTCCATGGTGCTGGTTTAAATTTCTTGAAAGAAAGCATCAAGAATGTTTTTTGCACCAGCATTGAAACTCAGGTATTGCATTGGCACTGAAGAAGTAAACAGAGCTCAAACAAGGGTGTGATACATGCTGGAAAAAAAGAGATAGATATTAAAAGGTGGATATTAAAGGAAAGATGAGAAACTGAAGAAAAGCATCTGTTCAAAGCATATGGATATTTATATTCTATGTTCCTTTGTCTTTGATTTTCTATCTCTGTTTCTCTCTCTTGCGTGCTGCCGTTGCCTCCTCCCCGTGGACAGCTCCATGTCTCTATCTGTCACTGAATGTAATTGGTTCTGTCAGGGCCAATCAATAGCTCCCCACCAGGCTAGTAGTGCTGGTGACAGGGGGTGTATCACAGTCAAACTTTGTAGTGCTTACAGAAACAAGACTGTGTGTTTGTGCATGTATGTTCTTGTATGTTTCAGCAGAAATAGAGAGTGAGCTGATCTCACATTTGACCTCGACTCTCACTGACCCAGCGACCAGGTAAAATGTACCTATGCAGGATCCAAACCAACCAATCATCAATGGGCAAAGTTGCAGGAAGCGTGAGAACTTGAGCCATCAAATCTATGAATAATTAGGCTTCTGCTGAACATAGCATTTGTAAATGCGGGACCAGACTGAAAGTGACTTGGCTTAAAAAATAACCAGTGGTGGAGCCAGGGTTTTGCTGTGTTCACTAAACTTCTTTACAAACACACAGGATAAAATGCAATGCCTTTTTCACTGTCATACCTGTCGGAGACTGATGAAAACCAGACAGTGCTGTGCCGAATGAGTGTCTGAATCCAGAAAATGGATGGATGCCATCATCAGTTTATTTTTGTTCTCAAATTGCCCCTTTCCTATTATGAGACAGTGAGCTCTTCCTAGCTCCTGAAGCTATCAGTAGTGACAGTGTTGTCTTTAGGTCTGATGATGCTGGTTGAAACTCAACAAAAAAGGACTGAACTGAGAATTGATGCACAATTCAACATCCACAGTTCACCAGTCGTACGTCTCCCCACAGCCTGAAAGCAATTACAGTAAAATATTAGGACTTACATTAGTCTACTGTAAGAAAGAATAATATTCATGACTGTTGCAAATTAAATGTAAGACTTTTTAAGTCTTATTTTTTTTTTAGGTAAGTGGATTCAATGCTTATTAAGACCAGCAGATATCAAGTTTGTGGAAATTCTGGTCACGTTGAAAATAACTTCAGATTCATCATGATTGATGCTGCGCTACAATGGCAATCCATCTCGACTGGACCATGTCACAGTCTGGATTCACCTGGATTGGGGACAGTCCGAACACAGCCTAAATGGTTTCTGCAGAGCCAAAAGCTTTGAAAAGCCCCTCTGCTGTATATCACAAGCCAACAACGCAGAGGCAAGCTGTCAGCTGCAAGGACTTGGAGTCGAATGGTAATGTAGATTTACTGATTGAGCTGTTAGCCAGTCAGTCAGACGCAGCCTCGCTTCCTGAAAAGTTTTCTTTTGTTTTCAGTTCTGGTGAATTTAGTGCACAGATTGCTTCATCCACAGTCCACACACACGCACGCACACACACACACACACACACACCCCAATGTCACATAAGGATGAAGTGTATTAGGCCACCATAAGTGTGTGAGATTAGAGGCTTTGAGCATTGTCCGTGTGGGGAGACACAGAGACCAAAGACTTATGGGAGTTTAAAGTCCTTTAGAGCAGTTTGCAGGGGCAGATAGACAATGTGTTGTTACACCGGCTTTGAAGTGTCATCTCAGAGAATGGAAGCTCAGACAATGAGAGACTGTTGACGAGTGAGGATTACAGAAAAGTGTGTGAGTGTGTGTGAGAGGGAGTGTTTGTCTCTATGGATTAGACCCCACACGGAAAGCAGCTTTGTCAGCTCGAGCTGTTATCTGTGCGTTGAAAGACACTTTTCTTTCGTGTTCGCACAAGAGGACGGCAGACAAAAACAGTCATTTCTCTCTTTCCCACATATTGATGTGCACAAACAGCAAACACAGAAACCAAAGCACACACAAACACATGCAGTCCCCCACGCACTCACACCCAGAGGCAAACACATGTGCACACATGAATACTCACACACACTTCCATTCCCCCACACACACACACACACACTCACAGCCATCTTTAGAGCTAGCCAACAGCATGGGGAATAATCATGCAGTGTGTTAAAAACAAATTGAAAATCAGTGGTGAGTGTTTCCCCCTGAGCAAAGACAGAAAAATGCAGAGCAAGGCAAACGCAATAACAAAAACAAAAAACAAAGAAAAGATGACAGTTAATACTCAGAGCAACGGAGCATTGACATGTGCGAGAAAGCAGTGGAACGAGGTGGATATTCTGCGTGTGTACAATGTGACCGCCTTCTTTTATTTAGATGTGCTGAGCGCAGTGTTTATGGGTGAGGCCTGGGGGATGTAGGAAGGTCCCTGTGCAATTTGAGTGGAGGACCAATAATACAGAGGCACCCTGAGTGGCTCAGCTTAACTACCACATCTACCCAACCACTGCACTCAACTGTACACTGCACAGGAGTGTATTCTGCAGTGACACGGAAAAAGTAAACACACACAGCAGTCTAACTGCCGAGCCAACAGTTCATGTTAAGTCCCAAACAATACGGTCTATTTCAGTGTTTTTTGAGGGGCATTATATAACCCCAGTGAGTGGTTGTTGATCTGGAAATTTACTGAGGACCTGTGACATTCTCACAACTGAGACAGTCATGCAGGGCAGTGATTTTCATTTCAGTGTGAAAATGTGAAAGCTTTATGCTCTTCTAGTCTTTCAGTGACTTTTTTTTTTACCATCAAGGTAATTGTTTCTAAATGAAGTCAAAAGTATAGACACCAGGATATGTAATAAGTTCAGAAAACGTCTTTCACTGAAACAGACACACAAATATGCAGATAAAATATGTAGTTATGTACCACTGTCTCATCTTGAACATTTAATGTATTCAGTCACTAGCTTTGAGTCTCATTTGAACTGATGTACAACACCTGAATTACCATGGTCAGTTAGCTGCTCTGCATGCTGCTGGAAATGTTTAATGCATTGCCTCTGAATTTAAACAGAACACCTTTAACTTTAGATGATTCGGCTCAAACAATAAAAAAGGAGCCTGAGCTGAACAGTCTTTTACAATAAATATGCAACACTACATGTAGAAAATATATATCTTGGAGTGTGTGCGTGCGATGAGTGGGTTCCTGGCTGTTGAGTAACAGGCAACACTGTGAGCAAAGACAGGATGACTGACAGCTGTGTGACGGGAGGCGACGGGAAGCGGAGGCTACAGGGGGCAGCAAGGATGAAGAATCCTCTTTAGCCTCTTCCTTTAGCCCCCCGCAACACGCAGACAAGCAATAAGGCGTGTGAGCCGGCCATGCGTAGCTCTCTGACAGTACCTGTCATAGTAGTCCTCGTGATAGCTGTCATAGTCCAGGTCCAGCTCAGATCTGAGGGAGAGGTGGAGAGAGAGACAGAGAAGGTGCTTAGTGAAGTATTTGTCTAAACTACATGATTCACTGTTACTGGGGCTGCTGCCATCTTTCACTCAGCTAACAGCGAGCTTGGTTGGTGAGTCGGCGTGTAAATGTGTGCGCCTCCATGGAGTTATGTGGCACAATCACTTCATCTGGAAGGAATGCTGTGTTCATGAGCTCCAGCCAGCCAGAAAAAGACATTGGATTTGTTCTGCCACAGCATCCAAGGTGGAAAATCCATAGAAACTGTCTCGTGCTCTAACTGTACCACTTGCTGAACATGGCTGTGTGTGGGATTGCTGAAAAGTGTGTGTGTGTGAGGGAGGGAGAGAGAGAATCAGAGGCAGGTGAGTGATGTGACAGGAGTGAACTTATATGGGCTGGTACCTGTGGAACAGCCTGGAGAAAGCAGAGGAGAGAAAAGTGACACTAAGCCAGAGCGAGATCACATTCTGGTGTGTCAGACCTCAGTATTCCTCTCTAATCCCTGCACACAGTCGCTAATAATCCTTCCATGTTGCTCACCCTCCCTCTGTCTCTCTTTGGCTCTCTTGCTGACTCACCCCTGAATCCCTCTTTGTTGGTCTTTCATTTATCTGTCATGCTCTCTCTTTGTTTAAACTCACTTTCCATCTCACTTCAGGACCTTTACCTATGAAATAACTATACCACATATTCATAAGTGTCAGCCCATGTTCAGATAGCACATTGTCTGTCAGGACACTTGACTGTATTTTGGGGAACTAAACACCCCCAATCCTCGCCATCTGCTTATTCGTTGTTCAGGAAGATGGTGATTCTCTTGGTTGTAGTCAAGCAGCTCATCTAAAAGACAAGATTTTTTTTATTTGTGTGTCTGGATAAAACAAAATAAAACCCACAATCTTCACAATGATATCTCTGGATCTGAAGTGCAGACTTATTTTGGAGTGGACCCTAATCACAGCCCCTGCAGTGGTACTCCTGTCTGGCTCATACCAGATGGTTTTCAGCGCTCAGGAGACAGAAAAGCACAAAATAATTCATAACAAGTGCTCATGACTTAGGTGGATGCTTGCCAAAAATGGAAAGCATGATTTTGATCCAATTTAAAGATTGTCTCCTGTTATCCTATTAGAAATGGAGGTCTACACATTCCCGGAGCTTATTCCTGATTCTGACATCTTGATTGATCGTCTACATTTGAGGACATAAAAGCAAACAGGGTGATTTCTTATTTCACATCCTGTGCCGGTTAAGGACACACTGAGAGGCAGCAGGACAGAGGACAAGAGAAACAATAACTCCTCAGCTGAGCTGAGCTTTCTGTTCTTCAAGTGAATTCAGCCAGAAGAGAGACAGAAAATAACTTCTATTCACCGAAATCCTCACTGAGGGGCGGCTAAGCTGCTGCTCTTTCTCAGTTTGCTTCTTTTGCATTGACTGGCTTACCTTCATCATTATAGTGTTTGTAGAGCTCTGTGTGTAATTATGATTTGTTAAATCACTTATTTAGCTTTTAATCTTTTTTTATTTCTGTTGTCTTTCCCAGTTGTTATTTCAGTCATTTGGCTGCATATTTTTATGGTTTAATATTTAAATGGCACCTTTCTATCTCTGTGAGGTCATTTCTTACTCTGATATATGACAACTATTATCATCAGTATATTATCAATACTATTTTTTCATTTCTGTCAAAGCTATATTATAATCACTTATAAATGCTTATGTATGTCCTCTTCTGATTCATGTAAAATCATAAATTGTAGATCCATCAAAAGATTTGAATGAATGATTAAGAACTCAATACAACACTTTTTATATGTAAATTGTTATTATTATTTAACTACTGAATGTTGCATAATAAATATTTGGTTATTCATTTTGTAATGGTGGTCAGGTCATTATAAATGTCACAATGGCCAACCCAGTCTCATAGCAAAACGTGAAATAGGAACGTTGGTCCACAGTGCAAAACGTAGCTATTTCACAATT
>JBAJHX010000001.1:23285657-23301075 GCA_037176925.1 Amniataba percoides
CGTAATGCTCCAACAATCCATCAAGCAGCGCAGCTTCGTAGCTTACCAAAGTCGTACTAAAACATTTTGACAGATTTATGAGCGCCGCGTACCACATAAAATTGGTTCGAGGTCAGTAAGCACTTCATTCATGAATTCATACATAAGGCGCACCAGATTATAAGGCGCACTGTCGATTTTAGAGAAAATTTAAGAATTTTATGTGCGCCTTATAGTCCGAAAAATACGGTAATGCATGCAGCCTGAATGAAAGAGCTCTGAGGAGGGAGGACTGAAAATCCAGATGGTGGCTTTTGGATTTAAATGAATCAAAAAGTGCACATGAATTCATCAAAACATGCATAAAATTAATCAAACTGTGCAAACGAAACAAGCTTTTCGAGTGTTCAGTTTAGTAAAACATGGCCTTGATCTTTTTTTATATGGCCATGTCAGGACTCTGCAGTGTTTGTCTCTATAACATCAGTTTTACCTCAGGTGCATTAAAGGAGCTCTAGATGGGCCTAAAGCAGCAACAACTGCAGCACCTGAACCACGACAATATCAATCCAAGTGTTGATTTTCATTTCCAAACTGCCATAACAGCATTGTATTGCAGTAACATCTTATTAAATTCAGGTTTTCCCTTATGTTTTCTGACTGCAATCTGTGTAATTATTTTATGTTGCAAAATATGAGTAAATAAAATATGAAGGACTAAATACTGACATCTGCCTGTTAGTGCTGGTTGCACTATTTCTAAGGGCCCCCACATTTTTCCCATTTCTTTATAAATACAAAGTCTTCCTTCTTCTAGAGCTTACTAACTACAATGGTAGCTGGATACAGAGCAAGAGCAATGGGCCATTTTTCGGACTGTTGGGCCATGGGACTAACAGGATGTTTGAACAACGGCATAGCACACAATTGCGTACTTACTGAGGAAACTACCTGGTTGTGCACTTCATCACCTAATTTATTACTGTGGAATACACAAAAAGCTTACCCAGTAGAAATGCAGCGTAAAACCCAAAAATGGTTTTCAAAGACCTGTTCAGACATTACTCATCTGCAAAGTTTTGCAAAGGGGACTTTGTACTTGTTAAAGAGTAAAACGTCTCCCTCTAGCAACATCCATCTCATAGAAACTGTTACAGTACCAGAAGTAGTGTGCGTACTATTTATTTTTGATGATGGGAAAATAGATTTGAAGGCACATCATGGAAATGTTATCGCAGATGAAGATTATGTTTATGGGAGCTCTTTTATTGTGAGCCACCCAGGTCTGTCCTCATTTTTTGAATGTACAAGAAATGTCTTAAACTCCTCTACATCTGAACAATTTACAGCCTTGGATTTTTCAAAAGAACACAATGAAACAACAAACACTGCTCCATGCAGGCCAATGCATGTTTTTAAAAAGAGCTGGATGAATGACAAATGAATGAAATACAAACTGCTTTCCCAGGTTTGAACATAGTTTTTTCTCCACCGAAAGTATGTTGGGGTTTGTACTGAAAACATAATCACAGTTCTGTAATATGTGTCATTGAGGGAGCATACTACATACCAGGGGTTATTTCTGTTATTTCCATTTAGAGTAGATATGGTGAATAACCAAATACACTTGACCATAATGTCAGTGTTAAGTATGTTCACAGGTCTCCCTTCTGAGATTACAATACTTGACTTTGACCCAAAAGGCATAAAATTGCATCTTAAAGCTGACAATATGATGCACACCCCCCAATATGATGCTTGATGGCCAATCTCAACTTCTAAAGAAACTCTCCCTGGCATGCAAATACTGTTTTCTGGATGTATGCCAGTCTAACTGTAGGTGACCCGAAAGGCAACACAGAAGTATCTAAAACAATAAATGATTATAACAAAGAGACAAAGAGAGGTTGAACCAAAAGCAATGAGTAATAACAAACATCCAGCATGCTTTGTTGGACATCCTTCCTTCTTTTTCTCTTTCTATTTCAGATCATCCCAAACTACCAGCCCAATCAGTAAAACTGATGCTCAGTGCTGCATCATCATTATCAAGTCCAGTTCTCCTTTTCATCCCATTTTTATGTCTTTCTTCTCAGGTTGGACAGGTTTTCTCACTGTACAGACCAGAGGTCAGAATGATGCTGTATTCACTTCATCCTTGGACATTTGAGCAAAATTTGAAGAAATGCCGTCAAGGTGTTCCTGAGATATGATCTCCATGAATAGTGACCAGATGGGAGGCCAATTGAAAACATCACCATTATATCCTATCTGACATGTGAAAATTTGCCACAACAATCTTGTGATTTCTTGAGCTAAAGACAAAAGCAAAACCGTGTGAGGTCACAGTGACCTTTGACCTTCAAACACCAAATTCTAATCAGTTCATCCAAGGGCCGAGTGAATGATTCTGCCAAATTTAATTAAATTTCCTTGAGGCATTTATGAGTTATTGCATTCATGTGCAAGGCCTGGATGAACAACCCAAAAGCAGAGCGAAGGAGAGACAGGAGAGCTTGTATTGATATTAACTGATTGAAGGTGAAAATTTAACTGAACTTGATAATCATACTTTCCAGCAAAACTAACAGTTCAGAAATGCTGGCAGCCCACATGGTGTTGCATGGGCAGATTACATTGCTTTAGCATCTTAAACATGAGTTGGAAAGTTTGCTTGGAAAGTAATCTAGGCCACAGGCAGTAGTGTTTGTTGGCCGGCTCTGTGAGAACAGTGGGAGGAGACGGGGCACAGTGCTGCCAGCAGCACAGAGCAGGATTATTGGAGTCTGGACAGAGAGATTTTTGGTGTCTGTCTCGCCATGATTTACATTCGTGACTTCAGCTGTATTGTAGTTTTTAGGAAATAATCATATTGTTTGGCTTTTCTTATAATCCATTTCTCTCACGTTTCTTGAAAAGGCTCTGATAATCTAAATAGTGCTGTATAGGAAGAAGGACAAACACATTTAGAGGCTGCCTTCCAATGAGTATGAAAACAAAACCATTTTAATGACTTTGTGTTTTAATTTTCCATGTGCATGTGACTGTTTTTAGCTATCATGCTGTCTGAGTGGCTCCAGGAAAGACGTCTCAAGTGTCGGCCCACTTTAGGTCAGACTGAAATATCTTGGCAAATATTAGATGGATTGTCATGAAATGTTATGTGCTAACATATTAAACTAAGATGGTGATCAAGGACAACAGTAGACCTGCTTAACTCCGGATTATATAGTCATTGTGTGTGTACTAGCATTCTGATGTTAACATTTATCTCAAAGTGCATCTGTGCTGAAGAAGCCTCACAGAGCTGCAGGCTCAAGGCTCTTGTTCTTTCTTTTCTGTGTGTCGGCAGGCAGGACAGCTTGGTTTAGTTGACTTGATGTGTCTGTAAAGCTGAAATGGCCACAGAAAGCCAACATGGTCTGCTTTAAGTCCATGTCATCTCTGTGAAAAATCAGGTGTGCCAAGGCTACATCAGGCCAGATACCTCAGGTGTGTTCCATTTTTACGGTTAGTCACTGTGTGTGTGTGTGTGCGTGTTGTATGAGTAACCTCATTAATGCATGGCCGCACGCTGTTGAATAACTACACGGTGGAATGGGCAAATTATATGTCCAGAGGTGGATGTGGGGGGTTCAGCTTTAGGCAGTGATGGTCAGAGGGAGTGGAGGATTAACTGCACTGAAGGACACACTGGGGACACAATACATAATGTCCCATAGTGAAATATTCATACGTCTACACACAACTGTGCAATATGATGAAGCAAACAGAGGGACAGGAAATGGAGCTGCCAGGAACGGAAAAATATCTGTATTTATAGTGGAGCTGGAAACATATGTGGAGTCCCAGTTAGGCAGGAGACAGAATATTAATGAGATTTACTGATTAGGCTGCTGGCATTAATGTTATTACTGCTGTTAATATTCATTTCCTGTTCTAGTTTTGTTTTCCTAACCCATTTTGCATTTTTGTGTCACAGGCTGCATGTCCTGCAAAGTATTTCAGTATTATTTATTATGTTTACCCCAGTTGCTTTAATGGAAGTATCTCTCCTCTTACAGTCTCCCCTGTCAGCAAAAAGCCTTGTGTGCCTGTATTTGTGCAGCTATTCACCACAATTTCGTTATTTATTAAGTTTTTTACATCCACTGAAGTGGAACCAAACATGTTTTCAGAAACAGATATTGATATTTTTGCACTGATGGCGTCCCTCTTTTCTGATGAAGTGATGTTCTTTAAGTGCTGTGCTTAGTGCTTCAATGTCCGCTGCTGTTTGAAGGACAATATATGGAGTTCCAGGGGACATGCAGGAAGAAATGCACTCCCAGAGTCGGTGGGGGTAAGCAAAGTACTTTCTGTTGGTGTGTGCTCATTAGAGAAGCTCGGGCCTACAGAACTGCAACCAGAGGAAGAGATGCAGTTCAAGGAGAGAGAGTTGGAGAGTAAGAGTAATGGAGGCATGAATAAATTTAAACAAGCCCGCACGCCGTCGTCTCCCCCACTGCCCTCCATTCGCCTCACCAGCTATCTAACCTCACTGTTAATATTAGTGTGGCTCCAGAGCGCCCTATTGAACCGCCAGCAATAAACCGTAATCAGCTCCAATCATACGTGTGCACTACATCAACAGATAGATTAAAACATTGACTGATGGAGACAGCACCCCTGGCTAAAATCAATGGCAGCTTACATACACAGCTAGTATGAAGCTAAAAACAAAAAATGCTGCATTGATTGCAATGCCGTTGTGCAGCTATTGAGTTACCGATAAAGGGCTGCAGCAAATAATAAAGCACATGATTATCTCTGAGTGTGTGGAGGTGGGCGTGTGTGTGTGTGTGTGTGGGTAGGGAGGGGGTTCATACTCACCCGTAAGTGGTGTTGCTGGCCCTCTTACTTGCTGCCCTGGAGCGGCTGGACTTCAACTCTCCACTCATGCTCATATCTGCACGGAAGACACAACCAATCAACTTTGTACTGATACAGCGAAGAGCATCATAACACAACACAGCCGGGGCACAGAGTGCTGGGATGAATGTTCAGATGATTAAATAACCTGCGCACTGTCTGCTCGTGTTCTTCTCACACCCAAGTTTACTCTTTAATTGGGCAGAACTAACCTAATCCGCTGTAGCTGTTGTCATCATTTGACACGATAATGACAAAAGGGCCGGCTTAGACTGACAGTGGCTGTTTTTCACACACATCTCCCATCACTCTCCTTTGATTGTGTCTGCCACTCCAAGCCAGCTGTTCACCTCCAAACGCCAAGTCTCTCTCTCTCTCTCTCTCTCTCTCTCTCTCTCTCCCTTTGTCTTTGTATTTCCCTCCTGCGAACGCCTCTATACACATGGTCCGAAGGGCCAATTATGCACGAGCCATATCGATCACAGGATGTGCCAACAGCTCACTGTTCGCGGTGGTCGTAGCTCAGCAGTGATTTAACAACGGTGAGTGTGAAAGAGGGGAAAAAGTAGAGGAGAGAGGAGGGAGGAGAGCGGAGAGGAGGCCGGTCTGACATGGACAGATGGGTGGTGAATGGAGTGTGACTGGGCCAGCTGCACATACACTCGCGCAGCGTGACTGTCAAATGGCTGGAAGCTACAATTAATTAAGTATGGGTTGGAATGTGTGAAAAGAAATTTAGACACGTGTATGTGCCTTTACCGCCCACGGCAGAGATCATTTTCTGACAGCTTATAGTCAAACAGTGACCTGCTGGACGGCTTCTCTGCAGCCAACAGTGTCTCTGCAGGTGAGGAACCGGCCCCCCCTGCTGACACCTCCACTATAACTCGCCTGAGCCGTGCATGTGTGCACACCCTGGAAAACTCCTACTGGGAAACAGGTATGGAATACAGGCAAAAATTATATTAAATAGAAGCAGATGAAATTTTAAATACTGCAACAAAAATTAAAGTGGTAATTTCAAATGGTATGTGTCCTTTTAAATAGAAATATGATAAATAAAGCTTTAAAATATATTGCTCAAACAAGTAGAGGCATTAATTGTTCATTTGACTCAGGTTAAACAGACTAAGACAGTTTCAGAAAGTTGTAATGCAGCCTGTTAGACTAGAAAATAATTGATGCTACAATAAGAGATATCAATTTATTTCAAATAAATACTGTAAACTCTCTGTGATAACTAGTTTTTCTATCATGTAGTCCAGTGTAGTCATTTTATGTGACAGTAACACTCAGATGAGGTGAGAAGAGGGGCGGCTATCAGGAGCAAATCCTTTAAAAAACACACAGGGCAGTCCTTCATCTACACAGATTGGGGCTGAGAGGCGATTGCATGGCAGAAGGAAACAAAGCTGACTTTTATGATGTGTTTGCCGAGCAACATGTCGGCTGTATGATTGACTGCATGGAGGAGCCATTACACAGGAAGAGAGGGGAGGAAGCTGCTGAGCACAGTTGTCTCGCTCTACGGGAGCAAAACCTCAGGAGGTAATCAGACTGCTATTTGGTAAACAAAATCCCATACGCTACAATTAGCTTCTCCAGTGGAGACTTCACATATACACACCTACACAAACACACATATCTTTGTTAAGTGTATGGATTAGAGCTTTTATATTACAAATAGTTGTTTTTTTTGGGGGCACTTTGCTGTTTTCAGGTTTATTTCATTTGCACATGAGAATAAATAAAAGCATGTCTCCCCCTTCACTGCAAACTCAGAACAGCTCTGTAAAGTTTATCGATGTTTAACACTCAAAAGAAGCCACATCGATAATGACTATAATACTGACAGTAGTTGTATGGTCTTTTCCCTCCTTCTTTTTTTACATGGGAACCCCCACCACCCACACTTGTCTCCTGAAACACAGAGGCCTACATAAATACCACTTAAGGCACATGTCTTCAGTGATAACCCACATTGTGCTCTGTAATTGTGTTGACTGTGGCGATGATGAATGCGATGATAATGGTGATTGATGGTTGTTGCTGTGATGCAATTATATATTTTTTTCCTTTACTGTTCTATATTGGTAACACTTCAATTAAACACACCCTATTAGGCTTTTCTAAATGCTATACGTAAACAAGTATTTAATAGCTTTCAACAGACTATAATGCAGTGGTATGTAAATATAAGGACAAGTTAAAAGGTTTATTAATGTGTGTCTTTTCCAGTTTCCAGTCAAGTATAACTTTGTCTATGAAGACATGTTTTATATTTCTAAAATGTGTTTTATGATATTGTCATTCAGTATCTGTTTATACACTAATAGTCCACAGGAGATACAGTTGTCAACAAATACATTAATATACCGTACATATCTTGACTGAATTGTAGTGTCCTATATATTAAACTACATTTGTATAGACTACTTAAAAAATGCTAAATAGAGGGTGTTAAAGTGGAGTCTTACTTATATGAATATCTGCTCTTTTGTTTCTGATTTGTGCCATTTTTTTATCTGATTGTATTTATGTTCATCTTTCCTTATTACAGCTTTGTTTAGGTCAAAGGCTAAAAAAGGGTGATGTATATATGGTGTGTTGTAACGACCCAGACTTTGTACCCTCTCCACATTATTCCGTCTCACTCGTCTGTAAAATTAATTCCTGATTTTTGATGGACTCTTTTTCCTTTCCAGTGGTACGTTCTCATCTTAATTAACACAGATGTTAGGATGAACCGAAGAGAATTACTTTGCATATCACAAAATTATCAGTATGATGAAAGCGTGGGCAGCATATCAGAACAGTAATGACAATAACATAAGCAATAATGCTCACTACAAATACAGAAGTGCAGATCGATCATACAGAAACCGCACAGTGGTATAATTACCAGCATGTTTGCGACACTGAACCAAAGGGCACCAGAGGACACGTCAAGGTCACACATGATCAACCATAATGAGTTATAAAGCTTCAGCCTCTGCCACGGTCGACAGTCTGTCACTGTGCTTTGTATTAACGGATGTCAGGCGGCGTGCCAGACTGTGGCTTCATACCGAGCCAAAGTGAGAGCCTGCTTAATCACACTACCTGGAAACAAAATTACACACAAACAATGTGGAAAAGCTTGTCCCATAAAGTGGAGGCAGGAGACTGGTTGACCTTTGAGGGCCATAGGCATTCGCCCAGGGGAGTTCAGGAAAGTTTCTGTCTGAAATGGTGCTTTAACTTCCTTTTTTTTTAACATCACTTATAATGTAATAGGCTTCAGGTGATTCACATAAAATGTGAAACTCAAGGATGAAAAATATAGACCACCATGGACTCCCCGTTTCTCCATTTCTTTGGCAAGGAGACTCATCTTCAGCGCAAATTTTCATTCTTACTCTTTGGAAAAGGTCCAACATAATTTGCCTTGAAATCTGCACTGACACACACACACACACACACACACACACAAGCTGATACAGTAATGTGCATAAGAAAATATAATTTGCTGCTGTGGATTCTGTTAATCTGTGTACTTTGAAGTCCCTGATGTGTGGGAGATGGTATAATAACACTATCAGATAAAATCATTGCAAAATTTTCCGTCTCCTATCATCGTTCTCTTCTTGCTTCATGCGTTGGGTTGAACCGCATTGTAATTTTTTTCAATTAACATCTAAATCAAACAACAGATTTCAGAACAGAACAAAAATGCTCCAGCTGATGACTGACACAAATATTTACATCAGATTTCAGTGGAAGAATCCTGCTCACACATCTCTCAGACCAAAAAAAGAAAGAAAGAAGGCAATTATGACAGAACACAACAATCATTTTATCTAGGGCAACTGGGACTGTAAAATTGATTTTACTTTAACTGGCTTTGGCAGATGTAAGAAGCTATTTCATACCTTAGTGAAAAATTATGCTGCAGTAGGATTTTTTTCTGTTCTTTACTTTTTCTGTTTTACATTTCATTTCCTTGTTGCCACTCCTTTTAATCTAATTGGTAATGACACTGCTAAAAGCCACAGTGTTTTGATCATCTTAGCTCAGGACAAAGTTTCAAGATGAAACACTGCTTGATAATAAGAAGCAGAAAGAGATATAAGTGCAAAATGACATTTCTGTTGTTTGTTTATTGCGCTTTATAAATTTATTCCCCTGAGTTTGCTCACTGCTTCCAGTTACTTAGATCATCTGTTTGCTCTGTGGTCACACTTTGCTGATTTTTAAAACTGTTTCTAGATCAGAAAATAGGCTGTTCTGTTATTATTTTCACTTTGATATGCACACAGCTTTTTTGCCTTCACTTGCCACAAAGTTTATTAATCAGGCCACAGTCTGGCACCCTACATATGAAGAGAGGGTAGTTTGTCAGATGTGGCTGTAAAAGCGCAGCATGCGTGCCTTTTGGTGACAGCCTCCGCACTCTGCCATGCTGCATCTTCTCCATTTCCAGCACTGCAACTGACCTCAGGTCAGACTAAGAGCCAAGTTGCAACCATGAAGCATTCATTTCCAATGTAACTGCCAAATTCAGCATAATCGCAGACATCGCTGTCAACAAAAAGCAACATAAAATGGCTTATAACCCTAACAGATAATATAAGCCTGGCAGATAGAGGAGATATGAATAGATAACATGCTGAGAGGGATGTGCCAAACAGAAAGATGGGATCTGTGCGCCACTGCAGCGGTGGAAGAGATGAATAGAAGCTCAGTGAGGGAGATAGAGTAGCACCATGACTATACACGATCTGACTTACTGATCCTGACAAGATCCCACATCACAGGAAACAACACAAATCCTAGGATGGGTTTGACTTTTGCTGTAAAGTCCTGTTTTCCCAGCAGAGGCAGCTTTGTGAGCGGAGTGCTGTTCCTGAAGTGGAGCTGAAGGAAGTTGTGGGGAGGTGTGACCGCTCTGCCTGCCTGTCTGTAAAGATTAGGAATTGTTCACAGAAGAGGTGAACTATTCAGCTGAAGAAAGAGGAAACAACATGTACTCTTTAGTCCATCAGCAGAGAGCACTGGAGCAGTTTAGCCTCTGAACATCTGTCTGCCTGATCATGCTTCGATCATGTTTTGGTGTAACTGCCAAGTTATCAGAATGACCTCTTGATGCGTCACATTGTTTAAGTGATAACCCCAGACACCCCACAGACACTTTCCAAGCCGCCAGATGATTGGATCAGTGTGCGGGTGTGGAGAGAGACAGCCAGAAAGAATCAAACAGCTGCGAGGCAAAAGTGTGAAGGAAGCAGGGTGAAGTGAACAGACCAGCAAACGCAGGCTGAATCCAGGAGGTGACAGAGGGGAAGGCAGAGGATGGGAGGGGAGAGCCAAAAAAAAGAGAGCGAGAGAGACACAGTGGAAAATATTGCCTTTCAGAAACATAGTGCTGCATGCATGCATCCACTAACAGATGCAAACACAAACACACACACACACAAGGGTAAAACCCAGTATACTCACATCTTGGGCTGAACAGGGTCATATCAGGGATGCAAAACAACCCGGAGACTGAGAGAAGGGAGACAAGCTGAAGGTTTCTTTGCTTCTCTCTTGCAACTCTCTCTTTTAATGTCCTCACTCTTGCTGTGTGCCTATGTGTGAGTGTGTGTAAGTGTTTTCAGGCTGCCTTTTGGCTGACTGCTGTGATACTACTGAGTCAGTGACAAACCAGCTAGAGAAGCACCAAAGGGATGTACCAAATGTTTTCCTTTGGCAGGGGTGGACAAGGGCGCACTGGGCTGTTCCATTAGCAGGAGAGCTGGCAGGAGGATTGGATGAGTGTGCAGCTGGTTTCCCCTCAGCAACAGGAGCTTGGCTGGAGCTGAGGGCTCACAAATTCCAGCCAGGCGAAGAGGAAGCTGCCGGAGTGTGTGTGAGTGTAGGCTTGTGTGAGTGTGCGTCTTAATACACGTCAAAGAGCAGGAACCTGAAGAAACAGCTGTGTATTTGCTTCAGACTAAAAACCACAGACTCAGACAAACAAGCAAAATGATACTTGCACACACTCACACTCACTCAAAAAGGGAATGAGGATGAAAAAAGAGATTTGACATGTTTTAAGAGCATTATGCATATTTTAATTTATGGTTATCTAAAGGAGAGGCATTCTGGGAATAACATACACACTGAGAGCACACACACACACACATGCGTCAAAGAAAGACACACACACACACTGTCCAGTGTGATTATGTAAGACAGGAGATTAACGAGGAGAACAGCATTTGCTGTCTCACCACAGTATATTTGATGAACTAATAAGGCATTATAAATTAAAGATGCTCACACAAACAGTGACTCAATCTCTACAGCAAGCCTGAACCATATTAAATATGATGAGCTTCATGGGAACAGACTGAGAAAGTGGTACCATTATTATTACATATCACAACACTATTTCCATCACTGAGATCTTTGTTGTAATTAACGTCGTATCTGTGAGCACGCCCGGCAGAATCACTTTTTCTCATATTGCAGACTGCGCATGCTGTCTAATCGTTGTTCCATTTTTGTTGTGTGGTAGTTGGAGAGAGAATACACCTGAGGGTGTTTAATCTTTCTGGCTCCCGAGGAGAGGCTTTCATGTGGGTTTAATTAGCTTCTTTAACAACCAACACAGAGTAAGATTGGCTGTAAGCCAAACTTTAATCTTAGTCAACTCTAAAATGATTATTACCTCTTTTCACACTACACTTAACCCAGGCACAATTGCATTATTAAACTGTTAACCCTTGAATGACTGTGCTCTCGGCTGTGTGACAAGGAGCTAAATTAGCCCCGGGCCATCGCTCTATAAGAAATAACATATATATGATAGCACTCAGTTAGAAATATATAATGTGAAGGGTAATGCTTCTCTTTAACTATAAAATATAAAGAAATTAATTTAAATGCCGATGGGTACAATTAGATTCAGCTTTTTTTTCCTCATGTTTATATATGTAAACTAAGCTACCATAGCTGCCGTCAGTGGCATGTCAAAATATTTGAACCCGGATTAACATAAAGCCATATTAGCATCATGAAAACATGGCATGTTTGCATAAATAAATAATAATGTGTAGCATGGGTATTCCCTTCAACCACACAGGTTGTAAATAAGCACTCCCACCACCTTGTGTGGGTGCAGCCTTCTCAGATGTGTTTGGTGAGATTGATGTAATATGTACTGCAAGGAACCAGAACATGAGGATGAAATGGCAACAAGATTTTCTTATGAGCTGTCACTGAATGAGGACGGTGAGCAGTTACGGTTATACATATTACATAAAAACAATGCAAACTGTGGACATATCATTTTCTTTCACATGCACAGCCAGAACAGAGGAGACTCTTCAGCCCAAGTCAATCAGTAAAGCTGGAGATGAAAAAAGACAGAACTGCAAAACATCTATACACATCAGAACAAAATACATTTACATGCTTAATGTAAATTAAAAACCAAATGTTGATGGTGCCAGTGTAGTGTCACAGAATGAATTTATTCTGAGAGAATGAGGCCCCTTTCATTCTTATTCAAGCTGATAACATACTGATTTATTAAGAGGGCTGGCTGAAGAGAGGCACTATTAAAATCTCATGTTGTCCCTGATGCATCCTCCCCATAGAGCTTCTATAAGATATATCTTATACCTTTAGCCAAAGAGGGTATTTGTATCATTAACTTTAAACAAGTGTTAATATGTGTAAAGCTTGAATCTGAGCCCCCTCAAAAATCTGTTTTTTCGTGTATTTCATCCCAGTGTAAATGCACAATACAGCCAACCGCACTAATGGACAATGGGGAAAAGTAACTGGAAGGGACCATTTGTTTTAGTGTATCCATGACAAAATTAATGGAATGATTTTGCTATACCACAACTGTTTTCTGGCTGTGTTCATATCTCTGGCTGAGCCTGGAAATCAGGAACACGTACACACAGTTTTCTGTTTATGTGCACAGAAAACACACAAAACATAAACACACTCAGTATTTATAACTTTCTAGGCTGTGTAGAGCGACTTTCTCGACTAGGTGCATTTGGGTTCACTGTCAGCTATCAGAGGAATTAAAAAGAAAACCAGCGAGGAGACGAGGGGGGCTGGGAGAGGGGCAGCAGGGAGAGAAAGAGGTAGTGGAGCAGAACCCGGCTTGATGCAGCCCAGCTGACTGAGTCACCTAAACAGAAAGGGCTGAGGGGGAGCGCGGAAGCAAAGGGAGAGAAAATTAGCTTGCAGGCTGAGGAAATGGCTGCATTGAGTTTAAAAGTACAGGAAAGAGAACAAATATGGACATTATACAACAGAGAAATAACAAGGAAAAAAATGAAGCAAAAAGAAAAAAACAAACTCGAACACAAACAAAATGAGGAACAGGTTTAGATTATGATAAACTAGCAAGTTTGGAAATGCACCTAAATATATATATAAAAAACATTAAAGTTGAAGATACTTTTGAAAGTGAAGAAGTTACTGATAAATCACTGGTTCTAACTGTTATATCCAAGCTAACAGAAGACAGTGTTACTGTAATATACTTATGCATTTATGTTGTTAACTTGGTGATACGCCTGCAGGAAGAGGTTTGTTTTAGCTGATGTACTCAAGCTGTGCTCAGCCAACTGACAAATTGACCACATAGCAAAGCATTAAAGGCTGTGGGCTATATACTGTTGATGAACTCTCACAAGGAGGCAGGCAGCAGTGCTGAGGTTCAGCAGTCAGCCAGTGAAGACTGAAAACAAAAGAAAAAAGTGGTTGGAGTCTAGTGAGAAGCAGAGTAATTTGAAATCAAGTCACAGCTGATTTCTCTTAAAGACTGAAATGCAAATTGGTCGGAGAGAGAACGTGAAAGTAAGATATCAAAAGCGTACAGCTCAGTATTAGCATCTGACACGTCACAACACAGGGATGTTTCTATAACAAACTCCCAAAATGATTCATTTCATATAGTTTTTTTTACTATTGGGGTGAAAACATGAGGGCAAAACAAGAAAATGCTAATATGGAAATAGAGGAAATGGAGAATGGAGCGCTGGCACCCTGGACCCCACTGAACTATAACTGGAGACAGAAAAAGAAAGTTCTTGTTGCTTCCTGATGTGCTATGTTTACTGTTAACCCTGCATGCTACTTTTCCTCTTTTCTGAGGGTTTGACTCATATAATTCCTGAATATTTATTTTTGCCGGAGAGAAAATTCACTGTTGGTCTTCCATCATATTGTCTTGTAGTTATTTTTGAAGCCTTGGCTGTGAGCATCCTGACCCTCCAGGGATGCTCTTGGCTCTGTCTCATCAATAAAATAAATATTAAACACTGTGTTACTGTGGGTTTAACATGTCTTTGCAATGTCACATTGAAGAAACACCCCTGCACAGTCATTAAACAATCTCAAGTGCAGCACTACAGGAACCGCAGTCATTTACAGCAGCATTAATAAGATTAAACTAAATACAGACGCATGGTTTAATTGTTTTTCTTTTTTCCTCATCAGTCATCATTGTTAATTTCTGGGTCTGCTGACCACCTGCTTGTTTTCTAATTAAACACATTTCCATTTTTTCTATATATATAAAATGTGTGTGTGTTTCCTATGTTTTCCATTTACCAATTTCTTCTATTTACCAATCCAGACTGAATTGTTTTCTTGTTGTTTTCTGTCATTTTACACACAATATATAAAACACACATCACTGAAAACAATGTGTATGGAATGGCTGGATAATTTTATTTCATTAACATGAAACATTTCCGCCACACATATCTGCAAAAATGTTAAAAAAAATGTATGTTGCAGAACCACTCTTGTAACATAACATCCACATGCATGGTTTTTGTATGGTTATGTTTAGGCACTTGGTGGGTTGGGGAAAGATCATGGGGAACCCAGGGGATGCAGTTTTACAGGCTCAGGCAGCACTTAGACATGAGGATGTTGTAGGGCAGGTACAGCATGGGCATGGGGGATTTGGACTGAGCGTAGCACAGCTGTCTTGGGGGAAGGGAACAGCAGTCGGTACGAGGAAACTGGTTGTAGAAAGAGTTGCAGATGCAGGAGGAGACTGTGAGATGTGCAGGAGCAGTCTCTCAGGCAAAGCGGGGTCAGTGGAGTGAGTTCAGAAAGTGTAAAAAAGAAGAAACTCAGCTGGAGGGAAGTGTGAGGCGTGGAGGTAGGCAGGATTAGATTCGTGCTAGCAACAATTTATGCTTTTATCTTCCTGAAATCTCAGTAAATGGAAAGGCAATGACCTAACCTGTCCTTTGTGCTCAGGTAAAGCCTCACCTCTGCACATTCTGTCAAGGTGTAAAACAAGGCAGTCTCAAGGGTCATACACTTAGAGACAGAACAGACAGAAGAGTTTAAGTGCCTTAAGAAAGTGAGCATTTAGAAATAAAATCGCTGGATGCAAAAAGGAAACCAGGTGGGATTTACAGCTGTTGTTAACTAAATTTTAGCATGTAGCTGGCTAATTATGAGATGTGTACTAGGGTGAAAGACTATTACTACTACTAGAAACTATATAGTATGT
>JBAJHX010000001.1:23311020-23323598 GCA_037176925.1 Amniataba percoides
TCTTGGTCATTCCTGAACTATTAAATCAAAATCAAGGTGATTTTAAAGGAAAATATTTTACAATATAATTAGAAAATAAGTTTACATCATATGGCACATTAAGGAAAATAGTTCAACTCTCTATAGAGGTTGTGAATATTGTTTTTACCTCTGCACCCCAGTGTGCCCAGTAATATTTCAGCAAAGCAGATTCTGGAGAAAGTTAACTTTATTTCAGGAGTAACTTAACATCAGGCTGAAATGAGTATTTCACCACCCGCTCTGATCTGACAGGTCAGAAGTGCACCAGTACCCACAAACAAAAGACATCACAGTCTACAGACATTTCGATCAGTTTCGCATGTGTAGCTCAGGAGGAGCAGGAGAAGCTGCAGCTGTAAATGAAGAAATGACTCTTCAGACTGTTAAATGGAAAGCAAAGATGTAACCTTCCTCAACGTGACCAAACAGCTTAGTATTATAAGTTGAGTTTGTTCAGATAATGTAACTCAGTTGTTTTGACATTTTCCAAACCTTGAAAGAAGATTTGAACCAATTATCCAGCCTAAAATTCAGTAAACTCGCATTTTAAAGCAGGAAAGGAGCTCATGTTTTTTTCATTTGCACCAGCTCAAATTGATTTACAGTGTGGAGGTCAGTGATGGTAATTGTGTTATGCTGCTTCCTAACTGAACATTATGGGGTTCGGCTAAAAGACTGAAAAAACACAGGCACTGAATCTGATGTTTTTAAATAAGCTGAGTATTTGGTTTTGGGTACAATCTGTACAGTAAATGCAAGAAGACATATGGTTACTGAGCACCGTACAATTTAGTTGTATGAAAGTTGGGTTACATATAATATTGTAATTATCTGTCATTATGTATGTACCTACTATGCCACATTTCTCTACCTTAATCATACATTTTCTTCTCTGCCATTCTTTGTCCTTCAAGCGCTTTCTCTCCTGTCTTTCCTCGGCCTTCTCCATTGTCTTCCTGCGATTCTCCTCGCCTCTCCTCTCGTCTTCTCCTCCTCCAAACCCGGAGGAGTGGGTGGCTGTGAGTCTTTACGGTCCATTTCCTGGTGAGGAGGCTCTTGAGTGCAGCCCGAGCCATTCTTCCCCTCCACAATGCTGTGTTCTCATTAACTCTTATCAAAGTTCATCTTGCATCCAAATGCTGTGGACCGCTCGATACTGACTGCACTGAAAAGAGAAAATGAAAAAGACAAAGCAAACGCTGGAGACAGAGAGAGAGAGAGAGAGAGAGAGAGAGAGAGAGAGAGAGAGAGAGAGAGCATCATGTAGATAAAGGATGGAGAAATAATGGTTGGATGGTGATTGAGGACGGGCAGAATAATCACTGCATCACTAGACTGCATATTGGTTTGATGTAAAATTAAACTGCGTTCATATCTGAAACTCTGATAAGTATGTTTCTTTTTCTATAAACCAATACTTGCCTTTGTCCATTTAATTTTTTTAGAGCTGGAAACAAAGTTAGAGAAGCATAAACGACTCGGACTGATAATTAAATTGAATTCCTAATCGAGATCTGGAATCCTAATTCAATCTTACCCACACAATGCAGGCCCTTTGAATGCCCTCGTGTTATTCGCTTTCAATCCAGCATCTAAAGAGAAATGCCAAACTCTGTAGTCAGAAAGTGCCACGAATAGCACGGCAGAAAAAACAACACTGTCACACTTCCAGCAAATAGAGGACAAGAGCAGGTGGAGACAGAAAGCGAGTGCTTAGTACAATCTTTACCTGATTTGTTCAGACGATTAGAAATCACCCCGTAACTCTGTCTGTAAGGTTCCTCCACCTCACCTCATAAACACATGCGGCCACCCCTCCTCCTGCATCATCAGATCCTACAGTGCAGCTGGATTTCCTCATTGAGATATAAAGAGCGATAATTGGAGACTGATTGCAGGCTTCAATGACTATCACAAGATGCTTCAAAACATAAGAGCCCTATTTACAATAAGAAAAAAAATCCTGCTGCCTGATGAGAGCTTTCATCTAAACCCCCCGTCTCGTAATATCATCTGATAGATATGTATTTTCTACTCGCTGTCTGTTGCTACATTCACATGCAGATCATGCCCTGTGCTTGTCAACATGACTTGTGTCCAGTCATTTTATTTTGAAATCCCTGTTAAAAACTGTCTAGTTTCAGGTCATGCAGCCCTGTACCTACCCACACATGGACACAGAGACGCATCTCGCATGAATGGCAGATTAAAGGATAAGGGTTGGCGTTGTTCTATATTTTTCTTTTTGTCGACAAAACCCACTCAAAGACTAAAACCAACAATGCATTAGTCTGTCTCTCAATGCTCTCTGCGCATTTGTTCCTACCGAGGATGTTTCCAAATGGGTCACAAGTTACATGGCTTCTTTCATTTTTAAAATACTTTTTAAAAAGATAATTGACTTCCTGCAAGAACTGGGCATTGTAGTTTATAGCAAACATTACTTTAATATGATTAAATAGTGCATTTGCTGAAGGCTATTTTCAGCCCAAGGTTAATTCATTTCTCATTTAGAGCCTTAGTGAGTATGGCCTCAGGACAGTGAGTGTAGGATGGGCTTAAAATAAATAACAGTGCCCATGTTCATTGTAATCCCTGCCAATACAACAGCATGACTGACTGACTTTTAATACTTCCTGGACGACAACGGAGCACTGTGGCACAGAGGAATAAGACATAAGATTTCTTAGTAGGATTAATTCAGTTGTGTTTTTTGATCCTCTCAAGGGATTTGTTAACATTAAGAAAAGTTTCAAATAGAGGTTCCTGCCATGTGGTCAGTTAATGATTAGCAAACATGGAGGTCATGTATATCAACATAAATAAAGATAAAAAAGTACAACCTGGCAGAAGTGCTTGATGGATGGTCCCTGTGTGAAGATGAGAAAGCAGCCGGAGATGTTTAAGTAAAAAGATACCATAAATGTCCGAGCAAGAGATGACATTACCCAAAAAGTGAACACTGTTAACATACAATGACAATAATCCTGCAGTCATGCTCCTCTTAGTCAACAGTTTTGTATGACAGTTGTCAGTACATCAATAATACATGCGTTAATGTAGAAATGTTAACAAAAGAGATAAGCGATGACCAAACAGACCATTTGATCACTCAGAACTGTGCATGTCCCAAAAAGGCTCGTTGAATTGTACATTTCTACATGATTAATGATAGACATGTATAGTTATTTCAAATGTATTAGGCTATAACAGTTATCCCAGAAGGTTTTCACATTGTAAAGGCATTATGCTTTTAACGAGAATGGAGAAATGGGTGTGAATTAGCAGTGGAAAGAAAGAGAGAAAATGTTGTGGAGCGAAGGTGGCTGCAGAATAAACGAGGCGTTCCAGAGGAGTGTTTTCGTCTGAGGAGAATCTCTGAGTAATCGTCAGTGCTGCGGTGGGTGATTATTAGTGGTGTTGCTTAAAACAAACTTATCTGACTCAATGGGTTTCTCCTCAGCTCAAGGCTCTCGGAGCCCCAAAGCACACATCCACTTTACTCACAGCTCAGTAGCGTGAACACTTTCAAAACCCTTCACCGTCCATCGTGCCTCTGCCTCAGCTGCCAGATAAACGCCCAGAGGAGGCTGTCTGATACCATAAACACCAGCAAAGAATTTAACCATGATGGATGATCTCGCAGCATCTCCACTTTGCTCAGGAACTCTGTCCCCCAACTCCAATATTTAGGCATTTTCAAATCGATAACTCATGTTCCTGAGTCTGTGTACATATTGTGTGGAATAAACCTCTTGAGTTATTTTGTACAAACTGCCAGTACCCCCAAAAGAATCAGGTCTGTAAGGAAAAAGATAGTTTGGGGGATTGGATGTTCTTTGTTAAAGGAAAATACAGCAACTAATGGGTGTGTGTATATGTATGTGTGTCTAATGTGTGTGTTCAGAGACAGCCTCAGGTCTTTGGGATGGCGCTGTTCTGCTGCTCCCACTTTAATTGGCTGCTGGCCCCTCAGCCTCGCCTGAATGGAGAGTCATTTAGGGACCTTTCACTCTCATAGAGGATTGTCGGTTGCCGCTGCAGGAGAAATTGCATTCCTGTTTCCATACAATGGCTGGTCTGAGTCGGGGATGGGGCAAGAGTATCACTGTCATTATCATGACAATGGGAGCTAATTCCACTGCCACTAGCGCCATTCTGAAACCCTCTACAGCACCAGCTTATCAGGGGGCACCATGAAACCAGCAGGAAGCAATGTGAGCGCCCCGTCTGAGGAGAAGACTCATGCACACACACACACATACAGCGCACACTCACACAGACACAGGCCCACATAAACACATTGAGGACACACTCATACTTTGTTTAGAGAGCTGCCATTGGCGTGAACCAACACATCAGCAAAAAAGTTTGTTAGGCAGCACAAATCGCTTAGTGACACTTTGTGTGGCCAAACATGAGTCTGTATCAACGTTATGTATTTCTTAACATGGACAACATACAGAAATATCCACGATATGATAGGATTACAATATTTCTTCCACTATAACAATGATTTATTGATGCAGGTGATTACTAATCCTCACATGATACATCATGTTATCGGTGTATCACTTCTACCAACACTTAATAATTATATGAATTAATTGACTTATTTTTTAGTAAGAAAAATAATAGGCTTTCATAACAGAATAGGTTGACATTTTCACAGCCTAACTGCATTTATTTGTCACCGGTGGAGCCTCTAATTTAAAGAAGGTTGCCTTTAACCTGTGTCTGTGGTGTGGTCTGTCGATTTGTCCTGGGAGGTGAGTCTCTCCAGATTTGTGAAAGAAGTATCAACACGCAACCATGGAAAAGTGCTATTAGGGGTAGATAAATTACTGTGGCTGGGTTATTAAGTGGTTGATAAACTGCAGCATCATAGTTACTGAAAGGTGTTCCTGCACAGAAATAAAAAGTGCCCTCATGCAACCTTACTTCACCGTCTATATTCTTCACAGTCTTCTGGTTACCACCATGAGCCTGGCTGAGGTCAGCTAAAACAGTCTCAAACCGGATGTCTCCTTACTTCCATTTGGAGTTGTTCTGGAAAAGTCACATATAATTGATTGCAGCAGTCACTGTGATTGGCGCCTTCTCTGCGATATGTATTATAAGTATTGATATCTTGGAGAGGTAATGTCAGCAGTCAAAATGTGGAGAAAGCTGTCAGAATACAGCATTTGTAAATCAAAATAAAGAACAGAGATACTTGATGCAAATATATTGATTATCAATCACTATAACAAAGATAATAATTTGTGATTGTATGGAACATTTGTCTATTCTTTACTGTTTATGAACCAACTCTTAGGAAGAGAACAGATTAAAAATATATCATGTTACTTAGTGAACTTTAGAGGTGCTGGTTGGTGGATTTAGTTATTTTCTGACAGAAGTTAAACTGCTTCTGCCCTGCCACCTGTCACGCTAAGCTAAGCTAACCTCCTGCTGGCTGTGGTCACAAATTCAGATCTAGTTCTTCTCATCTAATTCTCAATAAAATAAATATATAAATGTATTTTTCATAGTGTCATATTATTCATTACAGGAAGGGCCAGATGTTTGCAACAGCTGTTTATTGATGTCTCACTTTATGCACTTGTTACTTAAAATATAAAGTGTGTTGAGTGGAAACTCAGTAGAGCTGAAAGACAATTAGGGTGTTGCTTTGCTCACTTGCTCCCAGCTGTTTAACCCTGTGACCTCATCCCTGTTTTGTTCATTTCTACCATTTCACTGCAGCTCCTCAAGTTGGTCTGACCCCATTATCTGCAGCCTTCATCCCTCTCTTCCCTCCGAGGGTATCATCATCCACCATCCAGGAGGATCTTCCTCTGTTCACTGACAGGGCAGCATGGTGTCGTACCTTGGAGCCGCCATTAAACGTTCACTGACCTGATCCACATTTAAACCACACACACACACACACACACACACACACACACACACACACACACACACACACACAAAACAAAAGCAAACCACAGATACACACACAGTCGAATATGCACACCGAGGAGTCCAGAGCTGTGTAATGGTAACACAGCTCTCTTGTTGGGTGAATTTACTTCACACATTTACTACATTTACTGTAGAAAATTAAAACACACGAACAATATACTGACTTAAACAAACCAACTTTTAGTGTTACATTATATATACATTTCTTCATATTTTTACCCAGGAAAATTCAGATTTCAGAGGTTTGCTCACAATGAAGGTCATGTACAAAGCTGATAAAGGGATAATGTTGTGACATAATCAAGGGCTCATTTATTTGTCATTATATAACAGGATTGTGTAATGAAATTCATGCTGGATTTCCTTGCTGCACA
This sequence comes from Amniataba percoides, assembly GCA_037176925.1. Lineage (NCBI taxonomy): Eukaryota > Metazoa > Chordata > Actinopteri > Centrarchiformes > Terapontidae > Amniataba > Amniataba percoides. The sequence goes on from JBAJHX010000001.1 coordinate 23,317,383, forward strand.
CACACAAATCAACCCCACAAAATTATTAATTGTGGTGCAGTGTTGAGGATGAATTAAGGACTTTCACTGTGGACACTTCTGTATTGCTTGCCAGATGGGTGAACAGACTGTGCATAGGCTGGTTATTAATTATGTAATTAGTTTCTAATGCTTATTCAAATATTGTACAATTCCTAAATCATTTAAAAAAATATCTTAATGTCTATGTGAATGTTTTTGGCTTTATGTGAAACTGACAGTTGACAGAGAGTTTATTCCCTTTTTTTTTTAACTCTACAACCGGTGAAGCTGCATTTGCCTTCACTGTAAGTGTTTAAGTGCTGTAAGTTACTGAATGCAATTTTAAAAATAATGTTTATTCAGTCTGAGTGTAGTGGATCAAAAAACTAACGCTGCCAAGCAGTTTATTGTTTTTTCAGGTAAACAGCCAAACAAGGACCAGTAAACCAATTTGCACTTTTTAGTAGTCCTCCGTGTTCATTTTATTCATCCATATATCACGCATTAAACATTACATTTTCTCCCATCTCTCCTCTGGGGAGACAGCCTCTACATGCAAACAGATCCAGTTTCAACGCCAGCTGCTGAGTCACTGTGTTAGCGAGCACTGTGGGCAAATCAGCAGCAGAGACACATCACCACCCCGAGGAATCTGTTTGTTGATTTGACGTGTGTCATCCTGACAGAGGTCAAGTGAATCTGCTGCCTCCCTTCAGGTTCAGATTTATCCTGCTTGAGCAATGGTGTTTTAATTGTTGGGAATCTTTCAGTTCCTTGCAATTGCATTACATTGCAATTCTTCCACAAGCCATAATCTTGATAGAGACTTTTTCTATAATGATTAACTGGAGCAGGATTTAGTCACAGAAATTTAATTTATTTTTTGTAAACAGTTTTTCCCATTTCTTTTCCAAAGTCATTTCATTGTCATTAATAATAATTTTGCAGGTTTTGAATAAGCACTGCTCATGATGTTCTGTAATTGTTTGCACAGCTTTAGTCAGAAAATGGTATCGTTCACAAAGTTAAACATTTAACTCTCACCTTGTTGTCTGCTTCTACTACTACTACTGTTATTAAACAGTTAAAATACTGTATTTTGTTCATTGACTGCGTGTTTTCCTTCTCTCTGGTGCCTGTCTGGAACATGTAGGAAATATTTCTTCAAGACATAATTCACAAGCTCTCCCATCTAAATCCAATCTACTGTAACCGCTATCAATTCTGTCTTTAAAAAAACATTTCATTCCTCCCTTTTTTTCACGATTTTTCTCTGACATGATTATTTTAGGGTCACAGGAATGACTTCTCAGGGTCAGACCATTAGAGGGGCTGAAGTTCATTCTACTTTTTCAGGCTCTGAAAGTTACTCAGGTGAAGAGTCATATTTCAAGTCTGAGAATCTGTGCTGTCTGATCTGTGAGCTAAATGCTAATTGCGAGGAGGGTAATATTTTCAAAGACTGCCATCACAGGTTAGCCTGTTAGCTGACTAAAACTAACCAATTAGAATAAAAAAACAAAAACCAGCTGAGGCTGATGAGAATTTTATTTTGTCATGATAAACATCAAAACTGTCATAAAGCAAAGTGCAAACTTTATTATTTTATGCCAGTGATCATGCTAGATGAAAAGTTAAAGTATAACTAAAGTGGAGCTGTTTCATCCCGAGTAGATCGTGCGTATTGGTCCAGCCGCTGTAGAGACATTTCATTCAAAACCTCAAATGTGAACCTCATGGTGGCACTAAAGGAAATGTCAGGGGCTCACTAAAGTTATTAGGAATCGTTGTCTGTTCGTACAGTTTTTGTGCAGACATTTCAACTGAAAGAACATTATTAACCTCAACCAGGATCACGCTAAAAGAAAAGTCAGCGGAGGAGGATGATTCGTGCTCTGGGAATCAAGATTTCATTGATTCATCTCATAACTGTTCAGATATTTTAATCTGTACTGAAATGAAAGCCTGCCATATATGACATGTATGTTTGTTATCTGTGCACCACTGTTGCGTTTACTTATCCAGAGAGTACAGAGCTTTAATCATCTACTTTTTGCTTCAGTATTGTTTTATTGCTTCAGGATTTTGTTCTGTCCCTACTGTCCTGTGACAAAAGATGTCAAAGACAAAACAGCCCCCCACCATTACTGTGAAAGGACTGAGAACTGAAACATCCGTTAATAACGGCAGACCAAATTGATTCTCGAGGTCACATCAGGCCGGAGGATGGCAGCCAGAGATTCAAGAGAAAAGAGCAGGAATGAATGGCATTAAGCTCTCGTTTGAGCTCAATGTGCTCTCTACTCAGGAAAATATTAAACAACAGATACTTTTAGTAACACACAACCATTTAATGATAAAACATTTGCATTGAACATTCAAACATGTACAGTATGTACAGTACATCTAAACTACACTGCTCCATGAACAATGATGAAACATATACCGACTACAGTGTCCCGACCAACATGTAACACTGCACACCTGGTGTTACCCCTTTGAGAAATCCAGGTCACCTGCCGACCTCCCACCGGGCAATGTGCTCTGCAGCTGTTAAAAAACACACACACAAACGTACAATATAAATACAATACAAGTCAGGAAAAAAATTTAGTATTTCGTGCACAAAAGCATTGTTTTAAAAAAAGGAAAGACTGTTAAGTGTGTGGAAAAATTGTGTTTAACTCCCAGTAATCACTCAGTTCTGCTCAAACCTGCCTGTGAAGAAACTGTTCATTTCTTCACAGTTTGAAAAACACGACATAAGAGACTAAAACGGTAGACTCCTCCTCATGCATATGGAAACACACACACAGTACTCTGAAGAGTAGTGTCTGCCCCAGGCTGTGTGATATCCACTTATCATTTTATTACCAATTAACACAACACAGCATTGAAGGCTGGAAACGACTCTGATGGGGTGGAGGGCACTGTATGCATTTAATCAGCTAAATTTATGCATTTCACTCTTTGTTGCTTTAGTGAAATTTTGCTTTTATTTCAAGAGGAAGGATGAGAAACTGACTGAAGAATATTCACACAAGTTTAGCTTTGTTAAGGACCTCTGCACTACCGCAGCTTAACTACTGCTGATACAATCTGACCCTCAAGCCCTCTCTTGATCTACTGCTCCCGTTTCAGGACACACAAACTACAAAAAGGGAAACGTTAACCCTTGTGTGTGGTTCATGTTTTCACTAAAAGGAAATTATATAATGAAATGTTTTTTCAAGCTGACTGGCTAGGGCTCATTTTCTGTGAAGAACATGTAAAAGAAGACGTGCACACCCCTCCTATAAATCTACACTACATATGTGGTGTTGACCCCAGGGAACTACGACAACCTGCATTTTTCTGCATTCGGTGTTATGTAGTGTCAAAATACACATTAATGTATTGTAATGTTTTATGACAACCTGCATAATGTTATTCCACATTCAACATTTTCTCATACTCCAAATTAGGGGGCTAACCCAGACTAACCAGTCCTGAGACCAACCCATCAGCAGCCTGCAGGAGGAGAAAAATGGGTTTCAAAAAATGCTGAAATTAAATGATCTGAGCCACTGAGGAGTGAGCCAGCCCATATGGTGGCCAGCGTGGGGATGCACAAATTGGAAGAGAACTTTTCTGGGCAACAATGTCTCTGGAAAACGTCCACATCATTTCCAGGATTATCCGAGATAATGGAGACGCCACACCAACTTGGTCAATCTGAATTACATTAACTTAAATTATTTTGGAACTTTAGAAAACAGAAGAAATATTAATACATTGAATAAATCCATGAAATCAACAAAACTGAACAAAATGGATTAAATCTGAATAATTTTACCAAGTTAACTAAAATGAATCAAACTACATTTAAATAATTAAATGGTCTTAGAATACATTTGTTAATTCGATCATTTGAATACATTGAAATTATATCAAATTAAATAAGGTCAGTTAACTGAATATTAATAAAATGTAATTAATTGACATACAATAAATTAAAGCAGATTCATTCAAATGGACTGAATGTAAAGCAAACAACTGAATGTAATTTCATGAACACAATTAAATTACATTAAATCAAAGAAATTAATGTTATTGTTATTCTGCAATAGGTCAATCTTCATTTTTAGTATTTTCACTGGTACGTCTGGTATGGTCACTTTGTGTGTATATAGCTATATGTTTATGTGTGTGTGTGTGTGTGTGTGTGTGTGTGTGTGTGTGTGTGTGTGTGTGTGTGTATAAAACAAGCAAGTAAAACTGTGATGTCTGTGGACCCAAGACGGACCTCAATAATGCTGTTGGTCCAACAGACCTGCAGACATCTTCTGAATAACCAGAAAACAAACACCACACATGGTTAAGAGATGTTCAAAAAGGTTGTAAAAATGTTGTCCCGGCATTGTTGACCACATTCAGAGCAGATCACTCTTTCAGCTATGTGTGATCAATACCAGATTACACACCAGCCATTTGCACAGACACAAATGGGCAAAACTAAACATCTGCCACCATCTCATTCTTACGATCAATGTAAGTGGTATGTGTGTGTCCAAACACTGGGCTTTTGTGCAGCTGACGTATATTGATCGCTCAAAGGCTCTTGATGGTGAGGACTGAGTGCCATTGATTTAGACTGAGTGCCATGTTAAAATCTGCAGGCAGGATCACGCAGAGATTTCAATGTTGTGCTCACATCATTAATAGACACACTGGATTAACATTTTACACTTCACCCTGTGGTGATTATCAGTGACAGAGGCTTTGACGTAAATAATGCTAACTGTCTGAACACAGTACAGCACAGCAGGCAGCAAGGGTGAGAATAATATTTCTAAAGAGCAACCAATTTAAAAAAAATAAAAACAGAAAACAGCAATTCTCCTGCTCAAACAGTAATATAACAATGTTGTAAAGCTCCATTAAGCAATACTTTTTTATATTAAATGCCGAGTCTGACACTCTCAGACTGCTCTCATAAGATAAACAATAAAAAAATAAATAAAAAAAAACTCTTCCCAATACACAGCCACAGATTTTTCTCAGGACTTGGTGGACCTACTTGGCTTTGGTGGAAAGTCCAAACTATGATCTGGTATTCTCTCTGCTGTCATCAGTAAAAAATGAATGATCAACAAGGATGGTGGACTAAACTAGAACTAAATGCTGCAGGAGTATTAGCTTAGTCAGATGTTAAATTAAACAGCTGTTTGCCAACAGTTGGTGGTTAAATCGAGCCTGTGTTTCGGTCAAAATGGCCTAAACTTACTGTAAACAGGCTGCAGGGGTCACTCAGAATCACAGGTCTTGCAGACTGTGCTGACCCTTGAAGCACTGACCGTACTGATACACAAGGTTGGATGTGTCAGGCTTTGTCTTTCCTCATATGATCAGTCACCACCAATCATGCACGCAAGGAAAATGAAGGTCGGCTACTTCTTTGTCAGGAGACACATATCACCCTCTCTGAATCCTGCTCTGAAAGTACGAGCGTCACATTTCTGGAGTCATAAATCTGTTTCTGTGCCATAAAATCCAGAGCTGGTGGTTTTCTGCACTGAAACATTTGGAGCTGGACAGACAGCAGCACGCCAGGTTTTGGACAAAATACTAGCCAGTCCTCTTTGCAAGTCATCTGTGGCCGTGCTGCTGCAGTTGGAGAAATGTGTATAGTTTTCAGAGGCAAGAGAGGCAGAGGCAATGCTATCATTCAGTTCAGTGCCCGTCGTATGCCACCAATGGCACATCTTAACTACACTGAATTCCATTTATTTCTCACATCACACCTGTAGGGCGACCAACAGGAAGGCCAAGCCATTCATTTGCACAAAATCTTCATCATCCACCTTCTCCCCGAAGGAGCCTTACCATGCAGGCAAATGTAGCGGTTCTGTGTTTTACAGCGCTGGTCGTTCCAGTTGAAGCCACTTGATGCCTGCAGCTCTACACAGTTTCCAAAGCTGGACAGAGAAAGAGGAGAAGAGTGACTCTGTATACTGAGAGGATTCTCTCTTGGACAAAATAAAACTTGTTAAGACCTATTTACTTTTGTTGGCAACCACAGATTAAACAAAAAATATTCAAAGGTGAATGAACAGAACCTGTCTGATATAGAAATAACAGTATGGTAGTATTTTCTTAGTATTAGATAGATAGATAGATAGATAGATAGATAGATAGATAGATAGATAGATAGATAGATAGATAGATAGATAGATA
>JBAJHX010000001.1:23323613-23336176 GCA_037176925.1 Amniataba percoides
TAGATAGATAGATAGATAGATAGATAGATAGATAGATAGATAGATAGATAGATAGATAGATAGATAGATAGACTGTAGGAGTGAGGGAGCGGCAGAAAGAGAGAGACATCTAGTGGTCAAGGTGAAGCTTGCAGGTCAGCCAACGTCTGCTTTATCCTCGTAAGTCTTTCTATAAAATGTCATTTATGTGCCAACCTTAGAGGATAATGTCATTTTAAATGATATTTAACAGCGTGATTTTATTTCAAAGGTGAAACAACTTAAACACCAGCAATCTCTTGCAATAATCTTTGAGTCATAAATATTGTAGATCCACAGGCAGACACATCTGCAGATAAAAAAAAGCCTGAAGCTCCCACCAAAAAAGTAATTTTCTACCTTTCAGATGATCTGTTTGTTTGTGTGTTTGTTTAGGTCTGCTGCACTCGCTCATCTCTGTTTATGATGTACGCTGCAGTGGCTAATGTCTGTTAGTAAATGTGTCTCTTACCCTTGGTTGTCAGGTTGCCCAAAGGCAAAGCTGCTGAATCCAGGGATCTCTCCGGTGTCCCAGCGAAATGAGTCTTTCAGAGGCTTATATGTCAAACCTGCGAAGCAAAAACATTGTTTTATCCGTTTAGCATCTTCACAACCTCCACCTGGCTGTACATCTGGTCAAACTGACAGCAGAGTCTGCCACCTAATCTAGTACTGCTGTCCCCTATTTATTTTATCATTATTTATTTGGATGGCCAAGATGAAACACCTTACCAATCCAGAAGTTTCGCGTCTCAAAGTCATTGTTGGTTACTTCATTGCTAGTCTCCAGCTGACTGAGAAAAAAGGCCAGGATGTCCTGAACCTTCTGATTGTGGATCTGAGCGAGAACACCGCCTCGTTCCTGGTGGTATGAACAAAAGACAAGATCACACTGAAAGCTGAATAAATGTCCTTATACGCAGATTTACATGACATAGGTGGCTGAGCTTGGCTCACTCTCTCAGTGGGCAACACACACCTGCCTCTCACCTGACAGTGACTCTTGGCTCCATAGTAGGTGTCAGCTTCTGAGGAAACTATGAAGCAATCTCCGTCTATCATCACATCGCAGCTGTGGAAGGGAAACTCTACTTTCTCTGTTGGGAGATAAGCCACCAAAATAATAAAAATAAGAACAAGCAATAATGATACTGATCATCCATTATAGCACAGTTTTCAAGTTAAACTTCAAGTTAAACTTAAATATATACCATGCACCATATACACCATGTCATCAGATTCAGCGTCTCTTCAGATAAATACAGAAGATAGCAGCATCGTGTGAGGCTGTGTGTGCTTTTGAATTCTACGCCAGTCTGTGTCTCAGAGTACAAATTGCTGAGGTGTATGAAAATATAAAGGTGCACAATACTAAAGCACACTGCACTCACCTGCACACTCAGCACCACCGTAGCCAACATCACACAAGCAAGAGCATTCTTCTTCTTTGAAACGGCCGTGGATACACTGAACACTGCACCGTACTGCAAGACAGACACTTGGTACACTGAAATCAGTCGATCAGCTTTGAATGTTAAACACAAACATTTAGAGAACAGACCGATTTCATTTGTTTCTATGCAAGTATGTCTGTGTGTGTTTGTGTCAGTTACCCTGGCAGAGACGTCCGGTGAAGCCAGAGTCACACTCGCACTTGCAGGATGAGAAGTTCAGATGGCCATGCTGACCGCAGCTCATACGACACGGATTCCTTGGAATCTCTGATAAGAAACACACACATGCACGCACACACACACACACACACACAAATGCTGCAAAATGGGCAACTGGAGATTGCACGTGTGAACGTTTCCACCCAATCAGCATCATTGCAACAGAACTCTGATCACTAAAAATGCTGAAAACAGTAACAGTGTAAAATACTTCACGAATGGCAAACCTGCGAAAATAACTGCTGTATACACACACACATATGTTTACATATATGTGTGTGTGTATACAGCATACAGCATTTACAGCTAAATGTTCATCTATTGCAATCCCTAATATACCTACTGTTTATACTTTATGTTGTCTCACCACATAATCCACCTACGTGATCCCAAAGTCTAAAGCAGCCAGACATGGAAGAGGTGCAGAGAGAGCAGTACAGTCCCGTCTTATAGGGCGTCACCAGCTGACCGTGCACCTCCCAGTTACCTCTGCAGCAACACAAATAAATGAAGCAGAACAGACAAATACTCAGTCACACAAGAGCTGAAATTGTGACTAAAACCATATTAGAGTCAGCAATGTTTTTCTTATATGCACCGCAGAAAGCAGCATTGATATAGAGTGGATTATTCTGGTGACATTACGTGGATCATCACACAGTGAAGTCTTAACTCTAATGAACTCTTTTTCTCCACGTGCAGAGATCTGCAACTCTTTATATAATGCTGTTAGCTTGACTGCAGATTAAACTGTCTATTTAAATTTTGTTTAAAATTCAAAAAGTTTCAAACTGAATGCATTCATTTAAAAAGTGTGAATTTTTTTTTGCTGTTTTTAAACTGTACTGTTTCAGATGAATTTAGCATTTTCATTTTTAGGGGGGGAAGTGTGTAATTGTTACCCAGGGTAATATGCACAGACAAATAGCTCCCAGAGGTCTCCTTCTCTCAGACACAGCTGGCTGGCACAGCCCACATGACTGGAAGTGGCCCACACCAACTACACAACAACAGAAGGTTTAGACATACTACATCAGCACTGTTAAAAGAAACATAAGAATAAATAGGAAAATGGAAAACAGAGACATATATGCTAGAGACATAAATGTATGCAGTGTGTATCTGCTTGTAAATACCTGCGTATAGTGTTGACAGGTGGCATTTTCTCTGCATTGCCCACTCGAATAAAGAAAATCCTTCCCCTCCTCAAACCACAAGTCAATGATGTCAGAAAAAGATTTGACACCATAAGAAGAAAAATGTGTGTTCCAGCCAGTGTGACTGAAAGACGATGAGTCTCCCTCACATCGTGCTGCCCTCTCTGCTGCAAGTGAGGCCAGTTTATCATTCCACTCCTATAGAGACAAAAATGGTCTTCAAAACTTCATGACTTTACATTTAAAAGTTGTAATTTAGCTAAAAGTACCTTTTCTAGCAGTATTTTAAATGCACACAGTTGAGGGTTATGGCTGACCAGCACACCGTAATCAGACAAAGATAAATGACCTTATCGTATTTGTGACATTTCACTTTCTCTGTCTTTAGATTAAATTATTTAAAAGCAGCTTGTTACATCAAATGTTCCCATCTTACTCCTTTTTAAATTTTCTTTCACTTTATCACAGATTATATTTATCACATACAGCTCTGGCAGGTGTGACCATTAAATATTAATGGCAGATCATCTGTCAGAGTCTTTTCTTGCAAACTGACACATACAAAGGCAGTGTGAATCTGTTTAAGTCCACGTGAATGATGGCTAATCAATTATTTATTCAAATGAATAATTAATTATCAATTATATCAATAATTACAGATAGGAAACCTTCATAATCAATTCATTTAATTACCTAAATATGTTATTTGGGACCTTTAATTTGAAATGAAGGATGTTTTGTACTTTGTGGACGCTGATTAAAACTGGATGAAAGAAAAGAAAAACTGTTTGGCATGAAGGTCACTCCAAGGAGACACCTTGGGCGAGCTGCCAGCTTGGCAGGGCCGACAAACACAGACTGACACTTACTGTGTACCTCACTGGTGTAAACACTTCACTAAGTGGCACTTTTTCCAAGATTTGCAGTGGCTGATTCAAATAAATGACTTGTTTCCACACATACTTTCCACAGTCACTCTGCCATATTTGGTCACCTCAAAGTAACAACATGTGGAGAATTACAGATTCAAGCTTTGTATGAAAATATGAAAGAAGGAAATTAATTGAAACTGATCAGTTTTAAATTCTTTTGGATTGCAGTTTCTAATAAGATACAGTTTATAATGTGTTTATAAGCTGTAAATGATGTTAGTAAATCATTTTTCTGATGCAGTGCAGTTAACTTATAAGCAATGCAAAACAGCAATGCATTATTTAGTAACCTGTTACAATAATGTGGTAAGTGGTTAGGGATTATAATTCAGTAATTATAGTTCCTAAACCCTGTAACTCTCTTTTACTTCATCGTTTGTGGAATCAGTTAGTTCATATTCAGACTCTGCTGCAGAGTGTGTGTACATGTTTTCTTAATGAGCTTGCACACTGGTGCTAACTTGAATGTATCATTACATGAAAAGTCCTTTATAAATGATTCCTTATTAGAAGCTAAATAAATAAATCTGACTCTCCTGCAGGTCAAACTTAGATTGTTCACATTTTCTTAGAACAGCTTCTTGTATTCTCAGAGGATTTGTGGTGTTCTGCTGCCTGTCATATTCCAGTCTGATTTCAGGAGAGATAATCTAATCTAGTGTCAGTCCAACAACTTCTTCTCCACGGTTAGCCAGAGTTTGGGAGATAGAGATCAGAGGTTTGACACTGATGTGTGCTGCAGCGAGGCTGAGCCCCCTCGAGTTCATTGTTCATGCTTCTGTCTGATGTCGGCCAGCCGGCTCACACTTGGATGGCACCAGAGGGGGTTTAAGGTCACCGGGCAATATTTCATCTCAGGCGTTTCATTTTAAAGCATGTCATGCTGTATCAGCTGTGGGATTCGAACGTCTCGCTAAGACAGATGTGTGTTTATACTCTTTCCACCTCATTGACAACTGCTATATTTGTTCTATATTGTATTGAATTAGAGAAAACAATAAAAGCTCCATACCTTTACTATGAATCTCTGTGGATCCTTTTTACTTTTTCACCTTGTCTGTTTTAAAAGTGTTATAGTGGCTATAGAAAGTATCAGAGCTCTCCAAGTTCGCAGCAAGATTAATCAGATTCAATCTCGCAAAGGGGTTGCAATTTACATATCAACAGTAAATACTGAACTTGAATTTCTGTCTCTGAGAGCGACGGTGTGACCTCATAATGAGTCTTAGCCCCGAGAGCTCAAACAAAGCCTGCAGACAGGGCACTGGGTGAGGAAGGGAGGAGCATCTTTCTTTCCTAAAATATTGACATTTTATCTCATCCTGAAAGCAAATCCTAAAGGACTATATTATAATCACTTCAACACAATCTCGCCACAATGCTTACTGGTTCATTCCTGTGTGGGGAGAAAAAAAAAAAACCTTATTCAGATATTCACAAACACAGTCGAAGCCTTGAGCCTTTTAACGTTTATCAGCAAAGCTCTTTAATATGCCTCTTCAGCTCGGCAAAAGCTTCCTCTGAGGGTTTTCACAGGGAAATTACCTGTAATACCAGAGTTGTGAATGCAGAATGATTATCCACATCCTCTTTTTCTCATTACCGCCTTATCAGTTGAGAACAGTTCTCCGAGGCTGAAGAGCAGTCGAAGAAAAGGGGCTCAGTCTGCGCGGGTGGCTTTGAGGATGTAATCTATGACAAAGTGACAGTTTGCCCTGGCACGAAATCTCATATTAGGCCCAGAGGATACCGAGTGCATTGTGAAGTTCATAATCCATCGTTACCTCTTGGTCATAATCACACGCAGGGAAGACAGTTGTGCAGATAAGGACTGTACGGTGAGGCAATAGATGGGAGAAGATAGGGAGAGGATTTAGCTCGGGTGTTTTGCAGGAGGTAGGATTAGAAAAGAGTCAAAAATTCATATCGAGAATTGCTGCACATTCAGCAGCACCTCACCATGACCTTCTGACCGTTCATCACCCTGTCAAATGTAGGATTCGTTTTTTGGTTTTTTTTCGTTTTAGGGGGTTATTGTTAGGTTCAACTCTAATCATTAGTATTAAGAGACTAACACATTAGTTTTATTTTTATCCAAGTTTTAAAGACAAACAAAACAAAATAGCCTCCATTCGTTGGTGTCACTTCATTGTGCGACCCTCACAAGACTAAGCACAGCTAATTGATTCTGGCTCCTCTCTGGCTGTCCACACTATCACTCAGCCTGCAGCAGAGCAGAACAAATGGTGCACTAACACTGTTATTTCACACTGTTGAGACTATCAGCACTACAAAGGAAGGCTCAACTAAAAACCTTTTTTTTTTTATCCACGTCTTTGTTTGCTGATTTTACTTTAGAGTCATTTGAATTGTTTTAGCAAAATAACTGTGGCAGTTCAGATGGACTTGTAGTTTAATAACGGTTGCTTTTGCTGCTCGAAGGCTGCTGCGATTGTGCAGGGACCGAAGCAAATGGTCACACAATGGGAGGACTGAAGACATTCTGTTGATTAAGAGCTTTGTGTGGGATATTGAGCTTTGCCTGGGACTACGCTGCTACTGTACTTAGTGGAGTAAGATTGAAAAAAAAACAACAAAAACAGAGCTCTGGACCAAGTTTCTGGACTATGACCAAAGCTGCTCAAAAGTGTCGAGATCAGGGTGTCACGTCTGATCATTACTGACATCATCATCATCACTGTAGTTTAGGTTTTTCTCTGGGATTTTTTCTATTTTACACTGGCAGCTGAAAATATGAACTCGAGAGAAAAAGTTGGTTAAGTCTTCAACGTGTGGCCAAATATTTTCCAGTGGTGGAGGAAAAGAGAGAGAGTCAGTAGAGAACAACAACTCTTTACGAGAGACAAATGTGTTCTGCAGAGAAAGACTAAACTTGGACGCTGTACCCATCTCCTTTTTTTAACAGGAGTCCAGACTGCCTTAACCTCGTATCTGGCCAACAGCATTCATGCTATTCAAACACTCACAGAGGAAAGAGACAATAGGCGCCACAAACCATTTTTTGCATGTTAGCTGCCGTTGGTTTGACCCGGCTCCGCAGTCTATTGTGCTGGGCGACAATCTGCGAGTGCTCCTTCACACCGAGCCCTGAAAGAAAACAGAAACAACTCGTTTACTATACCTCTGCTGCTGTCACTATAGCAACCCAAATGCAAATATGCTGAGTGTTTGTGTGTGTGTGTGTGGAAGGTTCAAATATTAGTTAACGCAGCCTGTGACACCTTCACTCACAGCTCACAAACACACACAAAACAGCATCTTTACACTTTTCATGTGTCCTGTGAACAAGCATGCCCTGAAACTGACAGGAAATGTATTAATCAGCTGTTAACGTACAAACATACACAGCATTAAACAAACACAGGATGCTTTAGGCCACTTTCATAACTTTCAGGGAAGTAAAAGGTAACTGTAAATCCCCCCTTTGGTATTTAGAAGCACCATATAAACATGCAGGTGAACAGAAAATGTATAACACTGTAACACTATAATAACTATACCATAAAAAATAAGTTTCCTGCTATTTAGAGAGACACTGTGTCTCGCTGATGTTATGCTATGAATTTTCCCGCTGTGGGACTAAGAAAGGAAATCTGAATCTGAACACAGTTGTAATTATAATATAAAATATGTCATCATAAGATAATATATAAATACACAAATGTTTATAAATGCATATGATTAAAATTAAGTTATCTCAATTCAATTTACTTTGCAATTGTGGAAGTCAAGCTAAATAAATCATGTATTATATCAAATCAGCCCTAAATCATCAACATAAAGGCAAACTAACACTTAGACTGGAGTTTTGGTCTGTTTAGACCATCACCATCATTATCTCATTTCTGTCCTTAAAGATGCTCATTACCTCTGAGCACATTTCACCATAAAGAGCAGGAGCTTTCTGCCTTCCCAGTGGCGCTGGCTGAATAATTTGGCCGCGTGTTTTGGCAAAGCACCATCACACTGGTAATTTGTTAAACTCGGTGCCAAACTTGAGCAGCACAGCAGGAGAGTCCACTGAAGTCTGCAAAAAACTTCCACTCCTGAGTCCACTCCTGCCCTGTATAACTTCATCAGAGTTAAAAACGTGTGTCAGTGGCTGTGGAGGAGCCCTGACCGCTGCTGGTTACCGGTGCTGCTCTGCGGGTCCGGTCCGGCTCTCAGGATGCGGTTGGCGCTGGTGAAGGGAGGCAGCAGGGACAGAAGGACCAACAGATCCACACACCTCATGGCTGGTCTCCTCGAGTGTCTCCAACAAAGCTTCTCGGTCCTCCTGCCTCCTCCTCCACTCCTCTCCGCCCTCTTTCCCTCCATCAGCCTCCTCCCCGGGCGGCCCCGCTCACACACACTGACAACATGAAGCTGCCGGGTCCTTCCTGTAATCCCTGTGGTCACCTGCTGTGACAGCATCAGCGCCAGTGTTGGTGCAAACATGTGAGAGGGACAGCAGGTTCATCATGATCAACATGCAAAGAGGACAAGACTCTTCAGGTTGAGCTCCTTTTTTAAAAATGAATCATCTGGAAAGCTCAAATCTTTCCCGGCAAACAGAGAGAAAATGTTCAGTATCTGCTGTTAAACACAGCTGTAAGAAAACATGAATGAAACTTTCTCTTTTCATTAAATTCTCATTTTCAGCTGTGTCTGTGAAGGCCTGAACTTTGGAAAAAACAACAATATTCATAGAGATGTTTCATGTTTTTCTGATTTATTCAAGTTATTGTTCAGTCATGGCAGCAGATGGCAGCGGAAGTGTGTGTGTGTGTGTGTGTGTGTGAGACCCTTTTTATGCAGTCGCAGTGTTATTAATACTATGCGATTGGATAATTATTCTTGATTCATTAACACATAAACACCAAGTTAATGTTTTAAATAGTAAAGTTCTTTGTACTTTAATCATCAACAACACGTCTATAAGCTGATCATGTAAGATCATGAGTAAAACCATAAAAGTGTAAAAACTCAGCAGGTGTGTCACGGGCACTAGTCAGTCACTGAAGAAAAACACAGACTGCTTAATCACCTCTGTCATTATGTTCTTACTGAAGCAGACAATCAGAGAGGTTTTCTCCGGTTTGAGCGCTCATTATTGTTAAATGGGAAGTTTGTTTAGAGACTGATGTTTATCATTCAGATGAGTCACTGTGGGTGAACCTTTCATCCCGAGCTATGGAAAGGCAGAGGGGCAGGAGGCCCTATTTTTAATGTTAAGTCAAATGTTTTTTGTCATATTTGTGCGGATATTAAAGTGTAGCTGAACATTAGGAGGCAGAGCTTTGGCTGGTACAAACTGATTGTCTGTGTGTGGTACAGGATGGAGCTGTCAGGGTGTCTGCTTAGACGTGGTGAGAGTTTGTTTTTTGTTTTTTGTTTTTTCATGGACCCGGTGTGGGAAGCATGAATCATGATTCGAACATTGTGGGATGAGTCAGTGTCTGGAGATGACTGCAGCACAACACAATAGACTCCCACTCATTTCTCTCCTCTGTGGGCTGAATGTCGTTTGCACTGAGGATTCAGTCCCCAGGCTGCCCGGTTATTTCTTATCGCCTCGAATTTGCTGCATCAGTGAGGGACTGTCTGACCCTGCTGAGCCAAACGACAGCTGCGAACACAGTCTGTTCTGGGCTCAGTCAGACACGGCCACCCACTAAGATGATTTCTCAGGTACATCCAACAACCAAAGGGACCACTGTAAGCTCCTTCCTGCTTGAGCTCAACGCGGTGCTCAAGGATGTCAGCCTCCTCATTAGTCTTTGAACTACAGCAATGTCCGCTGCACACACAAAGGACAAAAGGTCCAGTGATCCTATAAGTGTTTTCTCTGCAGCAGTGTGGTTAAGTATCAAACCCACCCACATCTTTATCTTGTAACTTGGAATCAATGTAGTTTTATACCTTTATAAAGGTTTGATACCTTTATAGTGAAACAGCTCCAATCCCTGATTAAGATTCAATTAGTTTTATTATGTGACTTACATTTAAAAAATAACTACTAAGCCTCTGTAATAAAAACACAGAGATCTGTTAACCATCTAGAGGCACATTTTATCTACCATGAGGGCATCAAAGAGGACATTTTTCCAGCCTCTCAGTCCAGCAATGTCCAGCGCCAACAGAGGAAAAGAAGATGCTAATGGTGCTGACATTTGGCAGTGAAAACTGCAAGGTGATTCAATAGCTTCGATATTTACTTTGCAGGCACTATCAGCCAAGACAGATGCATCCACATCACCTAAAAAACATTTCCCAATAATGACTTCATCAAAGTGTCTCACACAAACATATGGTTGTGTTGCTTTACTATATTCCACCATATGTGCAGCTGTCAGTACATGTTATAGGCAGTATGCACTGACAGCTGCTGTTATCACCATTGTTATCGGCCTGCAGTAATAATGTATAAAGGGAAAATAAATATGATGATCAGTTATGTTGTCATGAAATAGCCAAGTCAGCTATGGATGGCCTTTTGTTTGTGCTCTAAGAAAAATGCATGTGCTTTGTTCAGGCCAACTAATATACTGTGCAGCAATGCATGTCTGAATATATTCCTGTAGGGGGCACAGCTTCTCTGCAGCCTCTCTCCATCACTGGTGATGAACAGAATGTCCATCACAGTCAAATGCAGCTGTCTGATTTCACGTGGAGCTGTCAGAGTCTCATCAGATGAGTGGATACAAAAAAATGGTTAAAATATTCATTTTAAACTAAACCTAAATATAATTGTCAATAGGCACAGAATGCTCTGCTGCTCTGCCACTTAGGTGGTAGCACACTTTTGTTTGTGTTTTACACAGTACTGAGTGGCCAAAGTGTTCCCTTCCTGTCTCTCAGGATAATCATCTCATATTTCTGGATGGATCATACTTGATCCAGAACGTCTTTTCCATTTAGTTTTCTTCCACCTCAGTATGAACAAGTTATAAACTAAGCTACAGTGACCAGAGAGGAAGTGCACTCCAAATCAAGTAAAAGGGATAATAACGTGGTCACATTTTTCTTAAAGTCTCCGTCCCTGATTGGCTGCTGAGGAGTAAACCCAACATTCCCCAGCAGTTTGCTGCAGCAGCTTTTCCACTGCCAACTGTGGTCAGTCTCTCACCTGGACTCCCTGCACACACTCAAGAGTTCACAGTGCCTGCAACTTGTTATACATCTGCGGACCGATCGACAACTGGATTGGCATCAGTGGAATCATGCTTGGACCAACCGCGATTGTCATCACCTTGCTGTGTTTCTGTTCACTCCATTCAACTTTTGGACAGGTGAGTCAGTGCAGTGTCACAGTGAGCTAATCAATTAATCACACTGTTGTCTCAGCTTATGTGGCATCTTTTAGTTAAATGAGCTGAAAGCAAGAGTCGATGAATTGATAAGAACACGCCTCTCTGTAACTACCATGTATGGCTTGAAAGACTCAAATCAAAGTGCCCTCTCTCCTTGAGTGCACAGTACGTCCTACTGTCCTTGCTTGGCATCATTTTTTGACAGAGCAAACCTTGAGTCGCCTTCAGTTCACGTGCAAACTTCAGGCACAAGACCCGAGAGGCTCCACTGAATGGATGCACTCAAAAATATCCACGCTGTGCTCCACTGCGAAAGCATGCTAAATGTTTCCCAAAAGCTGCATCGGACTGTGAATGACTCTCTTCAGGCCTTTGCTTGCATGTCTGTGCCTGTGAATGTGTGCTGCTGAGAGATGATCGACATGTTTTTTAAGCATCTATAAACGTCCTCAAGACTGTGAGTGGGACGGTTTAGATCTTTTATGTGCGTGCATGTGTGCACTTGAGAGGACTTACATGTGGAATAATTTGACAAATCTAGTTAGACTTGGTGCTACTGTACTGTAATCTTGAGCTCCAGTGCTGCATGCTTCCTACACACTGTCACCCAGTTAACATGAAGCCACGAGAAATGTCGCTCAGCACAGGCAGAAAGAGGTCTTTGACATCGAGACTATAAACACCAGCCACCCTCCCCGACCGACTGAAGTCTCTCCAAACCCCAGTTCTGTCCAAATCAGAAAGGTGTTTTCTACAAATATTGACTTTTCTTACATAACTCTGGCTGGATGAAAACACTAATTGGTTGTCTGAAAACATGCATGGGAGGACAGGGCAGGAGGCGCAGAATGACGCTGTTGAATGGATAGAAAATAAGTCAGTGCCACTCCCTCACGCCAGCCAATAGGAAGGGGAGGTTGTAACCCAGGTGGTGTTTATGCTGAAGGCATACACACCCAACTGACTGACCCCAAAACCCTAAAATCAACCACATCATAAAGAGCAAGTGATCAGAGCTAAATAGCGTTTGCTGATTTCATCCCCTCTCCCAAACACGCGCGAGAGTTACATAACTTTATGTAATGACGATTAGAAACCTCTGCATGGGGACACACCTAAAAACCACATCACACAAACAGTGACTGGTTACTTTCAGAGAGTGTTCCTGTGTTTATGACTGAGTTACAGTATCGAGCGCTCAGAGGAGGAGGTTCCTGCTCACAAATACTTACAAGTGACCAAACATACTCTGATCCCACCGCATTTACTGCTTCATTGAACAGTCCAGCCTCTGTGCTGCTCAGGTCAGCAAACGCACTCCTTCTGCACGCTTTTACTTGTTTACGTGTGGCGGAACTGTGTAGGAACTAGTGTATTTATTGTATTTATTTGTAATTATGATTGGGTGCGATAAAAAGGTAAATCTGTGGTAACCATAGAAAACATTTTGTACATTTTCTGGCTCAGACA
>JBAJHX010000001.1:23344583-23364130 GCA_037176925.1 Amniataba percoides
GGGAATGTAACTGTTAATACACATACAAATAATCTCAATAACTTAATTTATCCCCACAATAAAGGTAGATGTGATCTGATAATAATAATAACCATATATATATATATATATATATATATATATATATAGTGGGGATAAATTAAGTTATTGAGATTATTTGTATGTGCATTAACAGTTACATTCCCACAGTTACACCGTCCCCTTTCAAAGCATTTTCTTCTGGAAAACAGACTACACCATAGAGATGCTTTGAAAATTGAACATGTCCAATAAGCAGAAACTCTGGATGTGCCCATTGGCTCTACTTTGTGCATGTTTAGGGGACGATTGAGTTAAGTTCATGATTAAATGTCATATACAGAAGGACTCATCATTTGAAACTTTACCATCTTCATCTCTGAAGATATTATTAAATGATTTTGCTTCATTGCCCCATTGCCTGATCACAGTCACAAATAAGAAGCCTTAATTCACAGATCTCAGTGTGAAGGAAAATATTGGGTGAGTGTGAGTGAGTGTGAGTGTGAATGAATGTGTGAGTGAGTGCGAATCCATGGTGCACATAAAAGGTGTCCTTTCTAACAGCTGTCCTCTAGCGAGATCTCTAGCTAGAGCTTTATAAACTACCTGAAAAATGAAAATTATACTTATTGAGCTTTCTTATTTCTTTGTAGTATATAATAAACTGGGCTTATCAGAAGTTTCCACAATGTGAATGGTCATTACATGTTCAAGAAGACTTGACCTCTATGCAGTTTCTCATGACATGACTTGAGTCTGTCTAGGCGTAGTCCTGATAATGAAACAAAGTCACACCAGCAGTTTAATTAAACACCCAATGGCTGAACCCTTAGACTTCGATTTCTAACCTCCCATGGTCCGTCATATCACCCAGTGTCAGATAAAGTGTGAGCACTACACATGCTTTTTCAGTCACAACATGCCCACCCACAAAAAATAAACGTGAAGGTGATGATCTGAGGAGCAAATCAATAGTTGGGTGTGAACTTTAGCAAGGTTCTTCAGTTTCCAGCAGCGTTTGTGAGAACTGACAGTAATCATGACCATCTCTCCATCCATCTTCTTCCGCTTATCCCAGGCCAGGTTGTTGAAGCAGCAGTCTTTGTGAGCTGGGATGCCCAAACTTCCCTCACCACAGACACTTCCTCCAGCTCTTCCAGGGGGACTGAGATGTTCCCAGGCCAGCTGAGAGACGTAGTCTCTCCAGCGTGTCCTGGGTCTTCCCCGAGGTCTCCTCCCGGCAGGACACGCCTGGAACACCTCCCTACGGAGGCATCCGGGGGGCATCCAAAACACCTCAGCTGACTCTTCTCGATGTGAAGGAGCAGCAGCTCTACTTCGAGCTCCTCCCGAGTGACTGAGCTTCTCACCCTATCCCAATAGGAGCGCCCAGCCATCCTGTAAAGGAAGCTCATTTCGGCCACTTGTATCCGCAATCTTGACCTTTCGGTCATTTCATAATTCTGACTGATTAATAATCATAAACAGATTCCCAGTAGTGAGCATTTGAGTGGGGCATTTAGTCACTGAATATAGATTAGTAAACAAGCCTATATACATAAGAAACAGAGAATAAAGGTATTGATCGTTGAAGAACTCCTGACTTTCATGCAGCAGCAGTCAAGCTCACACCCAACAAAACTGACAGATTTATTCTTCGGAGTGTCATATCGTATTTGTTAAGAGACAACATGACAGGACATGCCATGGCTTACACAATGTACCGGTACACACTTTTTTTTACCAAAGGTACAGTATAGCAACACCATATAGCAAAAGCTCTGACATCAAGATGCTGTCAGTCCACTAGTGAGTGAGCTGCTCTATAAAAGACACCAGATCACACAGAGGAGCAGCGTGGAGAGATGAGAGAGGACGATACCTGAACATCTCTACACACAGACTCTCTACTCTACTACATAGAAACCGAAGACAGGTAATTGAACTGTAATAAACAGGTGAGTGTGTGTGTGTGTGTGTGAGTGGGTAAGAGAGCAACAGGTAGTTTTTATTAACTTGTATTTTGATTTATTATTATTTATGCAACAACTTATAACCGTTTGTTTTCATTTTACACAAAAAGATGTCCGGTGTTAAATTGGTGATATGCTGTAGCCAACTGGGTGTTTGGAAAGACTGCTTATTCTTAGAGAAAATAGTTCTTTTTTGACAAAAAAAAATGTAAACAATTTAACAATTGTAATTGTTAATTGTTTTTGTAAAAACAAGTTAATCCCATCATGCTTCAACAGTATTTTTTCCTATCTGATCTGCTTAGGATGTTTTTCCAGATCAGCAGGATGTCAGCACCACAGCGGTGGCCAGCAGTGCTTACTCTTCCTCTTTTCTATTTATTCCATTTATTTGTCACCAGATAACTAAAGCAACTAATGCAAATTTGTTTTCAGGGAGCTCTGCAGGAGGGAGACTTTAGCACAGCACTATAATTGAGTATCAGCATGGGCAAATACAGAAAGTCTGTACATAAAACAGCATCAAAAATGTGTTTTATGGTGTCAAAATGAGGGATCAACACTTCCCCTCATTGTTCAACCTCCCTCTGAGTGGTTATAATTTTGTGTTGATTGGGTCGGTCACACAAGAGATTAGTCATTATAACATTTGTAGACAGAGCTCATAGAGATGCAATGTAGTGCAAAGAGCTGCATTCACAGACAGATCACAACTGGCACTCTGCTACAGGTGAGTACAGCATCAGGTTGTTAATGTGTGACACCAGCAAACTAACATTTTGTAATGGTTGACTTATGAGCAGCATTCTGACTGCTGTAGATCCTTTAAAAGGCCATATACTGTATTTGTATGTGTATAAAATGTGTACATATTCTGGCTCTCTATGGGGATGCATTTGATTACCGGTATTTGCTTTTGTGATAATTTTTTTGTTTTGTTTTGTATAGTGTGTTGGAGCTTTATTTAATTTGACTGCTCTTATTCTCATCATTCAATTTAATATTTTTTAACCAGTTTTATTAGTTTGACATTTTTTGTGTTCATGTTTTTTTAAGTTAAAGCTTAACATTAATTTATATTTTGCTCACTGAACCAGTGTAGGAATGAATGCTTTGAATGCTTTGGAAGACTCGTGATTTTGTTGTTATAAATACAGTACTCAGACAACAAGCCACAGCCTTCCTCAATATTCAAAATGCACTACTTCATCAAGATCGCAATGGAAACTTTGTGCAGATACTTACAGATACACAACAGACTGAAAGAGACACGACTGTTTCTGAATTAATGTGGTAAAATTCATTAAATGCGTTTGCTGTTTAGGAACACAGGTATTGTGCCATTAAAACCAATTAAAAAAAAAATCCCAGTTTGTTTAATTCCAACGAAAGATCACATGCATACTACATTAACATATTTAACAGCTGACTATTCGAATAAATGTTCATAGTGGTCTTCTGCCTTTGTCGATGTGTCTTTTCGAGGTGTAACAAGCCCTCTTCCTGACTCAACATGCGGGCTCTTGTGGTGGTTCTGCCCCTCACACCCTGCACTGTCACTGGCTGGGAGCCACACAACACTGACACCCAGAAACAACCTGAACACAGCAAAATAATCAAATCCATGCAGAGGGCAGTCTCTGCTTTGACACACTCTTCTAGTGACGACTTAGAGATTTTTTTCCTTAATAGCTGGGTATGAATTGCTCGTTCCACTGCTGAATGGCATCATCAGCCCCTGGTGGATGTGGAGCTTGTCCCTTTAAATATTTTAGTTGCAAATGAAAATTTTTCACAGCAAAGAAATCTATCTGGACAGTACCTGATTGTATGGGTACTTAATGTTTCAGCATTTTTGCATTTTTAATGTGCTTTACAAATAAACTCCTACCTGGTATCTACAGACAGGTGACACATTAAAGGAAAAACCTGAATGTTTGTGAGGAGATACGGTGGCTCTGTCATGCTGTGGAGGCATTTTGCTGCATGGTTTGGATCCACTTGTCACATTGTTGTACTGATTGATTATCTTCATCCTGTGATGATACATTTCTCTTCCAGGTCTGTTTCGAGGATGACAGTTTATTCATCCACTGAACTGTTTGATGAAGATGATGTGAGTCATATGCTGTGGTCCTCAGTCACAAGATCTCAGCCATATTGAAGACCTGTGAGAGATTTAGGACTGACAGCGCTCTCCATCACCGTAAAAGAAAGAAATATCCTGGAAGAATCATGTCCATCTCTCCAGTAGAGCTCACAGACTTCAATGCCAAGGCACATGGATGCAGCTTACTAACACTTTATGTTGTTTTTTCTTCAATTAAAGTACAAAAACAGAAGATCCCAATTTCAAAGGTGTTGGGGTGATCAGTCCTTGAACATGTTGCATTATTGTTTGTTTTGCTTTTCTCTGCATGTTTGTATATTTATTTATGTATAACTATGTGACAAATGACCCTGGGCACAGTGTGAAGCCTGCAGCCTGCTGTGAGCCCGGTGCTCACTCAGACCACACCCGACATTCAGCACTAACTTTCGGGCTCCTCCTCTCCTCTGCCCCCCTCAGCTCCCCCTCCAGAAACACTCCGGTGTTATCTCGACCCCACCACCGACTCCTGCAGCATTAGAGTAAGTCATGTCGTGTCTTTGTGCTCACCTGTGTTTGTGCGCACATCAGGTGTTTGAGGTGACCCGTTTCTCGCAGCTCCTGTTAGAAAGGCTCGTCCAGCTTCGCCTCCTGGTTCACGCAGCTGCTGCGGCTCCTGCTAACAGGCTAACTTTAGCTTAGCTGAGGAGACATCATCTGGGAGACAGAACAGAAAAACAGCGTGTGAAAGATGGGAAACTTTGTGTTGTTGTGGAAGATTTGGATTGGGAAAAGGCGTGTTTTTCCCCGGTGGATAACGACACTTAATGCGTTTACTTTTTTTGAAGTTTGGTGTCGGTGGCTAAGTTAGCCCAGGGCTACTTTTTTTCACAATAAAAGTCCGCTGCGCTTTAAAAAGCCTCCATAAGCTCTTTAATGTTTTATATATAGTTTGTACATGAACCAGGAAAGTCTTAGAAATTAAAGATAGCAGTAACTTTACGAGTTTGATCCACATTTTCTTCCACTGAAGGCAGTAACAATAAATAAAGCACATTTTGTTATTAATGGATAAAGGTGATGCTGCACCATGTTTTAGTCAACTTCAACATAACAAAGAGGACCAAAGTTGGTTGGGGTCAGTACATGGATGAGAAAACAAATTTTCCTAAAGTCATCTCTGAAGTTAAACCTTTTTACTGTGTGTAAGTGTAAATAAGTTTGTTTATGTTTGCATGGTGTTACCTTTGTGTAACTAGTGTCAAAATTAAAGTGTATGTTATTAGTCAGCTCCTCTCACTGACAGGCCTCTGCAGGGTGTGTTTGCACCCACAGAGATTTAAGGTCATAATCTCTCACATTTCTGATTTCTGCTGTTCCGGTTCTCCATCATCACCGTGAGTTATGCTTTGTGCTGGTGGGGTCTACTAATTTGTCAGGGACAAAAGGAAACACACAGGCAGCTTGATTTAGGTGGAATATGCACACCAAAAATGTCTCTTTAAGTGTAAACTGGCTCACCTATGAGAGTGACAATGGTATGAAGTATATAATGTAGTACAAGGCAGGAGTGAATGCAGGAGTTTTAAAATTAAGGTAGCAGGAGCGGGGCAGGAGATTAAAAAAAAAGTCATATTATTAATTAATATTATATTATATATTATTATAATATTGAAAGATGATCATAAATCAATGTGCATGTTTTTCAGGCTCCTGTGCGGTGCCCTGTGCCATCACAGGTGGTATCACATGAAAAGTGGAACTGCCAAAGAACTTAAACGTCACACTAGTCTGCAGGTTTTATAACGGCTAAGTTTACTAACTAACTTTGTAATATTATAATATGAATCTTTGGAGGTTTTGAAGCTGTGGTTCGTCCTTTAGTGGTGCAGTCAAGGCTTCAGTACCCATCTGCTGTCAGAAAGCTTGTTATCTGGAGTTCAACGGTGCACATTATTGCAGCAGAGAGCGTCAACATTGATTTATTATGTATTTCATTTGTGTGATTAGCCAAACTCAGCCATTACTCTCTGGTTATTGTATCTGTTTAGTTTCTTTAGTTTATCTCTACTATGTAGCAAATATTCTTAATTATTAATACTTGATTATTTAACCTGTGTTTGAGCTGTCTGGTCGGTCCATTGCATCATCATGCAATCGATCACATTCTCACTGATGGTCATATTAGATCCTTCTGTCCCCTCCAGTGGCCCAAAGATGATCCATACATAGCAGAAGGACACAGGAGAGCTCCGCCGGTGCAGCAGAAATGTCTCCCAAAGTTCCCGGTGGCCAAGGCAGAGGGGATTACTCTGCAGTGCAAGTCGCTGTTCGAGTGCGTCCACTGCTGCCCAAAGAGCTTCTGCACTGCCACGAGAGCTGCATCACCGTGGACTCGGAGCTCTGTCGGGTCACTCTGGGCCATGACCGACACTTTCTTTGCGACTACTTATTTGAGGAAACTTGCTGTCAAGAGGAGGTTTATTCTGTGTCTGTCCAGCCACTCATAGACGCCTTCTTTCAAGGCTTCAATGCTACTGTCTTTGCCTACGGGCAGACAGGCTCAGGAAAGACATACACAATTGGAGAAGCAAATATTTGTAAGCTATTTATTCCATATTTTCTGTCATTGTCCACTTCAGTTGTTATCGGCTTTTGCATGAGATGAGTCAAAAGAGGTAAAAAGTGCAGCGTGTGTTTATGTGGGTTATAATTGTGTTTGTAGGTTCATTTAGGGACGAGGAGCAGGGCATCATTCCCAGGGCTGTGGCAGATGTCTTCAAACTGCTAGATGAAAATGACCTCTCAGACTTCTCTGTTCGGGTCTCCTATCTGGAGGTCTACAAAGAAGAGTTCAAGGACTTGCTGGAGGTGGAGACCGCCAGCAAGGACATCCACATCCGGGAGGATAAAGGCAACATCGGTATGAAGGAGGCAGCCTAAATTGTCTTTATGCATGTTTTTGTGGTTGTAACAGGAAATATTATGCATCATTTTACTTTGTTTAAAATGTCTTCCTTATGTATTTATCTGCATTATATGTCTTTCTGTGTGACTTTGTAGTTTTGTGCGGCGTAAAGGAGTGCGAAGTGGAAGGTCTTGATGAGGTGTTGAGTTTACTAGAATCAGGAAACACAGCCCGACACACTGGTGCGACACAGATGAATCCAAACTCCAGCCGGTCACACACCATTTTCACCATGTATATGGACCAACGTCGGGGAAGCTCTCGCCTTTATGGGACTAGTACGGGTTCAGGACCTCAAATGTTGTCTTCGAAGTTCCACTTTGTTGACCTGGCAGGGTCAGAGCGCATCTTGCGGACGGGGAACACCGGAGAGAGACTTAAAGAGAGTATCCAGATCAATAGCGGCCTTCTGGCTCTGGGAAATGTTATCGGGGCTCTGGGAGACCCCAAGAGGAAAGGATCTCACATACCATACAGAGACTCTAAAATCACAAGGTGTGTTTTTATATGATCACGAGATTCTTGGCATACCTTTCTAATGCTATCTAAAATGTCTGTTTGGTTTAATGACACAATCTTTGTTTCACTTAGGATCCTAAAAGACTCTTTGGGAGGTAATTCAAAAACGCTGATGATTGCCTGCATCAGCCCATCCTCCTCAGATTTTGACGAGAGCCTGAACACACTAAACTACGCAACAAGGGCCAGAAACATTCAGAACCGGGCGACCGTCAACTGCAAGCGTGAGCCAGATCGTGTGGAAGGGCTGGAGCAACAAATCAAGGCCCTTCGGAGAGCCCTCGAAAACCGCCAGCGCTCAGAAACCCGCATCATTTCTCACGCTGATCCAAACAGGAGACCTCGACTAGGAGAAGGAGAGATCAGCAAACTGCAAGCCCAGAGTGCCCACTACAGGACATGCACAGACACTGCATACAGGTCATAGCACTGTGACTGACTGCATGGTTTTTAAAGGTGTTGTAAGAGTGTAATGGGCTATCTTAGTATGTATTTTGCATTTCTTTGACCATTGAGGTGTAAATGCATTTGTGAGTTCATTTGCATATGTAATTAAGCAGCCATTTGTGCCCTGTGCACAAGTTCACACTATATATACTAAATTACTGACTGTAATTACTGAAATTAATGACATTTATGTCTTTAATCCTCCATTTTGTGTGTTCATGCAGTTCACCACCATAACATAAACCATCCTAATTTTACACAACTGAAATCCAATATCTTATGTAAATATTAGTGAGAGCCAATCTATGACTTTATTTTCAAAGGAACGCAGCTCGGGGAGCTCATGTTTATGTGTTCACACTGGTTTATTCTCTTGGGTAACTGAGAGAAACACACAACACGTTGTGGTCTGGACTGGAGTTTGTTTTCATAAAGCTGTAGATGGTGATATATTTCACTGTTTCAGTTTGAATATGTATTCAATGATTGTTCGTGAGTGTATGATCAAGGTGGATTATTTGTGCCTTCCTTCACAATTTCTGTTGGGCTGACACACTCACAGGTTGCTCCGGGAGCTGCAGACTGAGGGTGCTCTGACTGCAGAACAAAATCTAAGAGTGAAGGAGTGGCTGTGCTCAGTGGAGGAGGAACGCAGCGGACTGACCACCGCCTCAGGACCAGACAGCGGTATCGAGAACAGCTCCACTGAGGACAGTGTTGCTTTAAGGAGGGGAAGACCTCCTGTTAGGAACCAGGTGAGTCCCTTTCACACTCCTTGAATATGCAGATTTTTTTCAGGTTTTTAGGCATTATGGAAATATTTTGTTTATAAATGTGTCGTAAAAATATTACCCAGGACCCAGAGTCTGTGGAAGAGAGGTGGAGCCACGAGCATGAAAGTGAGAAAGATGGAGAGAAAGAAGACGGTATTGTCCAGCTTCAAGCACGGATCCAGCGGCTGGAGAGAGAGAACACAGACTTTCTGGCTGCCCTGGAGGACGCTATGGAGCAATACAAACAGCAGGTGAGACACGGTGGGATTCTGATATTGTTTTTTCATCAGTGCAGTCTGTCACCGTGACATCATGGCATGCCAGCTGCATTGATATTTCATTTCCATGATCACAGCAGCCTGCGGTAATCTGGGCCAACATGGGAGCAGGGTGATGATCCCTTTTTCTAAGCTCTACCAACCTTCCATCACACTAACTTTCAACACATGGCGTTTGTTGCCTTGCTTGAAAAGTTTTTCATTGATCTCTCTCCTGTTGCAGAGTGATAAGCTGCAGGAGCAACAAGACTTGATAGCAGAGCTGCAGTGTCATCTCTCTACACCGGGGTTGTCGGGCCTGGGCCTTAACTTGAGGTCACGGCCGCACACAGCCCCTATGGGCTCCTTACAACACAGTCACAATGGAGGCACTTACAGACAGGTAACCAACCAACACAGACAGTTTTTTAGCCTGTGGTGTTGTCTGCAAAAGGAAGAAAGTAGTAAGAAATGGAGCGGTATGCTCTTTTATACGATGGGAATATACTCAGGCTACAATGTACTAGAGTTAAATAGTTTTAAAAAAGGCCAAACACAAAGAACTAGAAAACTCTTTAACATGCACACAAAAACAATTGAATTCATCATCTTTACACAAATCCTAATATTTTTTTACACACTTTATCAGAGTATGTCATAGATTGCTTATTTGTACAGTTGTGTGTGTGATTTCAGGTCAGTCCTGTGGGCCACCTTGGCAGTGGGCCTTGTGTTGATCAGGATGGCAGCTTCTGCGAGGAGCAGGAGATCTCAGGAGGGGCAGAAATGCAAGACACAGAAGACGAGGGCAGTCATTCCAACCTCAGCCGGGAGAGACGCAAGTATGTTGTGCTTTTAGACATCAGCTTGAAGAATAACACTGTTAAAAGCAAGTGTTAATAATACTGCTCGTGAACAGATATGTGCTCATGTAATGCATGATGTGGACATAATATACTGTGTATGATCGTGTTAGGCAGGTAAACCTGACCTGGACCAAGAGGGACATGCTGTCAGGACAAGCAGCTGGTGGTAGAGGACCCATGTCTCAGTTTGTCGAACCAGAGCAGCACCCCTGTTTAGCCAGAAAAGCATGTAAGTCTAACAACTGTAGGCTCATTTGACAAAGATTCAAGAGTCTTTAATGTCATCATGTTTACTCATGACAAAATATTTTAAAAAGTGTTGCACATTGACTCAGTAGAGTGAAAATCTGTTCAGCCTATCCCTGTTCAATATATTGTTGTTTCCTGGTTTTAGTCTCTGTCCCATGTTGCTCATCCAGTTTATGCTCAAGAGGAAAGTGGGAGTGAAACAGGGAGAATTAATGTGTGGAACCTCGCACATGACTGCTTGAAATTTGGTGGTTCCTCATTAAACCACATGCTGACCTCTTGTGTACTATCTCACATCTCTGTGCAGCCAATTCCAGTACTGGAGAGATATCTGTGCGTGAAAGTCTGAAAAGTTTAGAAGGAGTTTCAGAGTGGGGACTTCATCAGGCGCAGCAGAAGATCAGGGAGCTATCTGTCACCATCCGCATGAAAGAAGAACTCATTAAAGAGCTGGTCAAAACAGGTTTGCTCTCGTCACCCTTCCTTTGCTGCACTCTTACAACCATAGCTTTTCTTCTGTTTTTATAAATCAGTATTTTGCGGGACTCTTTTTCAGGTAAGGATGCTCAGGCTCTGAACAGGCAGTACAGCCATAAGATCACATCTCTGGAGAGCGAAGCTGTGCAAGCTCGGCAGGAACTGCAGGAGGCCCAACGGCAGCTTCAGGATCTAGAGAGGCAGGAGAGGGAGATCAGTGCGACAGACAAGACCAGAGCACAGGAATGTCGCAGGAAGATAGCTGCTGCTCAGAGCAAAGTTCAGGTTTGGCTGTCATACTACTGTGTTCATAATATAATAATAATAATGATAACACATAACTAGAGTGATGCCGATCTGTGTGGCATCTGAGAGAATATTTTTGTGCAGCTAAGATAAAATTCCTCACCCTGTGGACCTGTTCATTTGAACTTCTGAAAAGGAAAATGTGTGTGGTTCTGTAAAAGGTTCTCAGTCAACGCCAGAGGGATACCGCTCGGCTCGCTAACCTTCCCGCCCAGAGTGAGCGTCGCGTGTTGGAGCTGGAGCGAAGTGTTCAGAGTATGAGGCAGCAACAAGAGCAGCTGCAAAGGCGGTTGCGCCAGGAAAGTCAGCAGAAGCGGCGTCTAGAGACTGAGATGCAACGAAGAACTCACAGAGTCAAGGTACTTCAGGCCAAATGTTTTAAGGATATTAAAGCTGATATTTAAGCTGTAGTCCAGTAGTCTCACCTGTAAAGTGATGTGAACAAAAACATTTTTACTTGTTCGTACAATTTAAGTCTTTTTAAAATCAGCAAATGTCACACCTTCTGTTTCAGAAGGTCAGCAGTCTTATTTAATGTGACTTTAGTATTCATTCATAAGCATCACTTTTGCACGTTTTTAAGACAGCGATTTTAAGAAAACCTCCAGTTTTTCTCTGTTTCTGTCCCACTTGACCTTTATTTTCCTTTCCTCCACCCCTCTATCCCCCCTGCAGGAACTTGAAATAAAGAATGAGCAGCAGCAAAAGATCCTGAGAATTAAGACTGAGGAGATCGCTGCCTTCCAGAGGCAGCGGCGCAGCGGCAGTAATGGCTCCGTCATCTCATTGGAAGAGCAACAGGTGGGAAAAGATTACGTTTGCTTACTGTAAAGCAATAGAAAGCAAACTGCCTTTTAACCCCTGAAGAAAATTAGTCACACAATGGTTTGACCTAAAATGTAGCTTCTATATTAAATATATTTAGTTTGAAGATTTCTGTCATTTTTGGAAATAATTATGGAACTGTACTCGGGGAGCTGTAGCCTCAGAGTATGTGTCTGTGTTTGTATTTCTGGGTGACATATGGGCTTTTGTGTCCTGACATCCCTGTGAGCAGAAGATTGAGGAGCAAAAACGCTGGCTGGATGAGGAAATGGAGCGAGTGCTGGAACAGAGACGAGGGCTGGAAGATCTGGAAGGAGAGCTCACTAAACGAGAGGAAATCCTGGCCAAGAAAGAAGCCCTGCTACAGGAACGCAGCGGTCTGGAGACCAAGAGGCTCCGCTCCAGTCAGGTATAAACAACCGCAAACAGTTCAAGTCAGTGATATGGGAGATTGGGAAATGCCGATTGATGATTGTTTACCTTCCCTCTAGGCCCTGAGTAAAGACTTGGTGACACTTACAGGCCGTATTGAGACGCTGGAGAGAGAGTTGAGCGAGAGGAATGGTCTTCTTCGCAGCAGCAGTGCTCAAGACTCACAACAGATTCGCCAAGAGATCTCCAACCTGCGCCAAGAGAAAGATTCGCTGTTTAAACAGAGAGTGGAGCTGGATGATAAGTTGCGGCAGGGTAACCTGCTCTCACCTGAGGTCAGATATGCAGCAGCAGCAGGAAAAAAAGAGACATGGTGTCCTCTGAACAATGAAAAAGAAATATTTTTGTGTTTCCATAGCACTCACAGCCAATTGTAATTGTGCAAATTATTTGAAAGTAAAAGAGGTACTACTGTGTTTCATGACTAAAATAATCACATGGCTTTAATATAAACTTTTTCAAGAGAGCATGTGGCAAGCCCAGTCCTTTGTTTGTGGCTGAATGTTCATATTCTCCTCAAGTTCATCTGTTCCTGCTCACGTTTGTAGGAGGAGAGAACCCTTTTCCAGTTTGACGAGGCGATCGAGGCTCTGGATGCAGCTATTGAGTACAAGAACGAGGCCATCACTCAGAGACAGAGACAGCTCAGGGCCTCTGCCAGTATGCTGTCCCAGTGGGAGATGAACCTTATGGCCAAACTCAGTTACCTGTCTGCCTCCGAGACCAGAGCTCTGCTGTGCAAGTACTTCGACAAGGTCTGTGCAGTGCTCAGCGTGAGATTTAGCTTTTGTTTCACCCTGTTCTCATCTCCTTAGTGCTCATCATACCATATGTATGACTGTTTCAGACAGGTTGCCTAGTGGGTGATGTCATTTAAACATCAATAACGCTAAATTAAATCCGCATTAGTATAAGCAACGGTTGTCATAGCTTGCAGGATAAGACTTTTATGTCTGAACTCACCCACTGTGTGTGTGCTGATTCTGATGTTTTTTGTAGGTGGTGTCTCTGCGCGAAGAGGAGCGCAAGCTACAACTCGCCCTGGCTGAGCTGGAAATGCAGCTGGATGAGCAGCAGAGGCTGGTGCAGTGGTTGGAGAACGCCCTCGATCGTACGCAACTCGATACAGATCGTCGGCTCACACAGCAGCAGAAGGAGCATGAGAGGAGCGTACAGCTCTTATTGCAGCAATGTCGAGGTGCACATCACAAATGATTTACCTCTCACTGAAAAAAAGCTTGCCTGCCTATCTTTTGCACAACTTAGAATATAAATAAATGTATCATGCTTTGGACCACAGTAGGTATAGTGAGTTAATAGGTAGAATGTAAGTTGGATTAAAGTGTAGACACAAACAGAAAAGTTGTAGCATATCTCACACATTTTATTTCAATAACCAGCCATTAGAATTGATATTTATTTTCTATTTGCATACCCTCAGAGCAAATGGACGAGGGCCTAGCAGGAAGACAGCGGCAGTTCGAGGGATGGATCCATAATCTCAGCAAGGAGCTGAACCACTACAAGGCGGCCAACCTGGAACTAAGCACCAAACTGAGGGAGCTCTGTGGTGCAGCCAGCCAGGCAAAAGAGCACACTAAAGGTAAGTGCATTATTAGATTAAAGTGTTTGTTTTTCATATTTATGACTATGATAATCATCTTGCAGCTTGCAGCAAGATGGCTTCAGATTTCCATGTTATTAAGCCATACTTTGCTTCTCGCCACATAAAATGACACAAGTTCTAATATTCTTCCACATATCCCAAAGCAAATCCACTTTGCGCAGTTTTGTAAGCTGTTTTTTTGTTGTTGTTGATTATCCGTGTCTCTCCTGTCCTCACGTAGAGTCTCTACAATGACTTTATCTAATTTCTACTCTCCATTGTCACATGTGTAGTTTAGGTTTGTTGCTGGCAAAATGGAAGATGTTTTTTCAATGGCTAGATAACAGCTTGTTTGCACTGCAATTAATAATCATTTTACAAGTCAGTAGTAAATGAAATTAGATACTGATTGAAGCTACAGGTGCTAAGATTTAGAAAAGAGTTGACTTATTTCCAGTGCAGTGGATTCTTGTCAAATGGCCTCAGAGGCAGCAGGTGGATTCAGAGGAGTCAGATTTTTTCACAGATGATCTGTCTACTGAACTACTGACAAGACATTGTGACAATTTTAACAAATTTGACTAAAAGTTATTTTTATAGAAGTTACCCATTTCTGCTTTAATTTTCTTGCGCTTATAATACTCACTGTTAAATGTAAAATCACGTGCTGCATCTTTTGGCATCCTTTTGAAGCATTTTGTCCTTTCAGGTGTAGCTCCTGATGGTAAACCAGCAGGCATCGGCAGCATGGAGAAGCTGACCCGCTGCCGTGAGGACAGCCCAGGAGGCAGGGGGTCGGGGCAGCCTGACAAACCTCCCAGGTCCAGGGAGGAGATGCGCGAGCTGGTCAACACTCCTCTGCCGTCCACATGGAGACGCTCTTCTCTCCCCACAGAGGAACCTGCTGTCATGGAGGAGCTGTGGCTCCGAGCGGCCGGGGATGCTCCTGTTAACCGTGTGGTTCAAGCTGGTATGGGATCGTGGAGTGGACCGACAGCGCTGCCTGTGGTAAAATCTCGCCGAGAGTCCCGCCGATCCAGCTACATCGGACCACTGACTACAAACAGTGTGTTAATTGATGTACGGAAGAATCCTGTCTGAATGTAAATGTATTGTGTTAAGACTATTCTCATAGATTTTTGTTCTGTGGTTTCTGAAATATTTTGTCCTATTATCCAGCTTTAGTTTTTGTATTTCAATTTTTGTACTTGTATATAAATTTTAATAAACAAGGACACCCACTGATTTTTATACAAAGCACTTTCATAGAGGTAAAGTTCATGTTTCCATGTCTTACAGTAATTGGTAGGTATATGGTCCTACCAGCCATGAAAGTCAATAAGAGCTGAATCACTTGCATCCATACAAAATGAGATTCTCTTGCTGTCTAATCATGTAGTCCTTTTGCATTCTGCAGTATTTTATATTAAAATGGTTTTGCCTTTCACATTCATTTTGTGTTTTCATTTCTGTTTTAAGTCCATGCTGTGTCTTAACATTTTATATAACAACTGAATTACTCCTAAAATTATCATTTCAGCTGATCTGGTGATAAAAAAAAACCCTCCAATTTAAGAATGTTTGAAACTTTTTTTATTCTCACACATGGCTAAATGCCATAGAGAACTACAAAATCATTGAGTTGTCAAATGTACTTTATTAGTTTATACTAACTCTTTAAGCTGTGCCACAAATTGTGACTCCTTTGAGTCATAACTCATAACTCAAATCTTTACACAGACACAATTTCCACTCCCAGGGGATATAATTAGTTCTCAGATCCATCCATAAACACATGAATTTTCTTAAAAAGATGAAAACAAAGGCTTTGGGAGTCACCAAATCTGGTGTCTGCACATGGACGGCTACACTGAAAATGGAACTGCAACAAAATTTTGCAAACTTCTAATGATGTCAGTTTACTCAGATGGAAACAAATACGTTAGTCAAAAGTTACCTTGTCTATATGAAAATACGACTTTCTGTGTTCATCCCCTAAACCCCCAAATTACAAGAAATCTCATTCGAAAACCTCAGCCTCAAATTTAAGGTAAGACAATTTCAATTTAGGGTGTTTTATTACAATATAGTTAATGAACAGCGATGGGCCATTTAACTAAAATGTAGTGATGTAATTCAACAAGCCTGAAGATTTACAGAAAATCATCTATGGAGACAATATGTGTTTGATTATACATGCTGTATCTTTCTGATCTGCATTTACATTACATCCCATCAGTCTTTCCCTTGCAGTATAGTCCGCATGTGAACAGCAGAGGGCAGTATGTCCTCAGTGTTACACTGTGGTACTGACTGAGACTGTTCATAAAATCCTTGTCCCTTTAACGTCAAACAATATGAAGTGTTTAAAAGGAGCAGAATTAAAGGGGTGAGCAGCATTATATTGAGCTACATGGTTCTGTAGAGGGTGATGATTATACAGATTCAAGTGATGTGATTTTGCAATAAATAAATCTGACGATGGTCTAATTGTAAATCAATTCTCAGGTCTTTACATTATCTTCGCTCTCAAAAGCAGGCCTGTCAGTGTGGTGAAGACAGCAGGTTAGAGGACGAATCATTTGAAAAGGAGACAGAAGACAACAATTGAAATTTTACCCACCAAAGTTAAACTCCTTCACCTTCCTGTACTGTAGAGATGTATTTAATTGACATTGAGAGAATGAATTAGTTGAATTAATTAGTGCTAAATAAAAAACAAGCTTCTCTGATGCGGTAAGAAAATATTCATGAACTGAGAATTTTCCTCTTTGTTCTGCAGTTGATGCGTTTGCACAGATGAAAACATAATTTTTTCTCAAGGTCTGTGATACACTGCAGGTTTTTAAATAACCTTACAGAGGTTTTAAATACTAGTGGAGCTATAAAGCAAAGTTTAATAAATGTGTTTCTGTATCGCTTGTATCATGTTCCCCTCCTTAAGCAAAGGATGACCTGATACACATTGCTAGCAGAAGGTTGTGACATATCAATGAAAAGTTGGTGTCTATAATGTTCTGTAACATGTTTTTGGTCTCATTCCCCTTTTAACTAAATGCTAGTTCACAGCTGGTTAAACGTGTGAACGTCTAAGAACCAGATTTATTTTCCTCCCATCTGATGAGAGCCTTTCTTGTTTTTACATTTGTGCAGCAGTGATACCAGCGGTTCCCCTGCTCGCATGGAAAAGCCGAGGTGAGAGGAGCAGAGTTCATTTGGTTGCAATCTGCAACCTCACCACTAGATGCCACTAAATCTCACACACTAGTCCTTTAGGTTTTGGAGAATAGAGAACAAACTATCACTATTATGTCCCTGTAAATGCATGTGCTGGCAGGCCTCACAGTGTCAGACAAAGAAACAGGTGACAACTTAAAGGAAAAAACCATTTAAAGTGTCTTAGTAAGGAGCTGGGCAGCCACGTACCACCAGAACATCTTCAGTGCTCCTTTGCATCTGTGTCTGAACTCTGCTGGAGAGATGAACACTGTTCTTCGCAATTAATTTCCCTCATTTGCTGTTTTGAAGATGGTGGTGGAGAGCGCTGTCTAAAATCTCCCATAGGTGTTCAATTGAGTTACTCTGAGGACCATAGCATGTGATTCATTTTCTTCAAACAGTGAGCCCTCCTGCCGCGTGAATGAAGGCGCTGTCATCCTAGAAGAGAGAACTCCCATCAGGATAGAGACGTTTCATCACAGGATGAACGTGATCGCTCAGAACAACCTTGGGTTCATTTCAGTGACTCGTCCCTCTGAGGGAACAAGTGGAACCAAACCATGCCAGCAAGATGCCCCCATAGCATTACGGAGACACGGGATCTCCTCCCTGTAAGGTCAAAGATTCAGGTTTTCTTTAATGTGTCTGTAGGTCCTCAGCATACTGGTCAAAAGCTTTTATTCAGGAACATGACCTGATTCAACAAAAGCACGTCTACAATAAAATATTACCTCAAAGGTGGATTTATTAACTGTTGCCTGGTCTCCTTCTTAACCACCTTCACTGGAATGAAATTGAAATGACCCAAACTTTTAATGACCTCAGCTGTGAGGCTGTGACAAAAATAAAATAAATGTTTTTTTCTGAATTAAAACACTGACAGATCCTCTGAAAAAACATTGATCATGCCTAATTGTGTTCCACCCCCCAAAACGCACACACACACCGAAAGGCCTGACGTGATTGGTCCACAGCAACTTACCGTCGGTGTGACGTCAGCGCAGCCGAGGGGATGGGATGGGAAAGGGAGGGAGGTGAGGGGGGGCATTTAGAAAAAAGAGGCAGAGAGGAGGTGAGAGGGGACCAGTGGAGGCTCCGCGAGGGGACACAGCGCATCCTCCGGAGCCCGGACTGAAGGACACTCACACACACACACTCTCACACACACTCACAGACACGCGCGCGCACGGAGAGGACAGGAAAAGGCCGCCCCGCGTCTCCGTTCCTGTGTCGGGGCGCGGGAGGATCCTGGACCCGCTGTCGGATACAAACACGGATACCTCCGTCCAGCCTCGCTCGCGCTGTGGGATTTATCGAGCCGCTCCGCGCGCGCTCTCCTGCAGCGGGGAGTCGCGCGCGCCGCACATCTGGAGCAGCGTCCTCGGCAGCACGTGCGGATGTTGTTGGCTGGGGGGCGGCTCGCGCGACCTGAAAAGTGAGTCCCGTGGATCCGGTGTGTGTTAGTTTCAGACAGACCCGCTCACGTGCAGGCTGTCTGTCTGTCTGTCTGCATCTTTAAATGAGCTCATCTCTTTCTCGCCTCGCGCGCGCTGGCCCGATGTTGGACGTGTTTTAGTCATTTGAGCTCACGTGTGAGGAGGCACAGAGGTGTTCAGGGGCAAAGGGAGGGCGGGCCGCTGTGTGTGCTGCACTCACAGTGAGTAAATGTGCAAACGGTGCTTTCACGTGGCCAACAAAGATAGCCTGAGTGTTTATTGTGACAGTGAGCAGCTGAAGTAGACGGGCCCTGCTCAGTCTCAGCCTGCGGCTTCACTAATGAAGGAAGTTCACACCTGCAGGGGGAGGTTTTGTTAGGCTGAGGACACAGACTGTTATTCGTTTGCACATGCTCATTTGTAAGTATGTTTTGGTAATTGTAGTATTTTGTGTGTGTGTGTGAGAGAGAGAGAGAGAGAGAGAGAGAGAGAGAGAGAAACAGAGAGTTTTGGTACAAAGAAAGTGACGCACGCCTCGTCAGCTCATCTGTTCCCCAATTAAAAACCTCTGACGTCAGACGCACTGACAAAGATAAGCGTGAGTTCATCATGAGGTTATTATGAGTTTACACGGATTATGATATTATATTCTGAAGAGTGGATAATGCACCACGGTGAGCTTTTATTTGTGAGAGTTAGTGGCTGCGTTTAAAGCTTTAGTGAAATGCACTTGGGGGATAAAATATTCATAAACGTAGACAATCAATGGTTAAAGTCCAGAGCTCGTGATCAGTGACAGCGTCCTAGTAAAATAATATCATATAATAGTAATGCAGTGATGTGTAGTTGTAAAAACAGGAGAGACTAATCACATAAGGCCTCTGACCTCTGATGTTGAGTTTGTAGAGGTTAGTGAAGCACAGTATTCACTGCAGCAGTTTCATGGGCTTTTTGGAGAAAAAAAGGTCTATTGGAGCTCTGTTCCACTGAGGCAGGCTAATTTTTCTTGGGAAAGATTTGAGGGTTTGAAAAGTGTGGGAGGCAGAACGACGCACATACAGGCCTGACTTCATGTTACATGTGA
>JBAJHX010000001.1:23364230-23435367 GCA_037176925.1 Amniataba percoides
TGGGAAAGATTTGAGGGTTTGAAAAGTGTGGGAGGCAGAACGACGCACATACAGGCCTGACTTCATGTTACATGTGATAATTAAGTTGCACTTTAACATGGTAATGTAAGGTAAAATAAGAGCTCGCAAACAGTAACATAATGTTCAGATTATCACTCTATCTAGCTTTTTTATATAGATAGTTAGTTTACTGTATTTGCCTAAAATTGGAATGAATTTAAATTAGTCCACATAGACTGGAGGCCTGTCAGTACCAGAGATATAATATAATATAATATGTTTGAAATCAAGAAATATTTCTATTTGATTGAGAAGATTTTTAAAAAACTGTTTTCAGTTGGTTGTGGAAAGGTTGATGAAATGTGAAGGTATTTCAGTTTCCAGTTGAAGCTCTTGCAGTTTTAAATCAAGCCTGTAATTAGGCACAAATTAACACCCATAACAATTGTCTTTGTTTCCAGGAACCTTCAGACTTTCCTTCTGCTGCTGCAGCAGACAGCGGAGCCTGTTCCTGTCTTTGGTTATCTAGCTGTATGAGTGTTAATCATCCCATCATAAAGCTAGATAACCGAAAGTAGGAATGACCTCCTAACCCACAGCTTCCTGCAGTGATAGGATAGAACGAAAAGGAAAGCACAGAGGACACGATATCTTTTAAGGTAGGTTATTAAATAATAGTGTTTTTTATTAATCTGACCAGAAATGCAAAGGCTAATAAGGTTTTATTGGGGTGTATTATCAGAAATGTCAAAAGTTGTCCTGTTTTGTGCTTTTCATTTGAGACAATTTGCTATGTTTCTTAATATCATGTGATTGAATATCTTTGGATTTTGGGTTGCTGGTCAAACATAAGAAACTGGACAATATCCTCTGAGACTTTAGGGTAATTATTCTGAGCATTTCTCACTGTTTCACATTAAACAATTATGAAAATGAATTTTAGTTGCAGCTCCAGTCACAATCAAACAATCAAAAAATGTATGTTTTTAATATATTACACTTTGTAAAATGTGCACAATTGCTGATTCAGTAAATGTTTTCCTCCACTGAAGTTTACAGGTTACTCAGTGTTTGTCTCTTGTTGAGCCTTTCAGATAGTAATAATTATTTCTCATGTTTAATTACCCCACTTAGAAGGTCAGACACACTTTACTTTTTTTTCATTATAATACTTTCCACAATATTTTCCCTTTTTTGTTTCTGTGAGATTTTATATCCCAAAGACAAAACAAACTTTTCTGCCGGTTGTTTGTGTCATCTGGGACCTTGGGGAACATGAGAATAATTCTTTAGACACTACACACTTTCTCTTTTATGGAAAAAATATATTTGAAAGTTAAAAATCAAAAGAATATGTGTGAATGCTTTTTCTCCGTGCTTCCTTTATACACACACTCTGTGTCTATCTCATTATTTCTTTGCATAGCAGCACTTGTGGAGTCGTCTACTCACTTGGTTGAACAAACCATAAAACAATTAAATAAATTTACCAAACTAAATTAAGATCTCACTGCTCACTTTAGATAGTTGAACATGAAACAGTGTGAATCTAAATGTATGTTCTGCTTTTCATCTGCAAAATTCTTAAAATGTTATTGGACCTTCAGTAACTCCATACTTAAGTTGCCTGCAAGCACGAGTGCTGTGTAGAATAATACAGTATGTGTGGCTCTAAAGCTGGCAGGTACAATAACGTCACTCAGACTTGTTGTAAATTTTACATTCATTACTACCACTGTTAAAATACACTCACACTCAACCTTACATAGCCACATGAACCCAGTCCTGTATTTTAACAATAAAATAAAATATTTTCCCAAAAACTGCAAGGTCACAAGAAAGTGGTTACAGTTTAGGGATTTCCAGAAGTGGACAAAGCTTCTGTCTCACAGAAAAAAAAGCTCAGATGAACCAAAACATCCCAATTTTCTGCTATTAAAAGTCAGTTTTTAGTTTTTAGTTTTGGAGCGTTTTTATTACTAAAATTATTCTTTTTTTATTTTTTTTCTAATGAAACAAAGGCATCTTTTAAACAGTTGATTGAATTTCAAAGACGTACAGACACACAGTGTGTACTGCCAAAAAGATTAAATGTTTTTCTCCACCTAAATGGCCACATCTTTACTCAGAGAGAGGCCTTCTCCCGTGGTGGAGACAGAAGTCGGACTGCGCGGGTTAGAGCTCAGCCTTCTTCACTGCCAGAACATCATGTTGTCTGTATGGAAGCCATCTTGACGGAGTCTCCCTGCTGCCTCTAAAATGGTTGTGTTGGCACACAGCAGGGCCGTATTAATTGCTCCATCGTTAGCTGTCTGTCTAATCAGTCTGTCTTTGAGCCTTCCTGTCTGAAGCCTTACCTCTCTGGTATGATCAAGATGTGGCTAATTGCTGAGGTCACATGACTGAGACCTTTTAAAGGTCGATCAATGAGTCGGTGTGCATGTAACTACTCCTGTAATTGAACAGTGAGCGAATAAGTCAGTAATTTGCTGGTGGACAACCGCATGACATTTGACATAAAGACATCCCGGCACACCTTTGAGAGCCCACTAATGTCACAAGTGGAGAAATAATCTTGTAAAAAGTCCTGCCTGTCTAATTAAACACACTGGTGTAATTTAACCTTTACTAAAAAAAAATAGTTTTAAAAATTACCTTTCAAATTAAAGCCCTCATTCAGTTTCTACAACTGAAAGTAATTGTTACCTGTTTTATAAAAAATAAATCACCATAATCACATCTATCTAGTACAAACCTGAATATATTTTCTAAACTCTGGACATTATGGACATTATAATTAAAATCTGATTTAAAACAACTACCTGCACTCACTGTTCAAATCCAAAATAATCACATAAAAATGACTAACAAAGAGAAAAAATAAAAATCTAAACCAAAAGCAAGCTTGGCAGTTAAATGAAAAATAGATGAATACCACTTTTATGCTTTCAGGTGCTTTTGTATAATCTGTGTTAACTGTTTCCTTTACCTCACTAACCTAAACCTCTCAAACAATTACAGAAATTATTTAAAAATAATTATTTGAAATTATAGTGGGCCCAGATGAATGAGCCTTATTAGGCCCTAAATGAGGCCCTTTTATGAAACTTCCTCACCAG
The DNA here is from genome assembly GCA_037176925.1 of Amniataba percoides. Taxonomy (NCBI): domain Eukaryota; kingdom Metazoa; phylum Chordata; class Actinopteri; order Centrarchiformes; family Terapontidae; genus Amniataba; species Amniataba percoides. The sequence continues at coordinate 23,367,350 of JBAJHX010000001.1, forward strand.
AGCTGTTTCTTTTTTTTCAGAATAAAAGGACAAAAATAACAAGTATTTATATTTATTAAATCTCCTGATGCGGCCAAATATTATGGACGATCACGCTGTATTAATCAACGTGTTAATTGTTTTTTATCATAATGGACAGAGATACAGCCCCATGACTCAAGAACAATGATGGTGGAAAGAATTCTATTTTTTTCAACAAAACCTCCATGACCCGGGATGAGTAACAAACTGGTGGAAACACTGAAACACGTTTTCGTTAATTCATCAATAATTTTCAGATGTATTCAAATGAGAAACTGGCATAACTGAAGGGCTAATTAATGAAGATTTATAGGCGAGGATTTTACTAATTTTACCTTCTCTTCCATTTCAAATCTGCTGTGCACATTGTTTAAAAAAAACTTCCTTCTTCTTAATTTCAGCCTTTAAAAATGTCCTCCTCTCTGTTTCTCATGCTGATACTTGCCCATGCTGCTGAACAGAGGAAGATTAGTGTCACACAGCTTTAAAGCGGATCCACATAAATGCCTCCGGCCTGTGGATCGTGTCGGAGCCGTGTTTCTCACACAGATGATGGACTCACTCACTCACACACAGCCGCTGTCTCCTCCGGACGGCTGCTGCGGGAGGAAGCAGGCCTGCCAGAATAAAAAAAAAAAACAAAACAAAACAAAAAACACCGAGAGAGGCCTTGCAAAGATGGAAAATAAAGGAAACAATCACGCGACTCCTGCAGATAATGAATAGGAGCCAGACGAGCTGCGCATATTAACATAATTGCATAGAAACGAGGGGAGCAGAGAGTATTTAAAGGCGCAGCAGCCAGCCGCACCTCCACCCGCTGATACCAACTCTGTGTGATGTTTGAGGCTTTTGTACTGTAATGGTCCATTTCTGTTGGCATCAAATACTTTTTTTTCTTAAATAAATAAAGGTGCAGCTCAGGCTCTCTATCATGATCCGTCTGTGAATGAGACCTAACATGAACTTGTAATATAGTTTGTACCTGGATGCCTAAAAAAAAAAAGCAACTTTTTACTTTAAGTTCATTGAAATTGAACTATGCATGTCTTTCAAACAGGACTGTAAGAGAGGCTTTCAGATAAACCCCCCAAATGCCCCCCCACAACCACCCAGCATGTCCAGAACATTTGACTACACACCACAAGCTGATGAATGATACTTGTTTCAGTTTTTGAAAAATAAAGGGAAATAGTTTTTTTATCTATCTCCAAAGCCCAGTTTAGAAATACTGCAGCCTTTATTCTTAATTGATTTATCATTTGCATAAATATATAGTCCTATTTAAATTAGTTGAGTTTAAAAATATCCCATAAAAAAACCATCATGTGTTCATTTTTTATTTTTAGAAAGTAAAATTTCACTCAGGTTGCTAAAACTTACAAAATCTCCAGAGCAAAATGAAAGAGTTCATGACCTCGACTTTGAACTCTTTTTAAGAACTTGCCTCCATATAATTAAACCATTTAAGGGCCAAATCACGTCCCTGCCCTCAGAATAAACTGCAGTGTGTTTTATATCCTGATTTATGACGCTGTCGGCCTGTTGTCTGAATTTTACACAACAGTCTGTGTTTAAAGGTTGTTGTTCTTGTGGTTGTTTTATTGGGAGAGAGACAAGTATCATTTTTAATAGTCACCGCCAGGGCCTGAAAAATAAAAAGGGGGACTGTTCCTTTATTAGACACCAGGCTGTAATTAGAGGAGCAGCTGGGGGGAGGGGCAGGTGTGAAGCTGGGTGATAATATGAGCTCATACAGCAAAATACTGTGGAGCACATGTGTAAATCCCCTTTATTAGCTTGTCTAATAATGCCTTTTAATTCTTAGAGTCAAAGATGTCTGTGTGTGAAGATGACCTCCTGAAAATATATAGGAGTCACATTTGTTTTAGTTCCGGAAATAAAGAAATCTAATTTCAGTCTGATAGTTTAAATGATTGAGAGAAATAATAATATCTGTAGTCTATAATGAGACTGCTGTTAATTGTCAGTGATTTCTCACGTGATCACGCTTTTGAGGAAATTCCTGAAAATGATTTCTGAGGGGGAATAATAGCATTAGATTTTGTTCAGATTTATAGGCCATGACAGAAAAAGTGAGCTGCACCTGATGGACCTGCACACATGCAGCATGGCAGCGTTGCAGGTCGGTGCTGTGCTGCAGCTGCAGGAGACCCTGTTGGTAAACAGTAGCTGGAGTCCACATTATCATTCTGATCCTGGCTTCGCTCCACAATGGCTGCTTTGTGAAAGGGGCACTTGACAAAGGTCCGCCACTTCTTTTTCCCAACATTGCATGTGCGAGAGGTTCGCTGCAGTAAATGCTGGGAGGCGAGGTGGGAACGTCGCGCCAGACCAGACAGTGGCAGATGCCTGCATTAGCACTGCAGCCATGAGAGTGTCTCCTGGAAAAGTTGGCCCTTTGTCTTCCTGCCTCTTTATGTCTGTGAGTGACTCTCTCACAGTGAATATATATGGGCGTGTGAGAGTGTGTATGGGTGTGTGGTCTCATGCCAGAGCTAATGTTAATGGAAAAGACTGTGGCCATTGTGTCAGATGTGTATCCCGCTTGTTTCATATTACTGGAGGGAGCTCAGTGGGGAGCAGCTCTCTGCACTTACCGCATTTGTCTCAAAACAAATACAAATGAACCAGAAATAAAAGACACAAATTCTTAAAGTCAGGAAAGGAAAATTATAAAATTGAAGCATGACAAGATCAAAGTATTAAAAGTTAATAGAAGCATTAACTTTGACATCTTTTTCAGGTTAGAAATACTACAAGAATGCAAATCCTGAAAATCTTTCAAATCCAAATAGTATTTCTAAAAATGATGCAATGGCATCTTGTCTGTAAACAATAACACACTGTGAAATACGCTAAAATACACTATTAAAGTACACTGATCAGGGTAATAAAAGTAAAAGTGTTATTTCATCTAAACCAGTCACAAAGACGTTAAACAGAGCCAGATTTAAAAACTTGTATGATGTTAAAACTTAAAGGGTAAATGTTTGGCAGTCTTTACAGAGATGCTAAAACTGGCAGCATCAGCAAAACACACACAGACACATGAAGATGAAGACCTCCATGTGAGTGTGTTTGAGTGTCTTGGCGTGTTTTGATCTGCAACTGGCATTTTAGAAACGAAGGAGGCTTTTAAGACTTTTAAGACACTTAGTACAACACACAGATGGTCGGACTGTGGGACTGAACGAGCGATGGGTGTAAGAGTGGTGCTTCCTTTGCCACGAGTTCACAGGGAATCACCCAGGTACGACTTTTCCTGATCCAAAGCGGACAAACAGCCTCTCATCTCCACACCAGAACCTGAGTGGAGCAGGAAGGACTGTGTGTGTTTCCCGTCCCAGCAGCCTCGCTTCCCTCCCACAAGGATACCGCAGCTGCGACCCCGTCTTAATCTGGGGATACACGCGATTATCCTGCTATGGCTTGTTCTTGGCTTTGTAACAGCGACAGGGGACCTTTCACAGCTCCTTTTTTCCCATGGTCGAGTGGGTCTGAGCAGCTAAGACCCCTGATGTGGACCAGTCGCCATTCATCTGCTTTAGGCTGGAGCAAACGAGCGCATCGCAGCGACCCCGCAGCAAAGAGATGGAGATAAACACTGAATGTTGAAAATATTGAGCAATATTACTATTATATATTATTATTGCTGAGCTGCTCACAGTCTCCTCTTAACCGTCTCAAAAGAAACTGCTCTCTTTACAAGCCATGTCACTTAATAATGAAACGAATCAAAAGGCCAGTTCTTTTGTTCACTTACCAAAACGTGTAACATATTTAAACATGTTTAGTCATCTGTGTGTGTATGAAGTATATGTGACTTGACTGCACAGGAGTGGGTGTGTGATAACGTGAGAAAATATTCCCATTAATATTATTGCAATACTATCATTGGCTGTAGAAGTGATGGTATTTATATACAGTACTGTAAATTTGTATTTTCGTATTTGTATTTCTAAGGTATAACACTGATGTTAATTTCTTTTCTACATCATATATCATATATATAAATTTATAGTAATGTAACAGCAAGGAAACGTTTTATTTTTGTTTATTTATTCAAACAAAAAACTTCTGGAGCTTTGAGCTGCATGATTATTACTTAACTTCATTTAAATTATCCTGAACAAGCAACAAATCAGTGTAAATGCTTCAGTCTGAGACATTTGTTTTCTGATAGTTTACAGATCTTTAACATTCAAGTATTTTGGGAGCTAAATCGCAGAACAGAAGCTCTGAAGAGTTGATTTCCATTCTCCCCCGCCAGTCTTTCAGACTGTCAGTCAAGTTCAAGTTCACAGGGGTAGAAATGTCTCGACTCCTCATTCACTTCTGTCACCCCGCCAACTCCTCCTCCTCCCCCCACCTCTCTGCGGTGACTGCATGGCGTTACTATGACAGAGGGGCTGTGGCGTTGTTATGGCAGCAGGCTGGAGGGCCCAGCTATGTGCTGGTGAAAAGGACAGCCTGTCAGAGAGAGAGGGAGAGACTCAGGTTCCCCCCAACAGCTGGGCGTAGACACCCCCCCACCCTTTCACCCACCTCCCCCCTCAGGTCTTTCAAACACCACCCAGACCCTGGGAACACCAAGAATTTCACATTCATCATCCTCACACACACTGCACGCCCCTCTCTTCCTCCCCAACCAACTCCCAACCTTTCTGTCCATCCTTGTGTCCTTAAAATCACTCTTCAGATAAACATCCAACAACTCCCTCTCTCACACACACACACACACTTTTCGAAGAGCCTGTGCTACACCTCACTTCATCATGCCCATCTGTATTGTGCAATCAAGTAAAGGATTTCAAATTAAAAAAGAAAAAGTGAAATAAAGAAAATGATGATGCCTGTGTGTGTGTGTGTGTTTGTGTGTGTGTGAGAAAGAGAGGGAGAGAGATTTCGTTGAGGTCTCATTCAACTTTGAGCATAAAAGGCTGATCATTTGCATAAACTGCATGCTGTCTGAGGGGCTTGGGGGTGGCAGCCGCACAGAGAAAAGATATGAGAGAACATGAAAAAAAAAGCACGATCCTGCATTGTGAAGCTGCAGGAAGAAAGAGGAGGTTTGAATACGTGAGAGGGTGAAAATTGGCAAAGAAAGGGTCTTACCATGTCTCCCAGTGGGATTAAATTGTCCAGGAACCTCTTTATATATAATTTGGTGAATCTGGCAGCGGCATGGCCACAGGGCTGAACTCGGTCTGATCTCACATCAAGCTCCCCCCCAGACTTCATCTGACGGGAGTTACATGTGCTGAGATGATGCAACCAGTTCAAGAACAGTGTAAACGCTCAGAGGGGCCCGCCAGGCGCCATTTTATCCAACCGTACCTGCACACAGGGTGTTCAGTACTCCGTTACTGATTTTGATTTCTTGTGCTGTTTTTGTCTTTTTCGTAGATAAAAACCATCATGGTGCTGATGCCGCTGAGCTGTGGAGGATCTTCAGCGCCTCTGTCACTGTGTTAATCACATGTCTGTGTGCAGTCAGGCTGCAGCCATAAAGTGGCTCTCTGCAACATGTGTGGACTTCAGATGGAGCTAAATCCAGTTTATAAACCGAAATGTTCATCCACTGAAGTGAGTTTTAATACTGATGAAGGAAGATCTTCAGTTATTTTAAATTAAAGGTTTATTTGAGAATACCTGCATGTTTCTGAGAATGTGTCCTGAAAAATGAGCTAAAATTTGCACATGCTCTTTTTGATTTGCTCTTTTGATTTTTTTGTTTTAGTGTTTGTATGTTTTTTAGAGATATGAAGCTAAATGTTTGTATTTATGTATATGTGACTGAATTATTTAAACTATTTGTGATTGTCAAAGCTAGCAGGATGCAATGTTTTGCTCTTAAGTCAATAAAAATAAATCCTGGATAAATGTGACGAGCCTGTTGTTCCCTGTGTTGAAACAGCTAAACGGCTAATCTGTGAGCTCATTGGTCAGTGTGACTGAAAACGAGCGCTGCACGTTTGGACCCATTTAGAGAAATAGATAATAGTTGAGCAGTTTTAAGTGTAAGGCTGTTTTAAATCTCCCGTATAAACTCTAGGACTAGGCTACTTTTTCCACAAGCATCAGACTGTGGTGGGAGAAGTAAACTTTCTCTCTATAATGTTCCAGAAAAATTGGCAACATGAACCAGTGAACAGGTAAATAAGATAAAAACAGAAAAGTCGAGAAGGTCTCAGGTAAATGACAAAGAGCAGAAAAAATAGATTATTAAATGCTCTTCAGTCATCTTGCTGACTATAATGTCAAATGGACAACAGTGCTGGTCCAATAAGACAATAACATAGCAAATCTCCATACAGTTTCTTTAGTATTTTTAAAAAAACTTAATGTGGGGAATAAAGCTTCAATGAAAAGTTTCACAGAGTAACATTGACTTGATCAGATCAGTCAAATGTTGGATGACTTGTCATGAATGGGCGTCAGTGTTCATGCAGCCTGTTGTCGTTCTGCTGCTGGACAGAGGGAGTCACGACCTTTCACTCTCCAGGAACTGCACTTGACCTGGAACAAGCCCCCAGACCAGCACGTGCTCCTCTGACCCGACGACTCCAACTGGAGGAATTTCACTGTGCTCACACATCGTCATCTTGTTATCATCAAAGAAAGCATTGTGTGTGAGAAAAGTGATGTGTAAGTGTGTGTCCCTGAGGCCATGTAGAGGGGTCAAAGGTCACGGCCAGTTGTTTCTCTCTTGTTTAATCACAACCCGTTATATACATAATATTTGCTGTCAGAATTCATTGAGATACAAAAACTGGAGGGAACATTTGTTAGTGTGCAGAGAGATTTTTTTTATCAGGTTTCTGTTTTTATGCAACAACATATCTGAGCAAATAACACCAAAAACAATTGACTTATTTTGATCAAAATAAACTGCATGGCAAAAATTAAGTGGACACTCCACCTTTGACCATTTTTCATAATTAATTCCAGTTAAAGGAAAGCTTTCTGCAGGTTACAGTGATACTTTAGGTTTTCTAACTGTGACCTCCAGTTTAAGTAGGCCTTTCCTAATGCACAATGAGAGCTCCATTAAGAAATGGTATTTAAATTTTGGTGTGGGGGAACTGGTCTGCATGAAGGCCTGACCTCAACACCACTGAACATGGAAGCAGAACACTCTCGCTCTCGTGGCTGAATGAAAACAAATCCCTACACCCGGTATTGGAAATGCTGACAGGGAAGACTGGAGCATATTGAACATTTAGGAATTGGATGTGAAAAATCACACAAAGGTGTCCCCATACCTTTGGCCATGTAATGGGTTTGACTTTCTCGTCACATTTTAGCATCAAAGTTCCATTTGTCTTTCTTATTTAAGTCTTTGAGTCCTCCAGCTGTTATAATTTCAGCTCACAGACAGCATTAAACAGTCAATAAATCATCCCTACAATCACATCAAATATGCGCCTTAAAAAATAATGCATGAAACAGGAGAGTGATACATGTGAGCCTGCGTCAGACAGAGTTGAGGAGGAACTTGTGAGTTGCCGGCTGCAGGTGTTCTCTCTCACGGCACTCAGTGTGTGTCCATTCATTAATTCTGCGTAGATTTTCTACTTGTCAGCAGATAGAGATAGATGTTGTCTATTGTGGTACGAGTCACCGGAGGTCACATTACTCACCAAAAGCTGAGAAATTAATTTTCAGCCTGTGCCATAGAGAACAAAGCACACATTTATGTGCTGTTGTTATACATAAATAAAGTAATACTTGTGATGACATCCCATCCATGCTTCAAACTCAGATCTGGAGCGCAGGCAACATTTCCCACGAGCAAACTGAATTTGAAGACTTACTAGTGATCTGAGCTTTTGTGTGAAAGTCACAGCATCTCTTGAAGGAGGAAGTGAGACGTTCAGAGTGAACTCAGACGTCGGCGCTCGGCCTCATGAATGACGAGCAGGCAGCTGTAGACCAGGTTGGTGTCTGCAGAGGGCTGCAGATGATTGTCCAGTCATTTATATCTTCCAACTCAGTGAGCTTTAGGTCTTGTACTCTGCGTTTGCATAAGAATAGAATCAGGTCCTGTGAACTTCCCCAACCTATTGACCCAGCTCCCCAGACATGAATAGCTCTGCTTTGAGGCTCCCCAGCCTCTCAAACAGGCTTTAACCATGCCTTAAGTCCCAATCATGGTAATTTAATATATCTTAAGCCCCTGGCTGTTTTGCTGGAGCCCCTCTACAGTTTGTTTTAGGCATTCTCTGCTTCTCACCTCATCAGCACCGTTCCTCATTTGGCAAATTTAAGGGGCTGCTGTGGCAATACAAGTTCCTTTTCAGCGGCTAAATAGGCCTCGATTCCATATAATTAGAAAAAAAGTGTTTTCTTATTATTATTCAGTCTTTTGATTAAGAAGAAAAATGAAAATCTCATCAAGGATCGAGAGCTGGAGGACAGCATGGTGAGACCGACTGAGGCCGTCTCAAATGCATCAGTGCTTCACAAACGGCAGCTCTATTCACTGTCATCAGTAGATTCAGAATAACTACATTTAAATTTTATGTAGAGACACTGAAAAAAATGTAGTAACAGCTGATGTCACTGTCTTCCTCTCACTGCAGAACTGTGAATTATTGATACATTCTGTGGTTTACAAGCATTTATAGACATTCAGTGAAAAAGATATAAATATGAGTTGAGAAGAAATCATTTGACATGAAAGTAGACTGTGCCTGCATTTCTCATATGGTTCTGCTGTGAGCAGGGATTACAACACAGAACTTTTTATTTTATTTTGAATAATTATTCACTTTTTAAACACTTTCTACATTTTTATCAGCACGTGCCCTTTCTTGTGTTGTGGGTTCTTAGCAGCTTTAGGCTTTGTTACATTCCTAAAAAGTATATAAATGTATTCACTGAGCAAGTTTGTTCTGAAAAAAAAACCACATACCATTGAGGTGAAGGGAGGGCAAAGCTAAACAAAGACAGAATTTACTGCATAGAAAGTGGTAAGAAATGAACTTGGACAGCAGAGAGTTAAACGCCTCCTGTGATGACAGAAAGTGTTAACGTGGTAAAATGTTTGACATGTGAACATCTAATATCTTCATTACATTATAGCGGGAGCTTGGGTAGCACATATATTTGCATTAAAAGGTTTTACATACAAAATGATTTTTTCCTTCTGTTCAGCGGCTTTTGTAGAACTGGCTGAATGACCAGAGGAGTTTCTGGAGATATTTTTAACCACTGAACCAAAAGCACGTTTGGGCTTGAAACATGACTATTCATGAGCCACACGAGTGCTAATTGGTTTGCAAATTAAAATGCTATTCAACTGACCCATCTTTTACCGAAATAGACCATAAAAGTGATTGTCCAAAAAATGTAAAAGGGCTCCTGGTACTTATTAAAGCTTAATTTCTTTTGCTGAAATTTTGAGGCAAGGACAATTAAACATAAAATCTATTTACAAAATTAAAAAGTTGTTGTCTTGTTTCTGTTTTTTTGTTTAATTAGAAACAAAGCAATAAATTGTCAGTATAATTGTTTGTGATTTTACTGTTGAATATGACCATTCAGCTTGAAAACAGTCAGTGTGTGTTGGGCCATTTAAACTAACAGGATGTTCAGATGAAATGTTTACACTTGATTCTCCACTCATTAATTTGGTCCAGCTTCAGAGAAATCAGCTTCAAGAAATCTGCAGTTTCAGAGGCCTCTCTAACAGCACTGTGTAAACAAGTCCAAACTCAATAGCATGAAAAAAGCTGAAAACATTGCTGATAAAGAGACTTTACATTTTAAGCTGCCCTGCTGGCTCATTGAATCCATTATTAGTCAATGCCATAATACATCTTTGGATATACTTTTAGATTAAGCTTATTGTATGTAGGTAATTTCATAATGATTTAGTTTTTTTAAGCTCAAGAAACATGCAATTACCACATAACATTAATATCATATTCATACATTTTCAACCCAAAAAATGTGCCGTAATTCAAAATGAGAGTGAATTTAATTCATTAGACATAAAACAGCTATAGCTGTGTATTGCTTCAGCGTGTGTTTATTAAAATGTTAATTTTTATTGTTCCTATTAGTGTATAAATCACTAAAATAGGCCTATTTTTGCTTTCTAATAGATTATGTGCACGTTGTTGAGCCCACAGTTCAGACAAAACTATTGGAGACTGGAGGCCGTCCATCATTACACACTGTTCAGTTCTAATGAAAGGCTTATATTCAGCTCACTGAAAACACCCAGGACACCAAAAAAATAAGAGTGAGCCCACTTTGTAGTCTGGGTCACAGTCTCATCTAACAGTGGAGTCCTTTCAGCAGCATCAGCAAGATGAAGGTGGCATTGTAGAGCATTAAACAGGAAGAGAGAGTGACACTCTGTAAATATAAACTGTAATCACAAGATGCAGGTTATTGTTGGGTAAGGTATGAAAACATGTTTTGTTGATACTTAAGGGCTTGGAGCTGTTCAGTGGTAAACCGCGGCTGTAACCACACGGCAGTGAAGTGGACATCCGTGAGTACAAAGCAGAAAAAAGTAGAATAGGAAAGATGAACTCACTGTTACTGCCAACATGTTGCCTTCACTGAACAAACGGAGTAAAACTGAAGAGATGTGTCTGACAGGATAAATGAGCAGCCTGTGTCATTGTCGCTGTGGCACCACCTGCTGGAAGTGAAGCACAACCAGTTCCCTCACTCTTCTTCCATCGCCTTGCTGGTTCCTCGCACATGCACACACAAACACAAGGCCTGAAGTTTTGCTTGTGTGAACGTCTCTGAGATTGGAGCCACAGAACAAAGGGAAATTTATGAGTTTTTGAAACACAATTTTTTTTCTTTGTAAAGTGCTAATTATTTTTTCACTCATTTTGTACAGAACAAGTAACATATAACTGCATTCATGAATTATAAATTGATATGTAAAATAGTGAAAAATGACAAATTATTAAAGGACTTTCACATGTTTGGTTCACTGACAAATCAATTAAGTCGACCTGTATATGTAACATCCCAAAACTTTTTTTCATCCAGATTTATTTTTTAAATATGGCTGCTTAGCTCCATGACGCTGATGTAAAAATAATGTATGAAAGGCAGACGTTAAGTCCACATAAGGCGATAAATATAAAGTTTTGTCAGAAGAAGAGCTGGTCCATCTTAAGCAGCTTACCGTGCAAACGACAGACTGATACATACAAGTGAAGGACCTTCAACCGTCCTTCTCGCATCTTCAATGCAGTGCATTGTTTCAGCTCACTGGGACGGCTGATGAGCTTGGAGGATGGGGGCACACATGGATATTTTCCCAAAGACAGAGATGGGACTGGTCCTGAAACAAGGAGCTCATCAAAGTTTGGGACACACAAAAACCTTCCAGCCCTGCAGATACATAAACCCCCGAGAGGAGAAATTTATGCAGGGCAACAAAGCGCACATTTGTTTCTCTTCTTTCCGCGACCAAATCAAAGCCTCTAATTAACACGGTTTCTTTTCAGATAGCGGAGATCAAATAGTAGCAATTATCTGTGCAAACTTTGATGAGGTGGAATCCCATGCATTCATGGCTGCACATTCAACAATAATCTCAGCCCCCGGCCTGGTTCATTGCACAACCAGAGCTTAGTGAGGCCCGCTCTGCAAAAAACTAATGATCTCTAATGAAGGTCCATACAATGATCCGTGCCGTGCCAAAACATTGCAGGACACAGTGCTAACACACACATACATGCACACACACACAAACCTTTACATGCACATCTTTGGTTTGTTTTTAATAATTATTTGAAAATGCTTTGGACTCAGTAATCACTTAAATTTTCAAATTTCCATAAAGTCATCAGGTCAGAGAGAATAATAGATGTACAGACTTTCTAGTTCAGCAAGATGTTCAGAGTGGGGACTTGTGTTTTAAATGCAGACTTGTCCCGTTCTCTGCTCACCCATCTTAACAAACAAGACACGTCTCTGCTGTGTCTCAGCCAAACCACACAAAGAGCAGGGGGTCATTTATGTCCTTTAGCTTGGAAGCATTTATGCTCTGCAAATGCACAATTGGAATAATTTTTAGTGCAGCAAATGCTTGATGATTCTAGTATGATTTTGTATTCCTTTACCACTGAAAGTCCTACAAAATCACAGCAGCTATTTATCGAATTGCAGTGAAACTTTGTGCAAACATTCATGGTGCCTTCAGGATGAATCCTACTACCTCAGTGATGTTTGTTATTGTATCACTATTAAGTCCACATATGTTGCTATGAGTGAAATGTCTAACTGGATTATAGACATAGAATTAAGTACACGAACTGATGCTCCCTTCTAATCACTTTTCATCATGGGCTCATCTTGTACCAACATCACCTTTTGTTTGGTGCTAATCATTAATAAGTACTGCTAAGCTGCTGGATGGAGTAAATGTTATACCTGCTTCACATCAGCATGTGTTGTTATGGTGGGCATGTTAGACTGCTGACACTGGCATTTCACTCATTTAGCAGTGGTTGATTATGTTCACATTCAAATCCGATATCACTTTTTATTACAAAGGGTTGCCAACAGTGTTTCAAGTTCAAGTTTATTTTTCATTTCAGCTGCACAAGAAATGCGCAAAAAATGGTATAATGTTTCAACAGGACCACAAGATGAATGTGACAAATAATAAAAAGATCAAGACAAAACTTGCCACTGTTTTATTTTATTTCAGTTCCCAGGACACTTGTCCCTGAATTGCTGGCCCTTTGCCTGTTTGATTACCTGATGAGCTTCAATGTCCCTCATCAGTCAAATATAAATAAATATACATGTTTGTATTTGTTTCTTCCACTTTCCTTGCTTCCTGTGTCTCCAGATGTCTACCTGAATGTTCCTGATCTCACCTGTTCTGCCTACCTGATCTTGCCAGTAAGTCCATCTCCCTAATAAACCAGTTTCATCTTCATCAACTCTACCTCCATGTTGTCTTGTAATTGGTTCCATCCTGCAACACATAACAGATACAAATACAAGATTAACGTTAACTGTTTTTTTCTAATTGGTGAGTCGCACGCAGAATAAATCCAAAGTGATTTATATTAATGTTTAACCCTAAGGGCCTACTTTTACAGTTAAACCTAATGGACAGTATGGCTGCTGTAATAAGGCCTGAAATTACCATTTTTAAAAAGGCATACACACCAATGCAAAAGTCTACCTATGTGTGCATAATGTATACAAACAGTGTTGGTAAAATGGGATCCCTGTGCCTGCAAAGCTGGAAGGGACAAGGCTGAATTTCATCAGGAGAGCACACAATCACAGGGCCACAGTGTGTCTCTGTGGCCAGGCAGGGCAATGTGTGCACATCAGGTTTTGTGAGACTCTGACGAGATGTGACAGCCCAGCTCTCACTCAAAGATCCACGAATTTGGTCCATTTTTCTGCCTTTTCCATTTACAATGCTTCAGTGGAGATTTCTTTATTTCAGAATGGACAATGGTCTCTTTCTTTCTCACTCCCGACATCTCCCTCTTTCTCCCTCTCTCTCTCTCTCTCACACACATACACACACACAAAAAGCCCTCGCTGGCAGACGCACGCACACTTGCTTGCTGTCATGCTCATTTTGATGGTAATTAATGACATCACCACTGCGTGCGGGTGCATGGTGTTGTGGTGTGTATGTGTGTGTGTGTGTGTGTGTGTGTGTGTGGGGAGGGGGGTGCGTTTGTTTGTTGAGCAAACCGTGGGAACAGGGAGCTCTCCAGGGTGGCGAGTCAGGGCCTCAAACAATACATATGCTGTTGCTTTTCACCCAAACACCCTCCCTTCCCAAGAGAATCATTCTTCTCCCCTCCTTTCCTGTCCCCCTCTTTCCCTCCTTTTTTTCTACGACTTTCCCTCCTTCGCTCGCACTTGTCGCGACGTGGAGTGTGAGATTACTGCCCCCTCTCTGTCAGTGTGACTCATCAGCATTAATATAGTCAGAGCTGATGGTTTCTGATGAAAATCTGCAAGAATTAAGTGTGTAAATAAGAAGGAAGGAATAATTTGGGTCTTCACAGTATGAGCGTTGATGTATTTTGATCCAGAGATGCATCTAGCATACTCTCTGCAACATAGTGAAATGAAGGAGTGTAAATCAACTATTTATATCCACTGGCATGACTGTAAAGAACAGCCCTTTTCACGTACCTCCACCCTTTTATACTTCCTAAAATCAGACATTTTGTTATCTCAGTTTTTAACATCTTTTCCTTCCCTTGTTTGACAGTGCTCCTGTGTACAGAAATCATACTTTGCAAACCATCATTCAGGAAAGGAGACAGATTTGTCCTTTTAGAAACAGTAACTATCAGCCACACTGGCCTCCTTTCTCCTCTTTTTCTCCTCTCCATTACTCAGAAAAGGGGAGTGAGCAGGCCAAGTGCTCAGTCAGTTTCACACACTAAAGGGAACCTTAAGGTGCTCTTGAAAATAAAATAAAAAAAAACTAGTCCACCGTCCAAGAACAAAATTTGTATTAAAGAGACATTTTGTGTTGTAAGAGTTCATTCAGTCAAGCATATTGGTTAAATGGGGAAGAAATTGTGAAAACAGATGTATTTGTATTATTATGGAAATATTTTGTTATAGAAAAATATTCCTGTTTGACAAAAGCAATCATTATAATAGTTATTATTCATGTACACTGTTTGTGTGTCATTCCTCTTCAGAGACCAGGTGTCGGGGTAGAGAGGATGTTCAGCACACTGTCTGTCCTCAGCCTCAGTCTGAGAGGCTGCTCTGTTAGTTCAGCGTCACACACTTCTGCTTGTGGTCATGCCTCATATATCTGCAGGCATGCGTCTGTACATGGTGATAAACTACGCATCTAAGGGCCATCTCTTGGTCTTGGTCTTGTAATACGGTGCAACGTCTGTATTACTGTTTTTGCAGATAAAAAGTGACATGACAGCAGGAGCAGAGCGATGAGAGCATCTTAAACTTTGTCAAAGCAGTCCTGTGAAGGCCACTATGTGTCCACTCGATGATAAGCTTTTGTGCCAGATTTCACCTGATATTTCTGAAGAAATAGGAGTGTCTTTCTCTGACCTATTTTAACTAAAAAAGAGATCAGCACAAAGGAGTGTCTTTCCATTAGCGTCTCTGCTGAAATACTGCTCTCTCTGTGCTGACAAGAAACGTTCAGATGCTGATTTTGGCATTGTTGTAGAGGCGATCAGTGCCAGAGGTAAAGCAGCAGCGACAATGTCGACAGTGTGGAGCTACAGTTAGAGTGTACCTAACTGAGGATCCCCATGTAGACCTGAACAAGCGCGTTCATTTGTTGTGCCCTCTCAAATCATGTTAGCCACTTCTTGAACAGCTGTCGCCTCTTTCCTCTCTCACTACTGTTGGTCTATTTTGTACTTTTCTTTTCTTTGAATTGCCACATTTTATTGCTCTCTGTTAAATACTATAAAGTTTTTAGGAACATTGGTATAAAGTGCCCTCTTTGGACTGTTGCTGTTTATTAGTTTGGTGTTTCTGAATTTGGGTCTGAAACATCAGACATGCATGTAAACTCCTCTGGCGTTCAAGTTATCAGCGGCTGCTGATTGACCTGCATGGGCCAGAAACAAACTGTGCTTTGTATTTCCACAACACAGGAGACGTCGTAAAATGTTGCTCAAACGTAACACACCACACAACAAGAAGGAAAACCAGATCAACAAAATTTGTCTACTCTGTTATTTCACCTGTCTCAGATTTGTGCATTTTCTGCACATGCCTTCGGTGGTGATAATTAAAACTGTGCTAAGTGCAAGATAGACAGAAATGGAACCAGTAATTAAATCTCCTCAGGATTTGCTGCTATTCTGCATGTGAACCATTATGCACGGAAAATAGAAAACATTATAGTCATGTTTGCAAGTAAAATTAAGTTTGCAAATAAGCAATAAGCAATAAACAAACAGGAAAAAATGTTATGTTAAGACTTACGTTTATTTGTATTATAAGAATCAATACTATCTCTTATGCACTAATTAGGGCTCAGGGGCAGGTGGAGAACCTAATTAGGTAAACCATTCAGTTGGATCCCTCGCACATGTTTTAAAGCAGCTCAGATTTCTACTTCTTTCAATCTAAGCAGGGAACTAGTGGCCTTTGTGCCCGAATCAAAGCGCTCCCCCGCTATGAATAGTGATTTTTTTGGTTCTTCTCCACACCAGTGCTGGCAGAGAGGTCTGCCCCCCTGAGACTTTCCCCTTTGACCTCAACAAATGGACTCTTGTCAATTGAATAAAAAAGCAGTGATTGGCCTTTAGTGATGCCTATTGGCAAGGCAATGGACGTTTTATGAGTAACCACAATGACAGGATCCTAGCAAGGTCTTGGTGGGGCTCATTACACAGTGGGGATGTCTTGTGATATGACATCCGTGTTACAAGCTCTGGACACTTGCAGGAAAAATTGCAGGATTATCTCTTAATATGGTAGATTTATGCTTTCCTTACACATAAACTGAAGGGTTTGACAAAGAACAAAGAAAACATCTTAGTCTTGTGTGTTTCTTTTATCAGATAACATAACAAATTTATCTGAGTGAAATGGAGATGCAACTAATGATTGTCCCCGTCATGTGGCAATTATGCATTATGGACCACTCGAAGGGAAGGGGCTTTTCAGGAGTGTGCTGATGAGTTTTATTTAGACCACAAGAGCCCCTGATATCTCGCACAGTGGCCCGGTGAGACCGCTTGGTGAGGACATGAGAAAATGTAGCCCAGATGGACTCTGCAGCCTGCTCCAATCAGCTCACAAAGGTGATATAATTGCCAGGGCAGGATGGGACAAGGCCACCGCCTTTGGAGTTCTTCAGTCTCCTCCTTTTCCCATTGCACCTATTCTCTCTCACTCTATACTCACTGATTATACTCCCCTCCCTCATTGTCCCATTATCCCCCTCCAACAACAGGCCAATTTGTCCTTCCAGCTTGGCTCCCGCCTCCCCTCCTGCTGCGTTATTTAGCCCCTCTTCTGCACTTCAATGGCAGGTACTGATTAGAGAACTTCCACGACCTCTTCGCTATTCCTCAAAAATCCCTCCTCCCCTTCCCAGCAACCTTTAATCTGATTACAGGCTTTCTGCAGCTTTTCAGAGGAGGCCAGTCCCAGGAGGACAATAGCAGACCAAGTGGTTTCACAAACACTCTCCCCAGGGTCATATGATTCACAAGAGGAGCTGCGTCCACTCTCCGGCATCAGGTCCGGGCAAGGCCTGTCTGCACGGTGACCCAAGAGAAACATCTCTGTTACAGTGGTTCTGTCTCTCACCTCTTGGACTCTTTTTGTCAGAAAGAACACAGGAAAGGCTTTCTGTTTCTGAAAAGGCTGGATTTCAGTCCAGATCCCGTAATGTCTGGCCATCTTTTTTATAGTGTAATACTTTTTTTTTGTGTTTGGTTGAGAGTATTTAGACTCTGGTGAGGGCACAGCTCTCTCCACATTTAGTCTCGTTTTCTCTCATTCATCTTCCTTTTCAGTAGCTGGAGTCTCCAACACTGTGGTCAGAGATATCAGACGTGTTACACTTGGAGCAGATGATGTAGGCTTGAGCTGCTAGTCTCATGCAGAGATGAACAGCAACATGCAAACCCTACCTCTTTATGAGTGAGGTCTTAAATATGGTACATACTTGCTCTTAATCATGGAATTAAAACACATCTGGAGAAAACAGTGTATTTGATACAATAATACAGTACAGTTAAACAAGTATGAGTGTGTGTAAATATGCAGTTTTGTTGTATGTTCTGTATTTGACTCCAGTAGTGTTTAACAGAAAACTCCACAGTTAACTTGTTTAACCCCATAGAGACCTCTTCACTCAATAAAGCTTCTGCCACCAGCCAACCTGACATGACCAGGACAAAACATATGTCCACCCAGTGTATTTAGAGTTCATTAATGTCACAATGACTGGTCAGGAAGTGACCCTATTGACTGGCCTGTCCAGGCCTCATTACCATCAGAATAAAGGGAGCAGTGAGACCTGGACCCCTGGAGGCAAAAAGTGAGCCACTAATGACTGAAGGACCCAGTTTAACCCTCTTTGACTTTCTACACTTACACCTAACTCAAGTCAGAATGGAAAAAATGGAGAAAATACAGTATTTCTACACACTTTGCTCTCTGTTGAGGAGCCACAGCCATTTGATGCTGCATGAGAGTCTTTGAGAGGTCAGAATAATATCTAACTAAATAACTAAAATCTAAAAATGATTTACAGTCATCACCTGTGTGTTTACCAAAGTGAATACTGTGGCAGTTAAAGGAAAATGATGGGAACTTTGGAGAACTAATGCTGTTTCGTCTTTGAGTGAATCTTCTCTCCTTTACTTCTCCACCTCAAAAATAATCATGCTCATGTACATGACAGGCAGTAATTTGTGTTGTTTGGCAATAATGAACTCAAACGCTTTCAATTTTGGGATTATCTTTATTAAAATACAACAAGACACAATATGTCAGCAGGCTACAGATGAAGCCAGTGGGTGTCCTCATGGGATTAAACAAAAGAAACTGTGGACTGTCTTCCTTAGGTCCCACACAAAGAAAATGTACAGTACTGCTGAAATTACATATATATTCCATCATTTTTATTTTTATTACACTGGAATTCCTCCAGTCTGCATAAAAAATATTGTGTTTGTTCTTCTGCTTTTAAAACCTACAACTGATAAGCTGAAACACTAACGACTGTTCATCACATTTTTTTTAACTGTATTGCAAGCAATTATGTCTTTAACCCACCCTGCTTTGGATTTAAGTGTCTAAGCTTCTGTTCAGCTTTCAGTTTACCAGCCCTAATTTTTGAGATCACATTGCCACCTTGTGGGGTAAAGGAGGAATTTTACTTGTGAGGAAAATGTTTCAAACGCACTGATATTCGTCCCTCATGAGCTTGATGAAAATGGTTTGTTCCAAATGTTTCTTGTGATATTGTGTTTTGGAAAACATTGTTTTTAAAACAAAAAGAGAAAGAAAGGAAATCATAGTGCCACATGACTTTGGTTGTGATACTGGTTTAACTGGTTTCTGCCTCATTGTATTAGTTACTGTGTCCTAGTTTTTATTTATTTGTTTTGTATGAAGCACTTTGTGACACAGAATAATGCTATATGAAAACTCAATATATTATTCAGATATTATTTATGTGATTATTATCTATCAAATAAGATAATATAGTAAAAGTATTTTTATGAATATCAGAAATACAAACTATGTACATCCAGTCACATCACAATCGATTCACAGAACTTTCAAATTCTGTGACCACTTCAAACCACTTCAAAAACATCCATTGATGGAACTTAAATAAGTTACAACTATATTTATTCATGATATGATTTGTGAGGTTTAAAGCAAGTCTGTGATTTATTCGAAATTAAATTACATAATTAAAGACCAAATATATCAAGAAATAATAAATGGCTTTATAATTTTTGCCCTGCCCATACCACAGGTAGGGCCGGGCAATATTGTAAATATTTATAAGAGTTAGATGGTCAAGTTGTTACAAGTGTCATCGATACTTGTAAATACAAATATATGTGTAATTAAGTGTAAGTAATTTTTAACAGAGATACCTTTGTTTGTCTTATGAAGAAAATGACCAACAAGGGTAAAAGGACAATTATATAACTTTATTGTTTAATTTCCATTAACATGTGATTCAGGAACATGTGTCATAGTTTTTGTTGTTTCTCAAAACTTCCACCTTGGGAACAAGTGAGTTATGCAACAAACAACTCGTATGTACACACAGCTTTTAAAGACCTATACAGGAAGTCGAGGAAATAAGATATACAACTCAAAAATTGCCTAGTTAGGCAGCACAAATGCCTTTGATTATTTTTTTGCACGCACAACTGAATATAATAATTTGAACAGGCTCTTCATTTATAAGAAATAACAAACAAACATTATCAGTGACAATATTCAACAATCGCTCAGTTCTTCTGTGCATTATAATCAGATACAATATAGACAGTGTTTTTTATTTCTTATCATACTGCTTGGATTCACTATTTGACATTGTCCTGCCATTTTTAAATTATATGTTGTTTCTTTCAAATGAAAGAGAAAGTAAATGTAGTTTAACATTTAACTCAAGAGTGACACCAGTTTTCATTCAGAATATTTGTTTTACAGTGTCATCATAATGTTAAGCTTTATATCATGGATTCAGATAAATGTATCAGGTGTTAATAGTGACCTTCAAAAATATTGTTCCTATCTTGTAGAATTGGCCAGTTTTGAGAATGGCTCCTTCATAAATTAGTGTTGGTTCACAGCTATATCAAGTACAAAGTGATAGGCGTGATCTTCAGCTGTGCGGCTCTAACTTTGCTCCACGGAGAAGTTTGACTCAGATCTGTTGAGCAAAAAGGGAAAATCACATTAAAAGAGACTTCATGACAGGGAGGAGTGAAATAGGGTTGTGTCCATGTGTGAGTGAACTTACATGTCTTGGTGTTTGTGAATCATGTGGTTGTTATACTCCAAAACAGGGGGGATGGACTCCTCATCCTCAGGAACCTGAAACCGACACATGAGATCAGATCTTGAGCCAGAGACTCATCAGAGTAATCTCATAGTCTGGTGTTTTGATTTATAAAAACACTGGACAACATAAAAACATAGGACGCCATCTAGTGTAATATAAGCAGGCTTACCTCCCAGTAAACTTCATCATCATAGCAGTTGTCATCAGCAGGGTCACCCCAGATAGGAAGCCTCAGAATCAAACCTTTGATGAGAGAAATGCAAATAAATCAAACACACAGACATCATTTCTTTTTTTTTTCAGTTATTTTCTTCATATTTTTTCTTGGAGAGGTTCTAAATTACTTTTTAAGGTGCTCTATGACCAATAGTATGATTAATATAATCTGTGATGTAAACTGCTTGATATTGGAAGAAAAGTGTTTCCTTAGTTTCATCATAATGTACAGCACATTTTTCAAACCCACCAACAATTGCTCCTCCAACAAGCCCAAATGCGATGGCCACACATGTGCCAGCGGCCTGGAAGCCTCCCTGGGTTCCTACAGATCTGTTTGCAAACTTTCCTTCAAAGTCAAAGGTGTTAATCAACCTAGAAAGAAAAAAAATCCAGAGGTTTACATAAGGCCTTATAAAGTCAGTTCCCTCTCAGGTGCTTAAAGTAGAAACTCCAATTGTCCTTGTGAGTTAAAGCAATCACAACACTATGATAACTGAGTGCATTTACTCTGTTTGAGTCATCAGGCATGTGTAACTCACCCCTCTTTGCTGTATACAGATTCAGTGGCGGCGGCAGCAACAATTGCACCTGTAAAGCCGCCAAGCATCCCTGGAAGAGCGTGCAGGTTGTGGATACCACATGTATCCTGGAGCTTGAGATATTTCTCCAGGAAGGGCTAAGAATGAGAAAAACAATCATGTTTGCTGGGGTCAAGGGTCACAGTGCAGCTAAGTGCTCTCTAAAAAACACAAAACACGTTTTTTACATTATTTTTCCCCTCCTATGTCAAGGCCTTCCATATCAACAAGTTACCTCTTCTTTTTTTAACTTTACTTGATTAATTCAATGTGGTGTGAGTCAGTTCAATGAAGTCTCATTACCAAAGTCCATTTGAAAACTCAGACTCAATACAAAAGTTTAGAAACACCTCCAATAACTTTCAGGTGTGTCACAACTTGCTTCAGTTACATTTTCCTTTTGATTTTACAAGTCCCAACTGAACCTTCTCATGAAATGAGTCATCAGTTCTGTGTAATGTTGTAATCCCATGTTTTCCATAACAGCCCACAACTGGTTTCTTTTTGCTCCTTTTTCTGCCATGTTCATATTTTTCTTTAGTTTTTAAAATGATTTTAGATATTAATGAATTATTAATTTTTAATATTAATTTTAGATATTGTTTTTTTTTTACTTCCTATGTGCAGAGACAGAGACACACACTTCAGAAAGTCTGCAGGCTCACCGTGATATACAGGTAGCCAAAGGTGGAGATGATGCCACAGCAGAAACCCACAATCAGCGAACCATAGGGGGTGATCATGAACTCTGCTGCCGTTCCCATAGCAACAGCACCTGCCAGACTGGCATTTTGGATATGCACCTGTCAGGTAAAACAGCACGTTAAGTGGTGACAAATGCACGTGCGTGAGATGACTTGTAGTAGACTTGTTTTTTTCTCATAGCGTTACCATGTCCAGTTTCCCTCTCTTCTGAGACATGCTGGAGATGGCCACGGTGGTGAGAACAGAGGAGGCGAGGGCGAGGTAAGTGTTGATGACTGCTCTGTGCTGTCCATCGCCGTGGTCTGTGATGGCCGAGTTGAAACTGGGCCAGAACATCCACAGGAACAGAGTACCTGTGAGGTGAGAGAAAGTCATTCATGGTGAGACGAACAACTTTATAGTCAAGAAATCAAGTTTAGTAGTGAAGTTAAAATAACAACTGAGAACACGCGATAACTCACCAATCATGGCAAACAGATCAGAGTGGTAGACGGATCCACTGAGGCGCTTGCTTAGGTGTAGGTTTGGCCGGTAGAGGACCCAGGAGATGGCCAGACCATAGTACCCTCCGAAGGCATGAATGACCATGGAGCCGCC
This sequence comes from Amniataba percoides, assembly GCA_037176925.1. Taxonomy (NCBI): domain Eukaryota; kingdom Metazoa; phylum Chordata; class Actinopteri; order Centrarchiformes; family Terapontidae; genus Amniataba; species Amniataba percoides. The sequence continues at coordinate 23,390,015 of JBAJHX010000001.1, forward strand.
GGCGTCCCTGCACTGTGACAACAAGAGTAAGAAAGAAATCAGAAAAAAACAACAAAAAAAACCCCATGAAATTTTGAATGAAAATTCTCATTCCTTGTAAGTTCCCCGTGGGATGATTATGTTTGGTGAGACTCACATGAAGGAGGTAAAGGATGATGTATTCCTCCACAGCAAACAGAGTGACACCAAATAAGGTGACAACCATCAGCTGGACGGGGCTTACTTTTCCCAGGAGGGCACCGTAGGCAATCAGAGAGCCGGCACAGCAGAAGTCCGCGTTGATCAGACTGTTGGGGATGAGGAAAACACAATGATTGGGTCAAGAATGGTGGAAACTGCACCAAATCACTGAAGAAGAGAGGTGAAATGTGAAAAGTCTGGTTGACTTTCTTCACTAAGTGCTGTAGTTTGCAACGTGTGGCCCTTACAATAAATTACAGGCCTCATAACATGCTTGAAAAGATGACAAGAATGACAGCTTTGCCTCAAGGATTTCACAAAGCATGATCAGACAAAAGATTCCTTTTTTTTCACGAGATGGCAGCTATGACAAAGGAATATACTCAAGCTAACCTAAGTGTCTGAAGTGAACACTTCAGACTTCAGACTTCAGACACTGTCTGTCCTCAAAGATAATTCATTATGACAGGTAAGAGAATGTGTTTTCATTTCTGAGTTACAAAACCCACCTTTGTGCTCCCCTCCCTAAATATTTGCTCGGTGAGTGATGACATACTCTGCTCACAATGAAGAGACATACCTCTCCATTCCGATGTAGATTTTGCCGGTGGCCGGGTCCAGTGAGTGGAACCAGCCTTGCATGAGCAGAGCCCACTGCAGACCGAAAGAGGCGATCAGGAAGTTGAAGCCAACACCACCGAAACTGTAGCGTTTCAGAAAAGTCATGAGGAAGCCAAATCCAACGAAGATCATGACATGGACGTCCTGGAAGCCTGAGGAGAGTGACATAAGCACACAGTGCCATATGAAGATTTACTTCTGTAGAATAATGAGATATAACTCGTCAAAACACAAAAATTTACTTCAAGTCTATACTTCAAATGAAAGTTTCTTTTTAATTCTATACTTCTGTTATATATACTTTCATTAATACTATTACTAATAGATATTTTTACAGATAGACTGCTTCTTGACAAGGTTACATAACATACTGAGTATATTGTTGCTGTGAGACTGTGAAGTGTGACCCAGTATTTTTATTGTGCAGTGTAAACAGCAAAAATTGCATTCAACAAGAAATGAAAAAAACATCCTTCTTGCTATATATCGCATGTCGTTTTTATGACCTCTGACATTTCAGTGCAAAATAATTTCAACAGCTACCAAAGGCTGAAACAGAAGAGTGCAGATGGGATAAAACAGCACAAATCCTAATCTAAATCTATGCAGCTGTAAGTAATTTCATCTATTTTGTAGATAAATTTTGTGCCAAAATGCCAAAGTGAGGCAGGATCATCAAAATACCACCTGCATTTAAATATAAACTTGCAGGGTGAATTTTTACTTACTGGGATATCTGTAGTAGAAGTCATTCTCGATATCACTGGTGATATTGTTCTCCTTTTTGTACTCATGCCAGTGTGCGTCCGACTCCTCATCATACCGGACGAAAACTCCAAACAGCACGATCATAGCAATCTGCCAGACGAAGCAGACGGCCGGCAGACTGACACGGACATTGGTGTTCTTTGGCCGGCAGAAAAAGTTCTGCGCACCCTCGCAGCAGTTCCCCATGCTGATGACTCTGTTGATGATGCTCAGTCGCTGGTCAGTCGGGCTCTCGCTCTGCTGTGACTCCCAGCACCTCTGCAGATATATATATATATATATTTGTGTGTGGAATGTGGAGGGTGTGCTCCAGCTCTCCACTCAGAACCAGGGGGTGTATCTTACCTGTTGGCAGGTAAACCACACCTTCTCACTCTTACTCACCTCTATGCCTGCCCTCACAGCAGAGGCCAAGCTACAGTCAACATTCCTCCGAAAACAGGTACCATGGCAGGGAATACATAAATATGCATAAATAGGTGATGCAATGAGGACAGACCTGATATCATTTTGTGAACATTTGGGTGGCAGTCAGCAGTTAGAAAACATGGCATACATACTACATATCAGGACTTGGTGTAACAGTAAATGTACTGAGCCACAGGATCCAAAACCTGTAACTGAGATGATGAGTTGCCAGGACTGTTTACTTGGTCTTATGTTGAAAATGAGTTTTGATTGTCAGATATGCTCTCTGAGGAAGCATTAAGTCCATCGTGGTTGAACACACCTGTCAGTCAGGCTTACGCTGTGGAAATGAGTTACATAATGGATTAAGGTGTGTTTAACTTTCATAAAAAGCCTGGCATTTATCCAGGGACAAGAAAACTGCAAATATACCGCAAGGCATTATAACAGCAACATGCTATATATTTTATGCACTATCATAACCTTGAACATAGGCTTAATTGAGCATGATTATATGTTTCCACTTTTATACTGCTGCAAACCACTGACTCTCTTCACTGGAGCAGCTGGGGGGTAAAGTGCTTTGGTTAAAGACCCTTTCATTTTTGATACCCAGGCATCCTGTTGACTGAGTGGCTAGGAAACATACCATAAAGCCAAAATGGGATCAGTCAATGACAGAAAATCAAAATGACTCAAAATCTGTGTTTTCTCAACAACAAATCTGCATCTGGAAACAAATCTGCATGAAGTCATGAGGCACTGATATCATTCTGTCAATTTTATTTACATGAAGGCGCAGCGTGCTCGGTCTCTCCATTGTGCACGGTGAGCGAACACATGGCCATCCGCTCGGTGCGTCACATGCCCGCTGGTTATTTGTGTCCTCCTCCTGCAAATCATGTGTACTCTGAGTTTTGTGTTCGTGTTTGCCAATCTCGCTGACGATCTAACAGAAGAGATTCCAGCTGAAGGACTCATGATATGTGTGGACTCTGCTGTATCTCTGCGACACTCAGAGAACATTCCAGATGATATCTGTTTTCCTTCTTCCACACATCCAAGTCATTATGTAACACGCATTGCACCACTTATGAGATTCTCCTCTCTGATGATATTACAGGATGTGCTCAAGAGCCAAGCTGTGATTTACAGAATATGCTCAGCTTTAATAGGTAGACAGATCATATGTCACATTTGAGCACACTTTCCCATATCACCAAGTTTCACCCGGTAATGTGTTTAAACTTTCTGTTATGGCGCTTTTCTACTAGTTTCTACTCGGCTTGGCTCAATTTGACTTAATTCAGTTTTCTGGCTTTCTTGTTACATGTTCGTACCTGGTATCAGGCACTGCCAGGCCACTGACTGGCCAGGGCGTGTCGTTACTAGATGAGTCGCGAGAGCGACTCCTTCGTAAGAATCAAGTCCGCCATTTTTAAAACCCGATGCAGCAAACACAATACGATCAGAGATGGCTGCACAGAAATCAGCCCCGTGGAGCGATTCTTTGTTTGGTGGTGTCCATAGTTGTTTCATGTTTGTGTCACATAACAAATGGCGTCACTGGAGTTTCGGGCTGCCTTGCTATGATGAACCTACACACGCTGAGGTGGTACTCTGCTGTAATGGAAAACAAGCAAACTGAGTTGAGTTGAGTCAAGTCGAGTCAAGTAGTGCTGGAACTGTGTAACAGAGAAGCGCCATAATTGTCTGAAGTGAAAACTTCCTTTCTGACATCAAAGCTTATTCATTGTGACAGGTAAGAGAAGGTGTTTTCATTTCTGAGTTGCAAAACCCCCCTGAGTACCAATCCTTAACTGTGTAATGGAAAAGCACCATTAGATACGATAAACAGGCTCTATGATTTTTACATGGTGGATTACAAAACATTTGTGGGAAATCCAGTTTTCATGATAAACTGAATTATGGCCTTGTGTTTCCAGGAGGTTTGCATTGTATTTAATTGAATTTGAAACAAAGGACATGAATAGGTAAGAGTCCAGAGCACCAGTGATGGGTAAGTGAAATAAGTAGTCTCAAAAACATTCACCATGCTAAATAAAACTATATGTGTCTGTAACTGTAAGCCACAAGGGAGAAAAGAGTAGTAATGCTAAATGGAAATATGCAAGTTAATAGTGGTACATGTAAATAGAAGTCGTGAAATCAAGAATCAAGAAAATCTGCAGTAAAAACAAATGCACAAGGAGAAAAACTATACCTGTCTATCTGCAATTATAAACATCTAAATGAACTGTTTCTGACCTTGTTTTTGCTCATGGCCCCTCGTCAGCAGTTACATAAGTTTACCCGACAGTCAATAGTTAAACCAGTTTTTGTTTTATTTTAATGTTTCTTAGAGAGGAGGAAGAAAAATAGCAAAAATGTAAGTCTGAAAAATAAACCTATCAAAGCCCTATTGTTTGTGCTTTAAATTATTTAAATTAAATCATTTTATTGTGTCTAAAGATCAGGCTTGATTATTTCCCGTAAGAGAAAACATCTCAAAGCTTGTGATAAAGCTTAAGGTAACAGGTAACAGCATGGCACAAAGAGGAGGAACAATGTTGTTCGATTATAAAGTAGTATTAAAAGCTCTGTCACAGGAAGCACCCGCCCTGCTGAAATACCACAGAGCAAAAAGAGGTTTTGCCTTATTATTATTATCTCTGACTGTCATGAATGAATGCTGCAGACAATTGAGCATTGAATGATCATGCTGTTTCATAATAAATAGCTCTACATGAAGGAGTTTTTTTTATAAAAGAGGAGAAAAATTGCAGTCAGTGAAATGCTGATTATTCAACTTAATCAATGTAGAAATTATTGTAAATGTCATCTTGAAACATTTCAGAGTGGCTAAACATGTGACAGAGGGACAGGATGGGGGTTTTAGATCTTATCTGTTGAAGACATGCCAGCAATGTTCTCTGTCACATGGTGCGGTATGCTCTGCCTTTGCTGCAGTAATGATGATGCTGGAGATATTATGAGTCCCTGTCAATCAATCTACAGGTAAGTGAGACACAGATCGGTGTGGTGCAGCTATTCAAAGAACAATACGTTTCAGTTTTCTTCCTTCTTCTCTGCTCCACCATTGTCTTTCAAAGAACTGCATCCCATCAGTAAAATGTTGTCCTTCACAAACATGGCAACTGAGGGACTTTAAAGAAGAGTGAATGAAAGACCCTCAAATCAAACATTGATTAACAGTATTAACACTGACTGCAAAAGCCCTCATCATCTCATATCTCATCTCATATTTTAGTCACTTTGTCACAAAAACTCCACATAAAAGCTGTTTCGCTGTCTTGGAAAACAAGGTGAGTCTGGCAACTTTAAATGTTCCAAAAGTGAAAAGCTAACAAAGCGTTTCTTCCTGCTCACATTACTCTTGGCCTGTTTGTGTTGGAATAATTATGGTGTAGAGTGTCTCATCATGAAGTGTATCAGTGTCTCATCATTCATCTCAGATCAAAATATTCCATTAGGCAATCTATGACTGAAAGGTAGGCATGTTGTGTGAAATTCATCATAAGACAGCACAGCTAATGAAATAATTGCTGTCTTATGATGCTCTGCCCAGATCCAAGGAAATAAAATGTCAATCAAGCGTTTTGCTCTTTTGATTTCATGTCTCTGGAGCAGCCTGACGCAGGTGAATAACCAGAGAAGAATTTCCTTTAACCTGGCATGCACACAAGAGCGCACATGGCCAGATGCCACCAAGATATGGGAGCGTCAAACAGTCGGCTGTTTCTTGGTGACAGAAAACCAAAGAACACTCTGAAGATGATCTGACAGTCAGATAACCCCCCTAGTAGTGTAATCTGCAGTTTTACTTTGTCACCCAGCATCTTTGTCTCTCACATGGTCCATCATGTGACACCAAGCTCACTCACATGCAAACTGACCCTGAGGTGTCCCACAGCCTCAGATGGCTCAGCCGGCCAAAGCTACACAGGTGACTCTGAGCGACAACAGGCAAATATGACAATTTCTTTTATGCTTGAGTGCTTTCCACTGAAGATTAAAATTGTGTTTTATAAATTTGGGAGTAGTATTCTTCTGTAAATTTTTCAGCGCATTTTTAGTGTTGAAAATTGTTGTTTGTTTGTCTATTAGTGAAATACATTTTTAAATACTCACTTAAATCCTTTTTTTAATGTTACAAAATCAGAGTGACTGATTCAGACAAATGAACATAACTGGAGTTCACAGTTCGATCTTACAAACTGTAAACAATGCCTTCACTGATACAAAAGTCTATTTATATGGTGCCATCTGTTTTGGCTAGACTTCTCCTGAATAAGTTAAAAATTAAATACATTTTGCTTGTAACAAGTGGCATTGCAATTGTTTACATTCTTAATGTCCACTTTTCTATAATTTGATTGGACAGCATAGCATATTGTCTGACTATATTAGATTAACATATTCTTCACAATCCTGTCCCAGCCCTTATCTGAAACCATATAATGTTTACATAGTGTGAGAGGGGAAGGGAAATTATACTTTTTTACATGTTTTCAAGCTAAGTTCTGTCTCGTGAATCTTACTGACTGTCACTTTAAAGCAACAATAGCATGGAGACCAATACACTGCAGGAAACCAGTAAAGTGAATGGTTCATCCATCTATCCACTTTCTAACCAACTTTATCCTGCACTCAGGGTCACAGGGTGCTGGAGCCTATCCCAGCTATCAGTCAGTCGCAGGGCCACATTGAAGACAGAAAACCATTCACACTCACATTCACAACCTATGGACTATCTAGATTTGCCTTTAGATTGTGGGATGAAGCTGGAGTACCCGGAGGGAACCCACGCAGACACAGGGAGAACATGCAAACTCCACACAGCAGGGCTTCAACCGGGGATCAAACCCAGAGCCCTCTTGCTGTGAGGCGACAGTGCTAACCACTGCACCTCTGTGTCACCCTGAATGGTTCATTTGAAAAAAAAAAAAAAAAAGAATGAAGAAAAAGCAGATGGAAATACTTATCTTTGTAAATCATTTTTTGTTCACTACTATACTCACAACTCACAACTATAATGTACTGTATAACATACACAACAATATCAACAATATGTAGTTATGTGTATTTTTGGCAATATGGTGCATTGAATGACACAGACAGTTCTTCTGTCCAACACTCTGAATGAAAACAGGGACAGTATCCAAAGGAGAAACAAATAAAATAGAATTTGGGTTTTTTATTACTTCCCTAATCAATCCATGAATCGATGAGACTGTCAAACTAAGGTGGGGACCAGCTAAAGGTGGGGCGAGGGGGGTTTAGGGTGGAGAGTGCCATCTCTTCTTTATGCAATGTATCAGATCTTTGTTTTGTTACCTTGGAGCCCAAAAAAATTTGAATGCAGCCTTCAACATCATAAGACACTCAAGTGACAACTACAAGTCACACGGTTACAGAACAAGCTGGACCGGTAAGGTGGTTTCAATTATAAAACAGCTGCGGAGAGTTTAAAAAAAATCTCACATGACAGTCATGCCTCCAGCTGATGAGTGACAGGTGCCACACCTTCTTAACCGCAGGTATTTCTCATCCTAGAAAAGAAGCTCATGTTAAGGTCTTATCATGTGTGTGTGTGTGTAAAATGAAAGCTACAAGATGAACGTAGGTTTAGCTGCACTGGTTCATTTAATCACAAAACATACTGATGTCTTCTTTGTTTACTTTCTTTCTATCTCTCTATCTCTTTTTAAGTCAATATTTTTTATCTATCTAACAGTGATACTTTCAACTCTCAACACATATTAATATCTAGACTTAAGTTCCACTGGAACACCTCCGAGTTGTTTTCTACAAGCACAACTAATTTATGAATAAAGCGTTCAAGAATGGCTGGGCTAACAAGTCGTTGACCATCTTCTCTAAGTTTCCTATTTGTATTGTAGCCTTTTGCACCAGTGGCTCTTGACCTTTAAAATTGGTATTGCACTCAGTGGTTTAACACTCTTAACTATGGCTCAGGTGGGTTCTGTTTTTACTTCATGTATTTTGATAGTGGCATGAATATCATCTATGAAAGTGTCCAGTCTTTCCCTTTCAGCATCATCAGTTTGTGATTCTGATCACAGGTTCACTTAAGTTGGCTCAGCTTGTCAAAACTCAGTTTATTTACTAAGTTCTCCACTCTGTGATTTTTCTCTGTGATCTGACATGATGCATGCATTGTAAATAATGTAGCATCAATAATATCAGTTATTGCTAGAATATACATAATGTTTGCAACCATGCAATTACAGGTGGGATTCAAACCCTAATATTCTGTGGTTATCTAGTCAAATAAACCTCTTAATGATTACTTGAAACATGCATTAAACTCTCAAAAAAATTCAACTATTAAAAACAATGATAAAGCAAATACTTTTCACCATAAGCCAGTCTTAAACAAATGTCTGTTTGCAGAGCCCTGTACTCTTGTTTTCACCTCAGTGAAATAAAAGAGTCCCCTCACGCTGAGCCTGTGGTGAGGATTTTTGCAGAGCTGAATCATACACCTTAACTCTGCTCTCTGTTTGCCTTAACATGTGACTTTCCTCACATCAGACACAAGTCAACCCCATGTCAACATTTTAGCATTCTGTAAACATGATTAATTATGAATTTTACTATATATCTGTCAATACCTATTCTTAATAAACATATCTTGAAGACTGTTACAGCACAGTAAGTTCATGAGATGTGAACAGTCAGCAGCATCAGTAATGCGTGTGAGGGTTGGGATGACTTAAAATAGTGTTTGGACATGAAAAGACCTAACAAAATAACAAAACTAGGAGACCATGTTGGGGCTGACAGAGAGCAGCAGACTCACTGACTCCCAGCCCACCACCTGTAATGGAAGGAGAAAGCAACAAATAGGCACCCAATGTGTTGTCAGGGGAGACATTTTCATTTAACATATCCACTTCGAGCAGGTCATTACAATTTCCATTTGTATTCTTGTTTCCATGCCGCCTGACTCATTCAATATGTTATTAGTCCATTTCACTTTTTTTTCATGTCCTACACTTATTGTATTCTTTGCAGGGCTGATGGTTCATTAACTAAACTTAAACACAGAAGCTGAGCAACATTGTTTCAGAGCTCAGCAGCTTTGCATTTAGGATTTCATGTTTTCATTCTCTGAGGGATTAATCTCAAATTAATGTGGGCATGAAATCTTGCAGCAGGTAAAAATACCTTATCAGTGAAATGTGAAAAGGATTATCCGTGCAAATGGTACTAATCCATATCAAATTAATCTGACAGGGCACATTATTTCAAGATCAACTATGGTAACCTCTTTGTGCAACTCTGCCTGACACTGTGCCAAGGATATTCAGGGCCAGACGACAGCGTCTGCAGCAGTGTTTTCACAGAAGATATGTATCATCTCAGTGTAAGCTTTTCATGACTTAACACACCCACATTGCCATCATTATGAGCCATGTCAGTGTCACTTAACAATGTCACATGACTTGTCACAACAAAAGCATGGGACTACAGGTGCAGTACATCTTTGATGGTTTCCTTCACTCTCGATAGTCATAGTCATATTGTTATAATACCAGTAATACGGTAAAGCGCAGTAGTCACTGAAAAATGACTACATGACTGCAAATCCTGTTGGTTCAGAGTGGGACAGAAAGCTTGGTTGCAGTTTCTGTTGTCAAACAACAAACTGAAACAGTAATTTGATCACAGATCATAAACGCTCCCTGTCAACCACGCAAACAGCACTTCCTGGGCTCCAGTGGAACGGGTATAAAATCATTATTTTGTGATCACAATTACGGTGGCTATGCTGTCAAGCACATAAACCCCTGCAAAACCACAAATTGTTGTTTTTTACACTTTGGTTTTGTATGGATTAAATGAGATGTAACGTGTTGATTTGTTAGGTTTAAAGGTGCCATTAGGCTGATTTAATCACCGTTTGAAAGAGCCAGGCTAGGTTTCTGCTTCTTTCCACTCTTTATGCTAAGATAACCAGCTGATCACATTAACTTCACAGTTTGTGTACAAACATGTTATCAAACTTATCATCTAATTCTGAGCCAAAAAAAGGTCATCAAGTGCTTTTCCAGAAACAATCTATTCCCTTAAAATGATCCCAAGAAGGTGACAGGCAGCTGTCCTCTTCAGTAGTATTATAGTTTTTTTTCTTAGTTCTCTTTGTTCACATTGAAATGTGCTGACAGCATCTGAGGAAAACTGACCTTCAAAAAGGGTTTTGACAATGAAACCCAGAGAAAGCTGTTTAAGGATCTGCCCAGATTATCTTATGAGGCAGACTTGACTCAAGTTTCACTGCTAGCTGTTTTCTGTGGAAATGATGATACAATAAGGCACAAGAAGTAGAGGCCTTCACAGACCACATCAACAAAGTGGACTACAACATCTAGTTCAGTTGTGAAGGTGTAAGGGAAAAAGTTCTGGCCTTCTTAGACCGTGCTGTAAACACTGAAACTGACAGAAGTCTCAACACTGAAGTGAACATAAAGCCCGCATACACATACATACCTACCCTTTGATTTGCATCATCCAGTAAATGCGGGGGGTTATACCCCATACCACTGGGATGAAGAGTGCCAACAAGGTCCGAGGGAAAGGGGAGGGAGCAAAAACACACCAGGGATGCACAAAATGGGCTTTTGTGAAAACCACAAAAGTGAACAAACAGATAGAGCAGAGAAGAACAGTAAGCACAACAACACTGTCGTGGCCTATATTTCAGGTACATAGGTGTCACGGACTGGAAAGACCATCACTAAACAGAAGAGGTGACCTACAACATCACTTATCAGCCTTTTTGCATGCAGTCCTGAGTTCCCTCCCCCGATAGTTCAACATTCACACCTTGACTCCTGCTGTGTGAGCGTGATGGCCAGCACAGCGGCAATCTCCTTTTGACCCCAATGACTCTCAGAGGTCAGTGACCCACTTAAGTTAAAATGCCTCCCTTCCAGTCTCTGAACTTTTAGAAATTACCATGACATGGATGACAGAGAATCTTTTGAGACATTTTGAGAATTCAGCATAATTTACACAAGCAAATAAATGTCAGCAGCCTGTGTGTGACGTGAAGTCTGTCGGCCACTGTGCATTTCTCCTTCCACAGAAGTCAAAACTGTGCGAGCAGCCTGTAAACAAAAAGAAGTGTTTATTTAAAGATTGCACACACCCTTCACAGCAGAGGCTCACAATGAATCACAAAGATGTTGCAGTCGCGATTTCCCAGGCACGTTCATGTGAGTGAGCTCCACTGAAATAACTTCCATGTGAAAATTAAAGCTTACAGTCCAATCATAACCTATTTATACATAGTGTGAGACAAATTCACAGTGGGTATTAATACAGGGTTTACACACAACAGCTGAAAGAAATATTTTTTAAAGATGGTAATATTCCTCTGCGCTGCAGGGAAAGAGAAGCTTCAATCCCAAAGAGTGTTTATGAGGAATTTGTCCTAAAATATCTCCAAATTGCACTTTTTTGTTTGAGGGGAATTCTTCCTTTCTTTGCTGAATGCCACTGTCATACTTTTGCTGACCCAAAGTCAAAGTCATGCAGGAATTCACGTCTTTCAATGCCACCAAAGTATTCTAATTCCTTGTGTTCCTCAGCCACAAAAAAGCGCCTGACAGGTTTTAAACTCGTCACACTTAGATTAACAGTTAAGTGACTGGTATCCATGGCAACAGTAGTCTCTAATAGTAAGTAACAGTTATGAAATGTCTCCCCGCTGAAACAGACACGGTGAGAAAACATTTATTTTTGTATGTGGTCATTTACAGTGTGATAACCAACTTGTCTTTGTGTTATATATTGCTGAGTTGTCATATGTCTCAAGAAGCTAAACATTGTCTGCTTCAAAGGACAATATATTGTTTGTCAGATAACTTTCTTAACATCTGTTTGAAATAAACTCATTTTTTCCTGAAGCATACTAAACGTGGCATTTTGCTTTGCTAAAGTGGCTAACCTATTCCTAGCTACGGTCATGTGAGCTTACTTCTGTGTAGTGCAAATGTTTGCAAGTCTGCAAGTGTTTCTATGCGGTCAGAGGGCCTGAGCCGGAGTGTGAATAACAACACATACTGCCTCCAACACAACACTGCACGGTTACATCAAATCTATGAGCCAAAATAGGCTGAAAGAACTGAGGGCCACTGCTGCAGCAAAAAAGGTTCCTGCGCCAAGTAGAAAATGACCTCCTGCTGGCCGTGTGATGCGACCCCACCCAGTTACAAAGTTACAAAGTGCCCCAGTCATTGTGTCCTGTGTGCTACTCAGTTCCACAGGCTACATGTGTATAGTATTTATCCAGGAGGCCTGGAGCACAGAATTACAACGGCACCGATCTACCCATCAGGGTGAAATAAAGGCAGGATGTTTTTAAGTTTAGCTGCAGAGAGCAGGAATATGAACATGTGAATGTGGAGTCTTGAAAGGGACAAGAGTAGAACCCAATGTGGTCCCCACCCCATGCAGGCCATGTGAGAAATTTTCATCTTTATTTTCAAGTTAGTAGAAAAAGAAATACGACAGAAGACCTGACCTGAGTCTGAACTCATGATGCAAGAAAACCAACAGAAGCAGCAGGGAAACCACTTCTGTTTTCACTTTCTTGTTGCTTCTCTTCTTCTTTCCCCCTTTTGTGTTCTTACTTATTTGTCTCTTTTGCTTCAGCAGCTCATCTTTTGTCCTTTCTTTCTCTCCCCAAAGCTTAATCTTTTTTTATATCTAGCACTCCAATGGCTGCCCGACTCAAGCGAGCAACCTGTTTCACCTGCTGTCTGAGTATGAAAAACATCAGTGTTAATCACAGGGTGAACTTAGAGTAACCCGTTCAGCAGAGTGATGTAGGAAGTCAAACCTCACTTGGAAATTGGACCTGGGGGAAATTGTGAGCTACTTCTAAGTAAAATTTTCCTTATAAGCTAAACCCAGTAGCACCAGTGCTTGGATCACAAGAAAAACAACGCTCCAACTGAGCTCTAGAGGGTCAGAGCAAGAAGGACCATGTTGGAGGAGGCTGAGGTTGAACAGTCACACTGTCCCTGAGTTGGTTTCCTGTAAATCTCCTGGTGCTTTCAGTGGCACTCGTCTGGCTCCAGTCTCTCTCTCTCTCAACAGATAGGAGGAGTAACTGGTCCCTCAGTTAGGATGGGGAACGAGAAGGAGATCATCCAGGTTTTAAGCTCGTTATAGTTGGTGCAGCTTGTTTCACGTGTTCAGTTCCAACTTTTTTTTCCAAAAGCTGGCTGACCAGACAAGGAACGTGGAGCAACAACAACAGAATCTTTGCTCATTGTACTGGGGGACTTCAACAAAGAAAACCTCAGCCACAAACTGCCAAATTACAGACACCACATCAAGTGTCCCACCAGGGACACAAACATCCTGGACCGCTGCTTCAACGTCACTCTGTTCCCCGAGCAGCATTGGGATTCTCTGATCACTGTTTGGTTCACCTCCCTTCTTCAAATCCAGGGTTTACACCAAAGCTCAGCTGGCATCGTCAGGCAACAGAGGAGGCCCATAGAAGTGGGGACAGGATCCTGTACAAGAAGGCCAGGAACACACTGAACAAGAAGATCAGAGTACTGTCAATGGATCCCAAACTTTTTGACTGACAGGGGGCAGCAGGTGAGGCTGGGGAGCATCACATCCAGCACCCAGACAATCAGCTCCAGAGTCCCCCAGGGGTGTGTGCTCTCCCTGCTGCAAAACATCCAGACACAAGAACAGTTTCTTTCCTCAGGCTGTCACTGATAAACATTTAACACCAGTCACACGGTGTCAGGAACAATCCTAGAATCATAAACATCAATTTCTAGAAAAATAGATATACATTTAAATACATATTGTATATACTGTATACATACAGTATATGCTGTACATAGCAAACTGTACATAAAATACTCTGTGTATTCTGTAAATAAGCTATTCTTAAGCCAGACAAATGCATCATTGCACTCACTCTATTGCACTCCATAGTTCACACTTAAATTGTGTTATGTTATGTTTATCTATTTATTATGTAGTAATTTAGTATGAGAGGGTACTGTAAAAAACGGAGTCAAATTCTTTGTATGTGCACACATATCTGGCTAATAAAGCTTATTCTGATACAGATTCAGAAGAAAAGGGGGCAAAAAACAAACAGTTAAAATCAAGCGAAGAGGAGAGAAAAACAGTAAAAGAAAAAGAAGAGAGCAGAGAAGCTTTTTGTTTCTGTTGGTTTCTTACACTCATTGTTCTGAAAGTGTGGTGAGTGTCTCGCCTCAGGGGGGTTAATTTCTCCCACCTGAATCACCTTTTCTCTTTTCCTACTAGCTTAAAAATAAAGATGAAGACTTCCCAGTGCCAGTGAGTGTACATCTGCCACTCTATAATTCTCATTTACTTTAGACTATTTTTTCTACACCACAGAGTTTGGTAATGATTTTATACACACTAATTTCATCCATCATTCAAGTAAGGATATCGATCACAGAGACATTAAGGTGACACAAAAATAAGTTCACTTATTTTACATATTTTTGTGTCATCAAAGCAAATCATGTTAGTCCTTCGTTGAAACCTCCTGTTAACTGGTAAACAAGATGGAGGTGTGCAGCTGGATCCTAAAAACCCAACAACATGAACACAAACAGCCCACAGAGCTGACCTAAACTCTTTAACAGCAGCCTCTGCACTTCGTGGCAGAGTGTGTCAGTTTAACTGCTCAGTGGTTTCTTTGAGACAGGCCACATGGGTGTTACATTTCGACAGTTATGGTAATAACATATTGTGCAGTATGTTGTATTTCCAGTTGCACAATTTTTGTGCTGTCTCAAACAGGGCAGGTTTATTGGTGGCAAAGACAAGAAGAAATGAATAACAGGCAGGGCAGTAAAGGAAGAAACAAGAATGCTGCCATCAACTGGTCCACTGATATCTTACATGCACAAAAAAATCAATTTCCAAGTTTGTTTCAAAAACAAAGAGTATTTATTTATATTTTTTAACTATTTTTTGTTTTCAATTTGCATGTCAAGAGGCAAAGTTACAAACCAATGAAATAGACAAAAGAATTCAATGCATATCTGATCAGCAGTCTTGTATTATGTGATTTTATTGTATATGGCACTGAGCTCGGCCCGAAGTTTCCTGAAAGACGGTCTGTTTCTGGGCTCGTACTGCCAGCAGCTGTTCATAATCCTGGAGATTTCCACGGGGCAGCTGTGTGGAGCAGGCATACGGTATCCTGAAACACAGCACAGACAGTTCAAACAGTCTCTGAGATCATCTTAGCACAGCATACTGCACTTTGTCAGGGTGAAGCACAGCATGGGAGCAGGAACCTCAGAGTGCCTCATATGAGTCTTTACCTTTCTCCACCTCGTCTCGCGTCTGTTGGTTGGTCATGCTCGTGTAGGGCGTCATTCCCATGGAGAAGGTCTCCCAAAGTAACACACCGAAGCTCCATACATCACTCTCCGTGGTATAACGACCTGGAACCAGCAGCAGGGGGCAGCATTGGCAAAGGCACAGGAAACATGACAGTTTTTAATTGGCTAATGGCAGAGAGAAACAGGGGAAGTGTTTCTGTTTGTTACTAGAGGGCAGAGGCAGTTGTGGCACACCATAGTTCAGGGCTTCAGGAGCCGTCCATTTGACAGGGATCTGTCTGAGGCCGCCCTCTGTAGAGTAGACACCGTCGTCTTGCTGACGGGACATCCCAAAGTCACTGATCTTCACCACATTTTGTTCTGCAACCAGACAGTTTCTTGCAGCCAGATCCCTTAAAGAAGATGATGAAATAGAAGGAGAGAGATGTAAAAGGGACATATGCAGAGGCTGATGAAAAATGGATTCAAAATCGTCACAGGAACATCATGCTCCTCATGAAAAAATCAGAATGAGAGAGGGAGCAGTGAGGACTGAGGGTGTGAGCGAACAGGCGTTCCTGTCATGTCTCTGGTGTTACATGTGAGGCAGTTTGACATGCAGTGTTACAGGCTGAGCAGCTACCAGCACCGGGCTCTGATCTGTCCCCACTGGGCAAATCGTACAGTGCCTCTGTAATGAAGCAGGTGTCACAACCTCATGTCTTCTCTGGAAAACTGGCGACCTCAACTGATGCCTTACCCAAAGCACCATAGCTGCTCTTGTGCAACAATATGTGCCCTAAAACACTGCAAAAGTCATGCGTACAGTTGTGCTATTTACAGTATGATCCCAGTTAATTAGCTCTTCAATCATATTCTTGATGTATTTTTCTAACTCAGTGTTTTTTCTCTCTCTCTTTTTTTAAATAAAATCTTTGAAAGAAAGATTTTCTTGAGTTTATAGGCAACATACAAAACCTCATGTTTGATCTTTATAATCTGTTCCAGCTCCACAGTCTTCAGAGGCTGTTACAGTCTCTGTAGCTGAGCTACAGTCAGGGTTGTCAGACAATCTTCAGCTGGCAAAAAATGTTCAAAAGGAATAGCATTATTGCATTATCTATGGGGGCAGGCTTTTTTTTTTTTTTTACTGTGTACCAAATCTGTGGTATAATCTGTCCATTAATACCCATTAAAATGCTATTTCTGTAATTCTAGTTGGTATTTAAACATTAGCAGCTTTGCTTGTTTTACTCTACTGTACCCTGTTTTACTGTATTCCAGAGTGATTCTCTGCAAACATTTATGTGTTTAAGTCTATTTTAATCCTATTATATATGATGCATTTGAGCTTAATCTTATGTTGGAATGTAGCTTCACAAATAAAGGTTTATTATGAAGTGAAATTGAAATAGTTATGAATATAAACTGGTGCAATAATGATCAGATATTGATATGTATACATATTTATGTTTGTGGTTACATTTTAGCAATTATGAACTTGCTCAGTCATATAGTTAGCATAGTCCAGGCTCTTTTCTGTGAAATGAAATCCAGTGAATACATGTTCTGCCAAACATGAGTATTAACTTGTGTCTCATTTCTGAAATTAAAAAAAAGCACTAACTTCCTCAACATGGTTTTCAGTGTTTATCTGGATCAGTTGCATGTCTGCAAAATGAATGCAATGCACCACTTCATTTAAGTGACAAAAA
This sequence comes from Amniataba percoides, assembly GCA_037176925.1. Classification (NCBI taxonomy): domain Eukaryota; kingdom Metazoa; phylum Chordata; class Actinopteri; order Centrarchiformes; family Terapontidae; genus Amniataba; species Amniataba percoides. Next base: position 23,407,101 of record JBAJHX010000001.1, read on the forward strand.
GCATAGGTCAGCCAGTAGAGCATGTTTCACTTTTTGTCTTCAAGGACACAACAGCTTTAAAAACAACTTTCTGTCCATGATTATCAATCGACTGTTTGACTGCTACTTGAATATATGGGGAAGTGCTGCAAAGGGTGAGTGCAGTTTCGTTAACTCACTGTGGTTTTTACATTTTTACAATTAGGTGTGCAAAATTACAATATAGAGATTTATGTTATCTCGGGTGCATAAGCCGATGTGCATCATTTGCTTCATTCACTTAATTTACCATCAGTAGCTAATTCATTAGCCACATAGCTGCCAGCCTGACAAATACAAGCTGAAACCTTTCATATTTAAAGCAGTGGCCACACCACAAAGAGGATCTTGTGGTGAATGTACAACATGATATCATGTGGTACTCACAGGCCTTACAGGTGAACTGCCGTAGCTGGCAGGCTGATGGTTAACTAGTCAGTCATGATCGCCTCACAGAGCTTTTATGATCTGTTTTCTCTTGCAGGGAAATTAAAGCTTTCCAAGCTAACCAGCTTTCTACCACTCATTTGAGAAAACCTGTTGTGTTATCTCAGTCACGGGACAATAAGTTCACAGCGTCTTTGTGGTGTTTGCATTTGTAGCGCTTGTATCATCCTGTTTTATAAATGTCATGAATAAATGTCAAATGTATAAATGTCATGGCTCTTTAGTGAAATAGATTTTATCTGTCATTCAGACAGTGGAGACAATGTCAGCACATCTAATAAGCTACAACAACTTATTCTATTTTGGATACTCAGTCTCTTAAATGTCACCACTGTTAAGATTGCTTAACAGTGCAAAATTCACCAGAGTTGAAATCTACAAAGAATATTCACTCAAATTAATTTTATCAAACTGTGTGTGCTCTCTCATCTGCAGGCAAAGTTGACATAAGTGTCTCTGATGTCACAGTCTTCCCTGTCCTTGATTTAACTCTTGAACCTACTGTCCCTACAAACAGGACTTGACAAATACTGACTGACCAACCTGTGGATACACTTTTTGCTCTCCAGGTACTCCATGCCAGACGCTACATTTTCTGTCATTTTGACCAACGTCTTGGGTCTCAGGTTGTGACTCTCACGCCGCAAGAAGGAGAGAAAATCCCCACCTTATGAAATGTGAAAAAAAACACACGCACACACACACAGACTGATGATGGAGGAACAAAACAAAGGGAGGGAAGCAATAATGGTACAATAAAGCTTGAAGCTGTTGGGTAAACAAGCTGAGAGATGTGGAGTCCAACAGGGTCATATTTACCTTGAACAAGCTCCATGATAATGTAGATGGGCTGCTTCTGAGTGCACACTCCAATCAGTTTCACAATGTTAGGATGGTCGTACTGCTTCAGGATCCTGCACAGCACAGGAAAGGAGTAGTGTGTGTGTGCGAGAGAGATAGAGATAGAAAGAGAGAGAGGGTGTACTAACCTGGCTTCCATCAGAAATTTACTCTTGTGCTCTGGGGCCAAATTCTCTTTACAGGACTTCACAGCTACAGGAGTGTTATCAGAGCGTAAACTACCACTGTACACTTCTCCAAAGTTACCCTGTGAAGTATGAACACCAACAGTTACAGGTTTTTACTCCGTGCGTACAAATGTATGAAAATTATAGATAAAACTTCACTTGTGCATTTCTGTTGAAATGTGTTAAGTTTACCCACCCGTCCAATGAGGTGTCCCAGGATAATTTCATCATGTTCCAGGACCCACTTGTCCTAATGGGGTTAAAAATAAAAGATAAGCAACACATACAGCCGTAGTGGTGTTTGAAACCATGAGACCACTAAGGGAGGAGAGAAAAATGAACGCCAGAGAAAATGAAGGAAAGATCATCAGAGAATAAGTTTGCATTTGCACTTGTGTTCATCTGTTACCATTGTGGAAGGACTTAGTACCGATAGCATGTTAAAATTGTGCACTGAAGCTCTGGCCTAACATGTTTAAAAGCAGAATCTGTGTGTGTGTGTGTGTGTGTGTGTGTGTGTGTGTGTGTGTGTGCGTCCGTGTGTGTGTATGTGCATGTGTGTGCAGTACCTTCAGTATGGGTTTCTTTAGCACTATGTCGGCCCTCTTGGTGACGTGTTGTTGCGAGGTCAGTAGATGATGGATCAGTTGCGGGATACTGTGGAAGCTTTCTCCATCCAAACGATAGAGATTCTACTGACGCACACGGAAAAGCATTTACACGAGTGAACTGAGGTGCAAACACACAGAAAGGAAAATCTTCACAACATAATGAGCAAAACATATAACAAAATTTTATTTTTTTAATTGTTTATTTTAACTTGCATCTGTCTTGCACTACCCACACGAATCTAAACTTAAGCGTCATTTGTTGAAAATAAAACCTGGTAGAAAGTAGTCTCGTGTCATTCATGTGCCATCATAACTTCCTCTTGTATAAATAAACTTAGGAAGGAAATAGCACATCTAAGTCTTTTAGCAGCATCAGTAACTGTGCATGCATATTTAAAAATGCATGGTGTGAAAAGTATAACCCCACACAGTGTCAACATACTGTGTGCACTGTGTGTAAAATGCGCAGATTTACTTACATTCATGTTCTGAATGAGGAAATGTTTGCAGGATCCATCCCACTGCACAGAGAGCACATAACCCTGCTTCTCTTGACTCTTCCTCACCAAGAAGTCGCCGTTATTCTTGAGCAGCTGCTGGACCTCCAGTCTGGGAATGGCTCCATGGTACCAGTCCTGCTGCCCCAGAGGACGATCTACCTCCTGCACCGAGGCGAGCACCGGAAGCACCTGGTGGCCGGGAAGAGCGAAAAGCAGAATCCTTAAAGTCGACATGAATAATGAAACAATCAGAAGTGATAGAGGATAGATTTTAGGGCGATCCAGGAGAGATTATATTGAGTTACTTCAAAGAAAAGTCTGTAATACTTTAAAGTCTAGCTGCACCACCTTCCATGCCTCCAGGGTATCACAGAGTTGGGAGCTGGAGAGCGAGAAGTAGTTCACACGTTAAGAAAAACTGCAAATAATTTAGGCTCGAAGTCCAGCGCATTATAGATAGTAAAAGATTATTTGCTCAAAATGATCCGTTACAGGATTCTCACAGTTGTTTTCATCCTTCTCACAGTTTAAAAACTGAAGGATGACTGCATATCCAGTTGACAGCTTGTGTGCAGGACAGCTGGGTCATGGCCCCGCATGTGTTAAAATGAAATGTAAACTGCCTGCCTGAGGAGTAAACTTGGTTTTGGGTCAGGCTGAATTTCGAAAGTAGTAACTTGACCGACAAAGCTGACCTCAATAAGTCCAGTGATGCCTTCAGGAGCACGAGACCCCAAAGAAAGATCACATGCAGGAGTGAGCTCAGTCGTGCAGAGGATGCACGATCAAACTCTGCCACTTTCTCCAAAACATGATGAATTGTTTGTTGTGTGGTAAGAAGTTTGAGTGTACAAAAACGGGCACTGCAGTTAAAGTTGGGGGCAGGGAGGTGAAAGAGTGGGAAGGGGAAGTGTCCTTCAGCTGGAACAAGTGTCCTTCCCTCTATGATGTCCTTCAAAAACATACTAGGAAATAGAAATTGTAGTGTGTGAGCAATGTGACGCCAGACACTTTCACCATTTGTGCTCCATCTATCTCGGTCCTGTGTGTGATTATTGTGCCTTGATTGTAAGCCAGTGTTTAACTTACCTCACATTTGGGTTTAAAGAGGCCACTCAGATTGTTTATGATCCCGTCAACAAGGAGTTTGGAAGAGGTTTGGCTGTGGTCCTGACAAAAAACAAGATCCAGAGCAAATCATGTTGGTCAGTAAAAAACTCAAATTACTGGTAAAACCTGAATGTCATCTCCTCCCTAGTTTCTTCCATTTCTTTACTGCTACTGTCAAAAGAAAAGCAAAAAAATGTATGGAAATGTACTTTAGAGTATAAGAGCATTTCATTCTATATTTATTGAGTAGGTACAGTTAGTAGTACAAAAAAAGCAGGGACTTGATTATTGGTAAACTCAGGCAGTGAAAAGAGTTAGTTGTTACAGGAATAGCTGAAACTGAAGTCAAGAGATCACCAGAGGTGTCAGGTTTCCTTTAGGGAACACAAATATCTCTAACATTTATTCAATGCCAATGATCTGACTTGATTTTAATCTTTTGCCTTGGAGTGAGTTGGTATTGTCTGCAAACCCAAGAAACTACAGAGACATAAGACAGACAGCATGTGATGTCTCGAAAGTTGTTGTTTTAGTAAGAGCTCCACAGCTGGCATAGTAACAAAAATTTTATCTTCAGCATCTTTCTGTCAGTGAGTGTTTGGGACCCAACACAAATTTTGAACTTGAGCTAAACTTGGATCTTGTTGACCTTGGACTTAATATCCAATATGCTCTGAGTTATGACTTCCCAAACAGTGTTATGTTGTTATGTTATGTTAAACAGAATTATGACACCGCTGTTACAAAACTGTGGGTAAACAGACTGTGGTATTCTGTGATCTAGGTTTAGACAAATTACAGAAAGGAAGACTGGCTCTAGGAGTTCATACAAAAATGATGTCCTCTTCCCACTAAAACTAGTTTTACTCGTCTGTGTTTCAACATAACATCGTTCTTCCTCATACCTTGGCTTATCTTCCGAGTATACACATAACACATCAAGTCTTTTTTTAAACCTGGCTCGCTGAGGCCTGATAATTAGATCAGGAGCTAAAAAGAGACAAAGGCAACAAAGACTCTGGCAGAGAGAACATACATTGCATATGTTGGATGAAAGTGAGACGGTGTCTGTGTCCAGCTTCAGAGCAGAGGGAGGTTCTTTGGTTCCCAGCTGCTCCAGTTTCTCCTTCAGAAGACGCCTCTGAACCTCCAGTTTGGCTCTCACGCCCTGAGAGAGAGCGACCTGCTGCCGGCACTCCTCCAGCGCATGTCTCTTACTGAACTGGTAAACCCTGGACAGAGTCAGGTAAGATGAATTATATTAGTGCATGACTATTATAGTGTGAGCAACCAAAATGGCAGCCCTATTCAATAAAACAACACAACTGACCACACATATATCAATAAATAGTCTCTGTGCAAATAGGTGTACAGATGCTCCTATTGACTAATGCAATCGATGAGAAGGCTTCTCTAGCGACAGCTTAGGCGGCCTTGCTCCTGGACTTTGAGCATGTAAGACCAATAAGACGTCTAAAAGAAAAAGTGGGAATGAATGAAATCCTTTTTACCAGTAAACACAAGGCTCAGCTGAACAGGGATGGCTAGTGGATGGCACACTAAACTCTTAAAGAACACAAGGGTAGAAAAATGCTGTTACACCCCCACTGACTGTCTCAACTTCAAACTGTGCTTTGTGCATGTACCCAGTCACCTCCAAGTCCCAATAAGCAAATGCAAACACTACATTGATATGCAGAAACCAACCGGTGCTGTTCTGTAACAAGACTATTTGCCCCCAGTGAGTCACTTACTTTGGGGCAGTTTAATTAGAGCTGAAATAATCAATAAAGTGACAGGAGATAGAGCATCAACTATCACTGCAGTCATTTTTCAAGCCAAAAAGGGAGGTTGCCTGCTTTACACACATCAATCCAGAGACAGGGACTTTGTCTCTAATTCAAAGAAGAACTACTGATGAACCTTTCGAATCAACTGTTGTTTCCAAGGTCATGAACCTACTGTTAATTTTACAGCTATAGTTGAACATTTTGAGAAATATGCTCACTTACTGTCTAGCAGAGAATTAAATGAGTGTTTAAATAAGTTGTCAGGCAACCAGCAGAGACTCCATGAAGTTACATGACATGTGAGAAAAATTGTCTGATGTGTTGTCGCCTGTAACACCCCAGCTAGTCAGCTTCACACTTCTGTATTTGTTGAATAATTATGATTCTGTTCTCTTTGGGCAGAGATGGGCAAACTGAATCTCCTTGTTTCTAGTTTTTATGATAAACTTAGTTGACCTACTGCTGGCGTTAGGATTATGAGATACACAGAAATATGAGTGGCATCAATCTTCTCATGTAAATCAGAACGAGAGCAAATAAGCCCATGTTCTCACAAAAACGTCAAAATGAAAAAGAAGATTTGACGTGTGGGCAGACTCCATCTGCTGATGTCTTGCCAACAGTAAAGAACTGCTTTGTGAGGGCCAAACGCTAACACAAATCAAAGAACGCTTCATCAACGAGAAACTTCAAAATGATCTCAGTGTAAATGTATGTGAGAGAGCCACAGAAGCGAGCGTGCTTCTGACAATCTAACAGTTTCTCAAGCCAACTCAGATACAAGAAGTCACACCAGGTCATCCTCGTACGGCACGTCACAGTCGATTTACAAAATGTTTTCTCAAAATGAAAACCAAAGGGCAGCATAACCTCACCGCTCCTCCCTAACGCCACAGCCATATGTGCTCCCCAGCTGCACTTAAAAGGAGTAAACTTTTTTTGCAACACTTTGTTTCCAGTTGTCCTCCAGGAGCTTGTTAATGACTCGATCACTCCCACAGGACTGTGAACCTCTAACACCTTCAGACAGCCTCATCAACCAAGACAAATGAGGGGGTCGAGCTCCATACTCTGACCATACCGTTGTATTATAATTCATACTGCACTTACAGCCTCCTGAGACCACGCTGGTTATTAGCTGTTGCTGAGCCAAGAGCATATCAAACATCCCCCGATGGGAAGAGTTGCCAGCAGGGGCAAACTTCAGTGATTTGTTTTTATTCTGAAGACTGACCTCTGAGGACAGCATCAGAGCATTGTTAAGTCTTCTCACCTCTGGCCCTTCTTGACCCCTTCCCGCTCTGCCTCCAGTTCCAGCTCCAGCTGTTCGACCGAGGTCTGCTGGGAGCCCAGAGTCCGAGCCAGGTCCAGCAGCTCCTCCTCCAGCGCAGTCAGTCTGGGATAAGGAAACAGAGAAACAACACGAGGAGAGGAAGTAATTGATGCAAAACAGCCAGAGGAAATAGGAGGTAAAAAAAGAGCAGTGAGGATAAAAAGAAGGAAGTAGTTGAGATGTTGAAAAAGGAAATTGGAGTTGATTCATCTGGTCAAGAGCGCTTCATTTGTCCTCACTTGTGCTGGATTGTCTCGAGCGTGAGGTCATTCAGCTCAATCTCTCTGGGCTTTAGCCGCTCAGTGTCCTCCAGAAGACTGCAATCAAACTCGGCGCAGGCGGGAATCTCCCCCACAGACCTCCAAACACAAACACACAGTCGTCAGTATCATCGCTCTGCAGAGCGAGCTGTCATGATTGCATTATTGCCGTCTGAGAGGAAGCTTTCCCTCAGTCTACCTGTTCTGGTGGATGAAGCTCTCATACTCTCTGTGAGGATCGATGGCTGTTAGAGCAGAAGACATTTCCCTGTGGAGTCTCACCACTTCGTGATGGAGGAGGGTGGAGATGTCAAAATACTCCTGCAGGATCTCCTTTCTGGGTCAGTGGTCACGAAGGGAAAAAAGAACAAAAAACAAAATACAGACAGATCATGACATGTTCAGTCATTGCAGGAAAGATATTTGAACGTTTTTGCTAGTTTCAAACCAAACCCTGTTTACACCAAATTACAGAGTTTGCACAACACAAGAATTTCCAGGTTGGTTAGTTGATTCTAAAACTGCGAAGATTAATTGATGGACAGAAAACTAAAAGGCTTTTATTTTGACTGACTGTTCAAGTCATTTTTCCAACAAAAACATAATAAATGTGTTTTTTTCAGGTTCTTAAAGGTGAATTTTTGTCACATTTTTTGGTTTTGAATTATAATGATCAGAATGGGTTTTTTATCTAACCCATACGAAGACATGTAAGGAAGTCATCAGTTATTGCTATGGACGTTTTGCATAATCTTTTATAGACCAAATGATTAATTTACTAAATAAATGGGAGGTTTATCAATAAAAGAAGCAATCATTAGATACAAAAGTAAGAAAAGCTTTGTTGTATTTGTGGGTGATGTTTGGTAGTTGATCGGTTTGTAGTCAGTAATGGAAACATGGATAAACTTTGGCATCATAGATTACGCTTTTGAGGTCAGCCTGTCTCGCTTGTAATTATTATGTGTGAGAATGGAAACCAGTCCACCAACAGACAAGTCCACTGTGGCATGCGTGATCTTACAGTATGAGCACCATCTCTTGCTGCAGGGTCTGCAGAGCGCTGAGCAGGGCGGGCTGGATCTGACTGAAGTGGTGCTGATGGTAAACTTGAGCGGCTTGCACAGACAGCACGTACTCATTGTGCAGCTCGTGGAGTTTCAGAGAAGCCTTGATGTACCGCTCTTTGGCCTTGTCACGGTCTTTATCTGCACGCAGGAAGTGGATGACAAGCAGTATTGTACCACAGCGGAAATGCTCTTGTAACATTAACACTGATCACAGCAAGGTAAAAAAGAGAAATGGTCAGACCATTCCATCAGTGCGAAACTGACTTTGTTAAGAGTGAGAGAGAAGTTTGTGATGGTAAGATTCCCCACCTTTACTGGCCTCGTGGTACTTCCTCTTAGCTTGTGCTGCATCTTTCGCTGCCTGTCTGTAGCTGCTCTTCAGCTTCTCCAGCTCAGTCTGGGTCACCTGAAGCAGCACACAGACACACATACAGATGGAAAACAAATGATGCAAGGATGGGTGTTACTGAGAGGCACTATTCCTGCGGTTAAAAGTGGCCTTGCTGAGCATAAGTGTCAATAAACAGGAAGTGGATGGTGGCCATTTCATGTTTCATTGCAGAGGAACATGAAAGAAGTCACATGAGGAAGTGATCTGACCTTTGTTGCGCGACAGGTAGTAATACATCAAAATTCCACTCAATTGCTGCACTCACACTGTTGCTCAGTTGCAATCGCCACATAAAATCTCTTGTACAACCACACAAGTTTGCAAGCAAAACCAAAGCTGCCACAGCTTTGTTTTTCACAGCAAAGTAAGACAATTAAAACCAACTGAACAGAATAAGAAAAAAAAGTGCCAGCTAGATGTCCAATCTGCGACCCAACATGGATCACTGAAAATGAACACATCATTTGCCTGATGTAATTGGGTAATAAAAACTGTGCGGAGCAGCCACCAGTTTGAGACAGCGTCTGAATGCATTTGCACACACTCTTTCCAGTCTATTGAACCTCATTTCATTTGACTGCTGTCAATTTATTAAGCTTCCACTGCAATGCTCATGTGCATGTCAAGATAATATACCCCCGTTCCAAACACAACAAAGCAACAGGTCCTGCTCAAACATGCATAATGGTTGTTTAATATGTCTGCTTTTATCCAGAAGTACAAAAAAATATATTTCAAACTGATTTTGACAACAAACTCTAGAGTCCCACAGAAAATAACCTCAACAAGCCATTTGGAAGCCGAGTAGTGTTTACAAAAAAGAGTTGCTTCATAAAACACAGAGATATTGATGGTGAGTTTTAAGTGTATTACAGCTTAAAAAATGAAAAAAAGGAAATGTGCGACAGTATATCATATTAGAATAAGCAAAAGACATTTTGATTGGTTTAGCTTTTATTTGGGTGTTTTGTGAATGTGTGTTGTCTGTTCATGTTCCAGAGTAAAAGGGAGTAAAACTGCCAACCACAAGAAAATCAAATGAGCAAAACTTCAGTCAGCTGCTTCTTTTTAGCAGTGAGCTGTCTTATCACAGTCAGAGATCTGACTGGGTGGGTCACCTGCCTTTAGACACGACCGTAACAATGCTAGACTTGAGTGTGTGTGTGTGTGTGTGTGTTTTAGTCACACACCTTGTTGAGTTCCTGCCTCAACAGGTTCCACTGATCTGCGTAGGTTTTGCGGAGTTGCTGTTTGTCTCTGATGAGCAGCGTTAGTTTGCTGACAGGACCATCCAGGAGATCCTCAGAGCGCTTCTTCATCATCTGACTGAGAGAGTCCGTCTGAGAGACCAGCACCCCCCACGACTGACAGACAGACAAAGGTTAGGGAGGCAAAACAAGAGGGAATGAATAACACATTTTAACTTCCAGTCACATCTGTATTTCTAAGTAAGGATTATAAAATCTTTTTCTGGTATCAATACAGCTAACAAATGGTTATTTAAAATAAATAAATAACAAAAAGTTTTAGCTTATAACTCCTAAAGGAGGGGCAGAAATAAAATAGTTTATTTCTGTGATAAGATTTTTCACCATTGTTTTTAGGAAACTCTTTTGGATGTTTTCTTTCAGCTTTTAGTCCACTGAAACCAAAACCAAAGCATTCACATCATAAGCTGACTTCGGATAAAGGAAGTATGTTTTTCCCAATATGATCTCATATGGGTGCAACATTAGTTTATGTGTTTTTCAGAGGACCACCAAAATAAACTCTTCAAATGGGAAACACTCATGTTGGTCAATTCTCTGATTCTCATCAAGATTTTTAACCTCATCTGAATTTTGTAAACTAAAATGAAATAAAATCTGAAATGAACTGAAGTCTCACACTTGAGCATTGTTGCACACTGTACCGTATAGATATCTATAAGACGTCACCTTGTTGAGATGGCTGATGTAGTCCACTCCTGCAGCGAGCTGGGGTCGGTCCAGCTTCTCCACCATGACAGCCATGTGATGCAGCTGCACCGAAAACTCACGCTCACTCTTAGCCCGCTGACCCATCCACTTTTTCATAACCTCCATCAGGTGAAGCTCTGAGTCCAGCAGCCGCATGACAGCTGCATGTGCCTGAGGGCAGCGCAGGTCCTCTCCAAAGCCCATCTCTGAATATTTGAACTCCCCTCACTGCCAGGGATTCCTTTGTCAGCAGTAAGTGCTACAGCACCTTCGTCTTGTTATACGTGGGACAGAAACAAAGCTGTGAGCTCAGGCAGCTGTCAGTGACCATATGTAGTTATTTCTCTGCAGCCACATGAGGGTTTCATTTCCCTGTGAGCAAAAAAAAAAATGTACAGAGCCTCATGTGAAGCAGAACTTCCTCATGCCTTGTTGAAAGTGTTTGTGCTTGTCACTGTAATTTTGCTTTCAGTTTAGGACCAACTTTTCTTATTACTGTTGTAAAAGCATAAATCATCCACAAGCACCAGATCATTTTGAGAGTAGGATGTAACTGGGGGTGTTTTCACAGCTACTGTAGTTAAGTAGTATTTTGGGGTCATTGTATTTTATTGACAGATTGGAAAGGAGGAAAACATTGTACTTTTTACTTTACTACTGTAGTTAGCTACTTTGTTGATTAATATTTCATATACAAAGGTTAAACTACCCAGCAGTAAGGTGGTTCAAACAGCAAAGCCTCAGCTATTTACAACAATAAATGATGCTCACGTATCAGTGCATCAGTACTAATTCACTATTATACAACAACAGACCACTCACAGCGCTTCACCTTTTTAGTATTTTAACATCACTGATTGCTGCTTCCGCTTTGGTAAATTAGGTGAACACTTCTTCTTAATATGAAATGAGTGTGTTTGTGTGCTTGTGTGAACAGCTGGTGAAAAGGCAGCAGTGTGGCTTCAATATTTACCCGCAGTGTCCTGAAAGCCTGAAGCAGGCAGGCGCAGGTTTATTTCTGACCCCAATATACTTTGCTACGTTAAATGGGTGAAAAAATTAAATGAAATGTATTGCCAAGTGCTATTTATCTTTGAGCAGTGGTTGGTTTGTTGAAGTTTCCTCTGGATGTTGCTGACTGTTTATCGCTTTCAGACCACAGCAGACTGGGAAGACTATTGATGGTTTTTGTTGCATAAAATAAAGGTTTGTTTTTCATTTTAGTTTTGCCACAGTGTGAACACAGTCTCACTCCATTACTTGTATTTCTGACTTGGTTAGTGTCTCCATTATACATGATGGAGACAAAAGGAGACACAACGCCGTGCAGCTCAGACATGTTTTACAAACCACAGAGGAAATGTCACCTTTTATGTTTAGGTACAGTAAAACAGAGCTGTAGGTCAAGGTAAAGTCTTCTACGTGGTGGTTAGAGGCAACAAATAATCGTGCTGCACTAAGTGAAACTGTCACTGTTGACTCAATATCTTGTCACTTTAGTTGCAGCATTCATGTTAATGAAAACTGCTTTCCTTTGAACTGCAGGTTAGTGGCTGGGAAGCATTTAAGCACATTTACTCAGGTACTGTACTTAAGTATAGTTTTGAAGTTGGCCTACCCATATTCAATAATATTTCCATTTTCTGCTGCTGTATACTTCTACTTCACTACATTTCAGAGGGAACAACTGAACTCTTTAAATCCAAACATTTATCTGATATCTATTGTTGCTAAATACTTCTCAAGTAGAGATACAAAAAAAATAACACATGATGGTGTATAAATACAACAGCACTTTTTAAAGATTAAATCAGTGGCTTCAAACCTTTGACTCCTCGCAGTAAGAATGCAGGACTGCAGCTGAGAACTAAAAGCTTCTGTCAGCATAATAACATGTTCACAGTGGAAACACTGAGGTGCTGATGTTTATTAGGTTCACTGTCTTAGTTTAATGCGTTAACATGCTAATTAGTGCTAACCACAAAGCACAGTCATTGAAAAATGTATTTTTGACCTGGTGATCATAGAGGAGAGGTTAAAGGTTAAACTAAAGTTGTTACAAGTCATCCTGAGGGGACGTGAAGGTTTTCACCAAATTTCAGTCATCAGCACAAATTGCAGCCTCGTGGCTGAGCTGAAAAATAATATGTGATGACTAAAATCAGTATGTTTTAACTTCTGGGCAAAATGAACGTCAACCCATCTGACTGCTGTTTGTCTGTCTGATAGATTTTAAGTCTGGACCAAAGCAGTGGGATTATACTGAACTCCAAATCTTCAATTTCAAATGATGAATTTGAGCAAATTCTGTAAAACATACAACTTTGCCCAGTAATTTAGAATTCACTAAAACCCAATTAATATCATGAAATTGTTATTTATTTCAGAGCATTGTTATGAGCATTGTTTTTTGTGCTCACTGTATTGTGTAATAGGCCTGTTTTCACAACAAACATTATGTAATAAAAGTAGCATAATGAAATAATAATGGACTCTACCATTACTAAAAATAAGAATGATGAAACATCATTATATGGTAATTATGGTTTTAGATGGTTATATTTGCATCTGAGTGTCCATATTCGACTACTGTATCTGCACTCGCAGTAGAGCAGCCAGCATGATTATTTGCATCCGGGTGTGTGTAGATGACAGCACTGTTTGAACGCACACGAGAGATAGATGAGGTTAATGCTGTGAAAGGGTCCAAACTACAATCTTCTTCTAGATCAACATAACTAGTTTAGTTGCTTACACCTCACCAAACTGTTACTGAAAGCTGAAATTAAATAATAAGTAAACTATCTGTCAAATTAGTAAGTCATAAAAAAAAGTAATAAAGTTTGAATGCGAACCCCAATCACCTGATTATAAATTATCCTGCGTTTGATCCATTCAACCAACCGAACTTCCTGTTCTTGTGCACTTTGTAGCTCTTTATATATCACCTGTCTTCCTACAGCAGCAAGGCCTGATCACTGTGAACAAGGGGAAGAGGAACTACTGATGAAACGCAGTCATCTTTTCTTTTTCTTTTTTTTTAATATAGTAGATAAAATTTGCTCCATCTTCACCAGCTTCAGGATTTAAGTGATGTACATGTTAATGCAACAATAATTAACATCCAATAAGATAATATCTATTGAATATGCAATTCTTTATTGAGAGTAGTACTTTTTTGTCATTTTAAGTATATTTTTGTACTTCAGTAAAATTTTGAATGCAGGAGACTAGTAGCTTTATGTTTGCTCATGCTTGTGATAAAGGTGAGGACCAGACCCAGCTGCTGAATCCTGAAACTCTGACTCTGAGTGCAACAGAGAAAGAGCCTGTGGTCACTGAATCAGTTCAAAGCTCCGTGGTATCTGGCCAAATAAGATCTCCATAACTCTCATGCAGCTGAGAGCCGAGATCATATGAGGAATAACCATGAAAAGTCAGTCCAAAACCCAACAGACCAAAAACAACAGTAATGACACCACTTAGGGTTCAGCCGAGGACCTGCACTGATAAAAAGAAAACTGCATTTCTGTTAATTATGTGGAAAACACAGACAGGACATCTTTAAGGCCTGTGGAGAAGGATTCTGTCAGAGGTCAGACTTGAAGAGACACAAAGAATCCACACAGACGAAAAAACATGTCTGTGAAACCGGCAGGATATTTTTCAAATGGAGAAGTCACCTGACAAAACACGTCAGGACTCCCACAGGTTAAACTCTACGTTGCTGCTGCAGTCTCAGAAAAGGTTTCAAGATAATATCACATCCCTGACAAAACAAACAAACAAAAAAAAAGACCCAGACACATGAGACAGCAGATTCCTGTGAGGAGTTCACAAATTAACTAACATGCTGACAACACGCCTCAAAGGGAGAAGTGATGCTCCATCCAGACTAATTGTCATGAAATATGGACCTCAGGCTGTGGACTCTTCATCTTGATCATGAGGAACAGGCAGTGGCGGAAAATAAGTCCATTAACTCAAGTACACTGTGATCAAGTGCAGTTTATATGTACTTCTTCCATGAGATGTACAAAAAATTGAAATAAGTAGAATATTCACAATGTATAATTATGATATATTATTTTTAAGTGGGTCATTCTGTGTAAAGAATATTTTTACTAATGGCATTTTGAGTTTATTTTGATGATTATGATCTGAGCATTCAACAATGCATCATATTTTATGAATTGTGTTTGTATCCAAAACCTTTTTGTAAAATGTTTTTAGTTAAATTTGTTAACGCGACACAATGGAACTTTTCATGTTATGTTGTTTTTCTTGGTCCCTGAGGACAAAGTGGTGCTGTTTCACCAAATGTTAGGTCATGTCTCCTCCACTTCACTCCCTACTGCGAGGAGACTCGTTCATCAGGAGGAGAGCAGGCGGCAGCTCAGGAAACAGATCTTCAGTTAGCAGCTGAGGAAACTTGAATTCAGCCAGAGCAAACCCCAGTGAAGTTATGTCAGACGTCACAGAAAAATCTGGCCCAGTGGCAGACATTTTTCAATAACTGTGAGAAACTCATAAAAATAGCCTGTCTCTCTGCTATTAGTCTTGTTTTTTTGCCTATTTAGTCTTAATTGCATAAAGAGGCATTAGTATTAAATTGAGACTCTTTCATAGCCAGTTGAAAGGCCATAGAGGTGATTTAAAATAAGTACCAAATGGAAATGTTCAAGTCAAGTACAAGTGTCTCAGTATTGTACCTCTAATGTATCCGTTCTTCTACTGTACATGCAGATTTCTCCTCTAACCTTCAGATGGTTTTTTTTGTTTGTTTCTTTTTTTAAACTGCTCAAGGATTGTCATGAAATTTAATCAGGATAAACTGTAATGCCCTTTGACAGAGCTGCTGGCAGGCTGTAGACTGTAGAATAAGTCCATTTACTCAAGCATACATGTGTAAATGCAGTTTATAAGCATTTGTCCAATGTGACTTACTCATAAACTAAATAAGTACAATATTCATAATGTATATTATTTTTAAGTGGGTTGTTCTGTGTAAAGACTATTTTTACTACTGACACTTTAAGTATATCATGATATTATTCATGATCATGATAATTTTTTTTTATTGGAATACAGTACCTTTATTTGCCACAATATTTCTATAGTGTGTTGCTACTGTGCTTAAATAAATGAGTACTTCTACCACAGAGTGCTAGCTTTGAGGCCAGCATGTGATTGAGACACACGCAAGAAAAATGCATGCTATAATGTCCCAGTATTTCACAAATAAATGTTCACAAAAACAATGATTAAAGAGAAGTCCAAAAGTGAAGACAAATTTATGAAGCAGAAATTTGTTTTCCTTTTTGCTCCTCTGTAAATCATCTCATGACTCCTCAGCTTTATTTTGCAGCCCACTGGAGTGGACTCTGTGAGGAAACACTGAACTACCCAGCTGTATATAAAGTAGTTAAACTTGGCTCCACTTCCAACATCTACAACAGTATCAAGCAGCTCAAACAGATTGATTCATCATTGTTAATTTAACATCTAATTCATCAGTCTCTGTAGAACGAGTATGTTTATTTGAATCTTCAGGTTTTACTGACAACATTTCTGTACTTCCTTTAAGTAGGATGTTGAATAGAAGAGTTTCAGTGGTAAGAGTTTCTTTTTACACTGTTCTTTCATTTAAGGGATCTGAGTACTTCTTCCAACACTGTAGTTTTCTTACACAAATCCACATTAACATCAAGCGCCTTCCATTTAATAAAAACACATTCAAATTTGCATAGATCTTTATTTTAGTAGAATCTATAATTGACATCAATTAAATAAAAAGGAGAAAAACAAGAGCAAAAAAAATTTTAAATTACAAGAAAATTACACTGCACCATTCATATAGTACAAAAATAGGCCTTATTTTAGAGTTATGTCCCATGTAAGATAGTCATTCTTGTACATTATTCATAGGTCACAAATCTGTAAGGTACTGTGTGCAGCCACAGGCCGGGAACCTCACGAGGAGGCGGGAGGAGGTCACCAGAGTCGTCTGAGGCTGCTCCACTAACCGTCCCACACCCCCCACCCCATTACAAAGTGTTTCATTTATACTTAAACAAGCATGTGCACACACACAGATCGGATTCAGCCCTTAAGTTAATGGAGATGGGATACATTCTACCTCCTCCGTCCACAGCTGCTGAACATACACTGTGTTACTGCAGATCTTCCAATACAAGAAAAGAATAAAAACAAAAACAAAAAAAAAAAAAGGCAGAGACGACAGAACAATATCAACAAAAGACTCTGAAGTGAAGGGGTTGATGGGCCGTGACGACCTGAAAGCAACACGTCATAACACTAAACAGACAGCATTAAAATGATTGTCTTTGGTTATGCCAAAGATATTGCTCCTATTAACTCCATCCGACTTCATATTGATCACCTCAGACTACATCCTAAGGCAGGACCGAAGCAACACCAAGCTCCACATTAAATAACTCAACTGTGTGAAGAAAAAGCCTCCATCACTCCCACGATCGTCTTTCTTTACAGCCAGAGGAGACAATTTGCAACTAACGCAATTTTTTTTGTAACATTCCTGTTAGGACATGAAAAGGGATTCACACTTCAGTGAAGTGCAAGCTTCATAATTACGAGCTGCTTTCCAGCACAATTAGAGAACCTCTTCTTTCTTTAGTGTGTGGTTTCCATCACCTTCTTGCACTGAAAGAGTGAGCTGGCTGCTAATGGTTTTCAGCAGCACCCTGCGCTTTAGAAGCACTAGCTACTTAATGCTGCCCGCATTCATGATTTTCTTAAAAACTGAACACTTGAATGCACAAAGCTCCGGTTTAAAGTTTTCTGAGTTTTTTAAGCTGTAGTGAATACAACATCGAGCGAAGATGAATAAATCATTTTGTCAGTGCACTTGAGGGGCCACTGGATTTTGTCTAAACACTGCAAAATGTTGTGCATTAGGAGAGATTTCATTTTTTCTGGAAGCAATATAAATCTTGTGGAAGGGAAGATGCACGATGCATAATGCTGACAAGACCGAGAATCAATTAGTAATTACTAATTGCAACAAATTGGTAAGAGGTCCACATTGCACTACTTACAAAAAAAAAAAAAAAACAACTCAGAGTTTAAGAAAATAGTTTATGGAAGCAATTTTGGTGACACATTAGGCCATTATCTGTTGTTTACACACTCACACTGAGCTGGGAAGTCAATAAGAGTTTGTGGCTGAAGTCTGAAGTTGCAATTATTACATTTTTAAATTACCAGCCTCCTTAAATTGGGGCTAATCAAAGCCTAAATGGTAGTAGGCACAAATGTACATCAGACAAAGCCACGCAACACACACTCGTTATTCTGCAGCCACATCAGCTTTGTTCCTTTAGAGCACACTTTCCCTAAATCCACCTTCTCGGGTTGGTTTCCAATCCAGTTTAGCGCTTCCTGGCTGAAACTGCCGCGATAAGCCAAATGTGCTACACCTGCACTGGCCATCTGAAATGAATTAAGCTTCCTGGCTCAGTGCTGTGTTCGAGAGCGTACATACCAATCATCCTCTGCGCTTTTGAACAGGATGTTGGCAGGTACTGGACTGAGACTCTTTATCCTCGGCTATTCTTATATTTTTTTCTCTCTGAACACGCTTTTACAATTTAAATCACATTCAGCCCTGCATATTTATGAATAATACCTTCTGAGAAGGCTTCCCAACACAAGTAGTTAAATTAAAATTGATTTGCATTGTGTGCTTGTGCCCCCAAAATCAAGGAAAGTGACTGATTGTCAGACACATATTTAAAAACAAAAGAGGTCTTCACCTCTGATGGAGTCGCCCAGGTGGAGTATGAGAGGCGAGGAGAACAATCGACAATTTTAAGTTGATTTAGCACTTAAATACTGGCCAACAAGATGTACGGACAATCCTTCCACCCGTTCTATTTTCAATAACAGGTTTTAAATCCTGAAGGCAATACATTTTAGGAGAGATAGGAAGTTCGGGAGACCAAAATTTACACAGCAGCTTAACAGTGTCTGAATTGCAATTACGTGTTTGTCTTCTGAAACATAAATCTGACTTACACACCTGTCCCCCTAAATCTTTGCCAAGACACGTTTTCATATCTGGCCTACATAAAATTTGACCTCTATAATCATTTAACAGCTCCTCTAACGGCACATGAACCCTTGCTGAATGATATGAGAGGTAGATAAAAAGGATGAGTATGCATGTCATCACCATGACAACCTCTCTCAGCAAGCTCCGCAGTTTTTGTACTGGAAATGAAAAAAAAGAAAATTATCATAATTTCCACAAAGTAGAAGAGGAGATCAGTGGATTCAAAATGGCTACTCTGGATGAAATCACTAGATGCATATTTTAGATGATACCCAGCCCCGGAGAAAAATCACTTTAAAAACAATCTTCCCTAAAGGTATGATTAAAATCTCTCAGAATAAATAGATGCTGCTGTAGCATTCAGAATATAATTAATTGGCAAGTACGCTGAAGAGATAATCTGAAATTCAGATTAGATGAAGACTGGAGGGAAAGTGCAGAGACACTGATGAGATGTGGAGTCTCCACCACAGGTTTCCTCTAAACACTGCTCAAGATTTAAAGAGGAGAGAGGAGGCTGCGAGACGGAGGAGAAAAGGAAACCTTTCAGAGGGCAGATAAACATTTAAACTAAACACACACAGGCACACACTCATTCACACACACACACACAAGCAAAATTTCAGTCATTATGATATGTGGCATGTGTAGTGTGTGTTTGTAGTGCTAATGTGCTCCAACTCAACAACAAAGGGGGGGGAAAGCGTCAATGTTTTCTTTACTGAGTCTGCTCTGTCAGGAAATCAATCACATGTAACTCAGCACCTGCCAGCCGCTTTCAGAAGCTCGTCAGCAGACACATATTGTTGTGGGTCCCGTCAGCACCTCGGCTGCTTCTCTCTCAGCCCCAGGACATGAGAACATCAGACGCAGAAATGAAATCAACCCCAGGGTTGATGGAGTGGCCCGTGTGCATTTCTTTTTCCTCCTTTCTTTAAATTCATCTTTTTTTATACCTTTCCGTGTGATGGTTGGGAGGTTATGACTGCAGGAGAATTTATAGTTTCCGAAATGGAGTAAGTGTCCATCTTGACCCGATCCTCCTGAAATGCTGGAGGAAGATTTGTTAGTTGTGTGACTCACAATTTGTTCTGCCAGAGCTGAGAGAGATCTTTCCAGAGTGTGTGTACAAAAAGAGAACTAAAGCCCCCCTCCCCCCTCCCGTCACACCTATATCAATAACTGTACAGATCTAAAAAAAGAGATGACTTTTGTCTGAAGGAAATACAAAACATTGTCTAATCATATAAAGGAAGCTGAACGCAGTCAGAAAGCTCTCAGGTGCACTGTTTTGACTGGTGACACGTGATTACACACCATTAAAGTCTGGACGTTTGCCTTGACGACGATTATGCTTTTGATTTGTGCAATTCTAAAATTGCACTTTGAAAACGTTAATCACTGCAGATAAGTGGTGCTTTTCCGTACAGATTTTGGACGTTGATGTCACTAAGCGGCACTTCGGAGAGAATCAATGCTTCCAAAAATCAGATTTCATGCCTCATAATACAATGTTCTGTTATCACTTCTTTAGTTAAAGCACTAAATGTGACAGGACCAGCTTTAGCTTCTCTATAAAGGGCACTACATTGTTCCTCAGATTTACATGCCCACATTCACACATACACAGGCATTCGGACATGCGTGCGCACACACGCACACATCTCTACTCCTCACATTCAACAATCTCGTCTGGCTACTGCACTGAGACTGATGGAAAGAGACAAAAAAGGGAGAATAAAGCAAATAATAATCATTTGTTTACTGTAACAAAAAAGGAGCTGGAGCTGGAGGGGAAAATGGACTCTGCACAGACAGACACTGTTACTGATTTAGGGCAAGAGGGGGGAGAGAGCCAGTTTAATAGAAATGCACCCAAGTGTGAACAGAGCAAAGCTCAGGCCCATCCTGAGCTCTGAGAGACAGCAGCTTCCCATCAGGTCTCCCACAGCGGAGAGGAAGACCAGATCTTGAAGCAGGACTCAGACAAGAACTCAGTAAGACAGAGAAAGAAAAAAAGGGATGAGAGACCAAAAAAAAAACGTGACAGGATAGTTACCACAGCCCCGAATTATCAGACGAACGTGGGGGTGAGATGATTTAAAAGCAGGAGAGAAGAAGGGATGTGGGGGAGGCATTAAAGAGCACTTTGTGTTTTGATAAAGGCAGTCCTCTCATTTTGGACGTCAAACTCTTCGTTTTCGGAGTCTGTGTTTACCTCATCATCCCCCCACACTGTCGGGATACCACGGTACGACACCACCCTATTTCCCCCAAGGCTGAAGCTGCCTCCAAGGCCGCCACCAGCCTCCAGAGAGGGCAGCTTGATGAGCGCGCCTGAACGCAGCTGCAGCAGCAAGAAAATGCCAGCAAAGGTGGCAATGATAGCTATGCAGCTGAGCACGGCGACGGTGATGGGCAGCCGAGAGCTCAGATCGAGCTGCGGCCCCAGAGTCCCTGGGCCCACCATGAAGCTGCCGGGGGACTCGCGCATGTACTGGTTGAGGTGCAGGCAGGTGCCAGAGATGGGGTCCAGGGAGCTGTGAGGGGGGCAGGACAGGCAGGCCTGAGGGCTGAGACTGCTGCATGTCAGGCAGGGCAGTGGGCAGGGCAGGCAGGCTGGGACGGAGGCTGGTGATATGAAGTTTCCAACTGTGTAGTTGAGGGGCTGCGAGCCCACTGAGAAGCCTGCTGGACATTCTTTCACACAACCCTGCTGAAAGAGGTAGTAGCCGGCGTTGCACTCTGTAACACACAGAAACAAAACTGAAATAAACAGCCACGCACACCTTTTCCCTCTTCGTATGAGTCAGACAACCCAAAAACAGAGAACCAGGATTCCTGCCCAGACAGTCAAGGCTCAGAGAGCACAGCTAACATGGTAAAGCACTGCTGTGTGTGACATTTCGTTATTTATTCAGCCATGGCTTGTTTGCAGTGCTTTAAATGTGAGAAAGTCTTAAGACAATTTTGCTTTCAAGTCACCATTTTCACCTTTGTTGGTGATACTTTTGCAAACTAAAAAAAGAAAAACTGATGACAAAAAGCTTTGCAATTTATATGCTGAGTGCAGCATGTTTAAGTCAACAGAGCCATTTCCATATGCAGCAGGTCCAGATGCAGACCATTGCTTGTAATAGCAATTAACAGACTTTGGGTGCTGGGGGTAACAGAGCTGAAAACAGGAGTGTGAGCCAACAGGAGAAGGAAAATGTAATTTACTGCAGGGTCTTGTCAACTTGTTCACACAGTGACAACTATAGCTGTGTGCCCTGAGTCGGAGAGCTCTGTGTACTATATGAGACATGATAATCATAACATATGATAATCAAAGATATGCTAATTGTATTCAGCTCATCCTCTAATAAATCTGTTTATGATCTTGTCCGTTAGTACGTCAGTACCTCTGTCAGCCTGTAGGGGTCACAATGTCACTACTTCAAAATAATAGCTGGACTTTGTTGAGTATCTGTGGAGACCTTGCCTATAGCAGTATTTGGATTAGGTAGGAGATGGCAGCATGGACAGCATTAAATTTAAATGAGATTATTAAAAAGGGACCTGGAGTCAAACTGTATTAGATCTCATCAGAAGTTAGATATGGATTGGAAAATCATACTTATGCCACAGCCACCTAATGGCATGACGTTTCCAGGAAGAGTTTGAATAAGATAATTGTATGACTTTTAAATGAGTTTGCCCACATTTTGCCGTAGAGACACAGAGCAGTCACAGACACTGCAAAGGGGTGCAGCTGAGCACACATAGTGTAATATTTCATCTTTGTTCAGCTCACAATATCCAGGCTACTTCACGTCACATCTCAAATGACTCTGTGCTACTTCTCAGCCATTATGACATTGCTGTAGCTTCCTGTGAGGAGCACACTGGGGACTAGAGATACCAGTCTTACCGATACATATCTGCCTCAGGTCCAAGGTCTTGCAGCTGCCATTGCCAGGCTGAGACTCATCGGAGGAGCTGGAAGACTCCGGGCCAGTGCCGTACAGCACCAGGGTGAACTGGGTCAGAGTGCCTGAGTGGAGAGATTGAGATGGAGATAAAAGCTGAAATTAAACATGAAGAAAGGTTGGCCTGTCAAAAACAGTGTGACTCTGGACCGGCGCTCCCTCAGATGGACTGTGTAATTGTATCCCCTTCTTATAGTAGACGTTTGAATTTGAATTCGTGTTATAAAGTGCACATCTCAGAGGTGTGAGCAGTTGTGAGAGGTTCCACTTTAGTTAATTGCTCTTTACTATGGAGGGAGGTGTGACACTGTTATCCAGATCTGTTTTCTGGGTATTTTTTATTTATTTATTTTTTGGCTTTTGAGTACTGTGTTGTGGGTGGACCCGCAACGTCCAGATGCTGAAAGTTGTCGCTGGAGGTTCCAAGGGCAAACACAACAAGAGTGAAGTACTCACTCTGCTTTATGATACTCCTTGCAATAAAAAAGAAAAAACTACTGCAGAGCTACATGGAATCAGCTTCACTGCTCCTATAAAGAGATCAAGGGCACAAGACCTTCGGAAACAGGGGGCACTTGATCTCTAATCTCCTGGCACTGAACTCTAGACTCAGATTCAAGTGTTAAATAACATTCACGTGAGGTGGCGGAAGCACCTCCGGTTTAAATCCACATGAAGACTTCTGCTGCATGTTGCCCTGCTCCGATGTATCATATTCAATATCATTTAGAATAAAAGTTCTTCAGGATTAGTTAATCAAATAAAACAAAAAAATAACATGAGATCAGTCTCCCTTTGGGATCACCACGATATGCGATAAACATCTTTCACTATTTTCTGAAATTCTATCGACAAAACAATTACATCAATAATCATAAGCTGCAGCACTATTTGAAAAACTGCCAACAGGTAGATGAACCTGGCCAACACAACAAAGATGCTTTACCGTAGTCACTGGCACCAACCACGTTCTCAATCTCTAGCGTCCACTCGCCGGTAGGGTACTCATCCCAGGAGTGGGTGGTCATGAACGCCCAGTCATTGAAACCCTCTGATGAGTAGTCATGGGGCCTGCAGGAAAACGACAAGGAGAACTGTAAAGAGTTTGCTTCTCTAACTTGCTCTGTATGTTTGTGCGGTTGTGCGTTTGTACCTGGGGTGCAGCAGCGTGGATCGCGTGCCGGCAGGACTGATGAGGTGGATAGCCAGGTTTCCCCTCCGGTTGTAGGACAGGGTGAGACGGGCTTGGACATGCTCCAACGAGGTCACGTGACTGTCCGTCCCGATGCAGGCATCCACACTCTTGTTGATCGTTAAGTGGCTGCCAATGTTCCTGTCAAACACGAGGAAGGGCACATGGAGAAGGCACGTTAAAGGCAGTTTTAGTTGTAGGTTATGTGATGCTAAAATCATTACCTGCTTGTTCTGAGCTCAGGATAAGCCACACTCCAGATAGTTGGTGTGAGTGTGACATTTTGCCCCTGGCCAGTATGTGAGCCTGCAAAGGGTGAAGAGTTTGTGGCCTTGAACAGGATTAATGTCTCACAACCTGTAGCATCAGCGTCCTCTGTGTAAGTAAAGCACCCACCTCTTTTTACTCCCCCCTCAAATCCGCTTAGGAGATTACACGCATCCACAACAATTCCAAGGAGGAGGAAGGCGTCAGGTTTTAGTGACTCTGAGGTGCCCAAATTATAGACAAGACGCAGAGTGATCACTAAACTGTCACGCTGTTTCAAGACATGGCCCCTCCGGGTTCAGTCTTATAAATGTTTCATGATGCATTAAAAGACTACATAAACACCTTTGACCTTTGAAGCAGCCTCACGTGCAAATTGTTCATTTGCAGCACTTTAATAGATGCCAACAAGTCAAACTGCGTGTCCGCATGATAATATACACAAATTGGTATTTGTATTTTGTGGTTCCAGGTATAGTCAGAAAACTCAGGAGAAGGAAATGTAAATTTATACAAATAGCTGCTGAGGTTGATCCATCACTGCCAGCTGACCGCTGCAGCACAGGCGCCTGTGATTTAAGGTCTGGGAGAAGCTAAATTTGTGGCCCTGTTGGAGGCATGGCATCTGTTTTTACAAGCACACACAGAAAAGGCAAAGGGAGGGACGTGCTACGGAGCTATAAAACAGCAATCTACCACTCAGCCACTGTGGAAAATCAACAAGTAAATCAGGGCAACTAATCAAGAGAGAAAGATGAAAACCTCCGGTCCTTCCTTTTTAGTAACAACATTTCAGCAGCAGGTGAAAATCACCTTGGTGATGATGGCAAACACTATTGCATGAAAATTAAAAGACCTCTGTAAGATAACAAAACGTTTTTCTATTTGGCATCAGCAAAACACAAACAAGCTAAAAGACCAACAGTGCACGAACAGTATTATTATATTTTTCAGCTTGTCTTGTCCTCTGGTTGAATTTGTTTTTTCACTGGCATTTAGCAGCTCACAGCAGTTGTGGTCCAAAGCATTGTGAAAAATCTGCGAATCACATACTCATTACAGATCATTTATTAGATTATGTTTGAATTAAATCTGTTTACAGCAATAATCTTCAAGAGAAGTCAAGCTTGCATTTTAGTCCAGTGTGTATAAAGCTTTTCAGAACCATCAATTAAAAAAATATTCTGAGGGATATCCAAAACTTAACAATTGCCATCCATTTGGTGGTGAGTGAGATTGAGAAAGAATGGTTTTTTTCTGAATTGTAAATCACTTTACATGCCAGGGCTCCCAGCTCGTGCCATACTTCAGTTTGCAGTCGCACAAAAGCTTCCAGTCCTGGTGGTAATTTGCATTGAATTTGAATTTCAGTACAAAGTGTGCAGACACATCTTAGAGTCTGTCTCATTCCATGTTGAAACAAAAGATGAGAACTCTCTGATACCTGTTTGTGTGCTCACTTCTTTGGTCAGATACATTTCTTTCAGGAGCTTTTCTGGGAAGACTTCACACTTTAAAGCCTGATCCATATTCCAAATGTAAGAACATCAAAGACCTGAAAACTCTGACACTCTAAAATGCACAAACAAATCTCTCCGCACACAGAATAAAAAAAAAACACTCCACTACACATCATTCATTCATCAACTTTTTGCTACGCGGGGCCATAAGGACGCAGTGTTGTGGTGCGTATGCAGCACCTCACACTTCCCGGGAAATGTCTCCTTTTTTGAGCACCCTGTCATGATTCTGATGTAATCGCTGAAGGTAATTGACAGTGAGAAAGACACTGAACACCTACCTGCTCACTTATTTCGAGTCACTCTGGATAAGTGAGCCAGCTAAACACCCAAAATGTAAATTGAATAACCTGCTTCGACTGCTGCTCCCAGACGCTCGAACCATCTGCTCTGAGCATCTCATAGCTGCAGTAAAAGAGAGAGAAACCTCAAACCCAGCGAGAGAAGTGACAGGGAGCGCATAATGAAGAGAAGATGTCAGACTGTGTTTAGGCTGTGATGCCGGGAAGAGGAAGGAATGAAATGGTTGAGGAGAAATATTGCGTCTCAACAGTGAAAGAACACATAAGCTGACAAATTATTATTTCCCTTTTAAATGCACATTCTCAAAGCTGAGTGCCTGCACGCACACACATACATACAGCACACACACATTTCAACAGAGCCGAGCTGAAGATGAAGACATGATGTGTCACTGCAGCAAAACATGACAGCTCAGTCACACACGAGCATTTCTTCCACCTACGATCTGTTACGGACCACTTTAATGTCACTCACTCATATTCAGTCTCATCTCATCATGCCGATTAATCACAGGCTTACTTTCCATCAAGCCAAAACAATCTGCACCATTCTGTTACTCGTAGTGCTATACTGATTAAAGTTAGTCTGTGTTCAATCTTTCCGATCACATCTGCTTTGCTGATCCTTAATTACTTCCCTCCTATTTTATCTGTTTCATCATAAGTTTGTGGTATGTGGTTGGCTACCTCTTTGTTCTCTGTGCTGCTGCTATCTTAGCCAAAACACTCCTATAAAACTAATTTGTTATGTCCATGAGGTACTTTTCTAGTTAAAAGGTGCTCCAGTGATTAAGTATTGGCCTTCCATAAAGTTGGAGGACTCACACAAGACAGATTAACACAGTCAGGAGATATGCAGACGTTTAGTTCCTAGTAAAAGTACGACATGTAAATCTATGTAAAATCCAGAGTGCCCCATCAGTTAGTTATTAATCATATATTGTACATTAGGGCTGACATATTTTTCATTCCAAATCCAGACTGCTGTTTGAATGTAAGAAAAATTAAATATTCAACTTGTAATGATCTGTCTTATTCAAATTCGAAGTGCATGTGCATACTCAGTTTTTCTGCTGTGATGGACAAATAATCATGACACCAAACTGTCAAGTAGTTTTGGATGTACACTGGATGAAAAAATGTGTATAAATTGAAAGCTTTTTACTGAGTTTTATCACTCAAGTGAGGCAGGCACAAACAGAACAACATCAAGTCTACAGCGTTGTTTAAAAGTAGGCAACTTTAGCTGCATTCAAATTCTTTCAAACAAATTACTTTTTCTAATTCGAGTAAATCTAAATTTAGACATAAAGTGTCAGTGCTAATTTGTAGACACTCGAAATTAGGCTGCTGAGGTAAATTGAGTGAGCGGTGAGCAGTACATTTATCTTTTACTTAAGCAATAGTAGAAATAGTAATACCATAGCATACTCTGTTACAAGTAAAAGCCTTGCACTGACATTTAAGTAGTAAAGTACAAACATAAAAATTTCATGTGATGTGTTTCAGGTCATTAGATTTTAATTAGTGATGCATTAATGTGTTCATCACTTTAATGCTGCAGCTGGTAGATGTGGGGGGTGGGGCTGATTTTTATTTACTGTATATAGTGCTGTGTAATTTGCGACTTACCACTCAGGGATCAATAAATACTTAATAATAATAAATCATCATTTATCTGTTGATTGTAGTAAAGTAACTAAGTACTAAATAGTCAATACTTCAGCCAAGTACATAATAATTGTATTCAAACAGTGTAAATATACTTTCCACTACCAGCTCTGTGTGTATGTGTGTGTGTGTGTGGGAGAGTATGTGTGTGTGGGTGTGTGTGGTGGTACTAACCTTGGCTCACAGGCTATGCTGATCACACATTTCCGCTGTGGCCTCACATTGGTCCACGTCTTCGCCAGAGCTACAATTGCACTGGCATCAAGCAGACCGTATCCATATGAATGGCTGACTGCAGAGACCAAGAGAGAAAATAGGAAACAGACACATGACTGGTGAGAGCAGCATCATCACTCTTCCAGCTCCAACATTACGAACGAGCTGCGCCGTGTGTCTCCCATTTTTATGACTTCACACAAGCTCTCTGCTTAAACCCTGCATCTCGAAGGTGTCTGCAAAACTACAACAGGCCAAAGAGAACTTGGAAGGAGTTGCTGTACCTTTGCGCCCAACACCATTGGTTCTCCAGTCATTGGTGAGCAGGTGGGCAGGGTGAGAAGTTCGTACAACCAGATGTTGCATGTCCCTCCAGGTCAGGTTTTTACTGGAACATGTGTATATGCAAGCACACACAAAGGCACACACATCCACATAAAGAAACACACACACACACACACACGCACACGCACACGCACACACACACACACACACACACACACACACACACACACAC
>JBAJHX010000001.1:23435467-23447283 GCA_037176925.1 Amniataba percoides
ACACACACACACACACACACACACACACACACACACACACACACACACACACACACACACACACACACACACAGGGGGACACATGGTAAGTGTCTGGCTTAAAACCCAAGTTGAGTCACTAAACAGATCAAACAGATGTGTCTGACAATACATCGTATAGTCTTAACCTGCAGGCGGACAGCTGATTAAATAGAAGACACAAAGAAGTACCAGTCACATACTTTCCTGAATTACAGTAAATCTCCAGTCAACATGTGTTTGAACTCAATTTATGCCCTTTGGCAAAAGAGTGAGAAAACTTGTAAAAGAGTTAAGTGATTTTCCGTCCTGCAGCGACAAAAAAGGGTTACAGGAGGTCACAGTTTGGTTTAACTTTGTATTATTCTTACTGCGGATTTAATGAAATAAAGCACATTATCTAGTAACTCTGCTCAATCAGTCTCTCATCAAATCCATTCCTAATTGCAGTCCTTTTCTATCAACGCACTCTGCTTCGCCACAAGACTAATTACTCATTTTCAGGGCTGTTCTGGCGTTGATGTTTGTCCCTCCATTAGTGCTGCATGACTGGATAAGAATGATTAGTGCTTACATCAAATTGTGCCGTTTTTATAAATGCGCTGAAAAAATCTGTCAGGCAGAGGGGTTAAAAAGTAATTCATAAAGTGGGATAATTGAGCAGAATTAATGCATATACATGCAGCGCCAGCGGTTAAAGCCTGATTTAGTACACAAATGTTAAATTTATAATTTGACTTCTAAAAGTGTGTACAAAAGAATTGTAGAAAAATATCTTACTTGTTGCTGCTAAATGACCAATTTATAGTTAAGAAAATTCTTGCCACATGCTAAAACCCGATAACACCGGAGCATTAATTCACAGTACTTTGCTTGAATGTGTTTGTGTGCACACATCAGAAAATGACCAATCTTTCTCTGGGATAATTACCGTGCAGTCTAATCACAAGTTTATTCTACGTGAATTATATTCAACACTCTACTTTTTCATTAGACTGAAATGAAATCAAATTGAATCGACAAAAGCTGAGGAAATATGTGGATGGGGGGTTACAAACAGGCTCCACAGCTGAGGAGCATCTGCAAGGTTTGGTAAGACTCAGAGAAATGGTGACAAACACTTACTTGGCCTCAAGGGCAAGAGCGATGATCCCGGCAGCCAGCGGGGCAGAGGCAGAGGTGCCTGTGTGGGAGTCTGTGCATTTTGATTTGAGGTCTGTAGTCACCTAGGGTAGATGAACACAATGGGCTTAAACAGACAACTCTGACAAAAAGCAGAAAATATATAATATAAAACATTTACCTAAACCTTGCATTATTCTAGAAGGAAAAATAGGCCATCCTGGGCTTGCATGTCACAGTGCTAGTTGTTAAAAAACAAATAACCTCTACTATTTTAGTTTTACAACTCTGGTCTGTCCTAACATTGTCTCTTCTCCATCACTTCTTCTCCTAATGTCTTGTGTATATTTGCTAGAGGCAGGCACAACCTAAAAGCTGAAACAAAAAGTCCCCAGAATGAGTCCCTGAGATCAGATGGAAAATCAAAGAGGGGAAATGGAATAACTTAAGCTCATCTACTCTCAACAAGAAGTGTTTCAGCAAGGCTCTTTTGATCAAATTGCTCCAGTAGAGATGTGCTCAGTGACCTGCAGCAGAGGGCTGTGGTTGCACTGGGCAGGTCAAAGGACTGAATTTCTGTAGCTGCATGCAGCGTGTTTGTACTCAGCGAAACTAATCTTGGGGAGGATAAAGGTTACAAAACACTGCCTCTGCAAAGAGCCCCCCGTCACAGACTATGATCCTTCAGGGGAGGTCAATCTTTGTAACAGAGTAAGGACTTCAAAAATCCAGAATCAAAAACCTGCAGAGCCCCTAAAACTGATCTCCTAACTCAAGAAACAGAATAATAAATGCATTGGTCCGACCATGCATTCAAAAGCTTGCCATACACCCCTTTAATTGGAATTGAAAGACAGGGATAATATAAATGTAAACAGAAATGAAGATATTCACTCCTGCATTACCCCGGAGGTCCCATCGTCTCTCTCCTACTCCTCCATCTCTTCATTTTCGGGTTCATGAGTGACAGCACAATTAAATGAGTACAGCACTGAAGCATTAAGGGACCAGCCACATGTCACGGAAATGTCATAAGCTGTCCGTCCAGTTGGTCTGTGTGCTCTGCTGTTTGCTAAAGAAAGACGGCGCATGTGTGTGCATGATTTTGAGTTTGTGAGGAGAATAATAAGCAGCAACCAGATGGAGTTTCGACCGCTCACCATTTGTAATAATTTTAATGGTCCATGATGGAATGAATGGAGAAGAGTAAAAAATAAAAAGAAAGAGGAGAGGATAAGGAAGCAGTTTCTGTGTTTCAGACAGCAAGTACAGAATAAAGCTGCAGACCTGAATGCTACAAATGCTCCGTGTGCTGCATGCATGAAGCTGTGGGAATATACTCTGGTTTTCTCTGATAATAAACTTTGTAAGTTACTCAGAAAGACATTTCAGGAGTCACATGTCGTTTTGTCTGCACTGTTTCCTACATTTCTGTGACGTTTTATTGACCAAAAGAAGAATCTGTTCATCAAGTATTAGCAGATTAAGCATTAATACACCTAACATAAAATATGAAAACAAAATTAAGTTAGATACGACTTATTTTTCTTCTTATCCATGCCAACCAGTTTGATATGCCACCATTCTACAAACATGTTTTAAAAAAGAGAAATCGCCTGTAAATCGCCTCAGAATCATCTAATTCAAAAGTTGAACTTGCAAATATTTTTTTTCTATGATATGTTTTTAAAGATAAATAATGAAAGAAGTCACTGTATTACTATTATTGTATTGGAGTTTTTTTTTTTTTATTAATGAGTCATTTGTCTCATGCACACGAACAGAGACACTCATGCCAAGGGTTCCACAATATTCCAGTGATTGACAGGTGGCGGTAAGATGCTGCTGTAAACAACGGTGCACAAGCAAAGGCAGAAGAGAGGACAACTGAAAGCATGTAAACACAAACGTAAACATCTGATTATGGAAATATTTTATGTGGAAGGAAATTAATTCACTGGTTAGTTGGGCCTCAAGGATACACGCAATGCATTTTGGTGAGTAACGCTGAATGTAAATATAACTTTCCTTTGTTCACATGTGAACTCCAAAGAGCACCCGTAATGAATCAAAACTGCTGACTTATTGATGACCTGTTTCAGCACTAATTATGGTATCAGACTATTTTTAATGTAAGGCATTGCTATAAAAAAAAAGACAAAACTCACTATCTGTTTCTCGTTGAGGTTCCCCGAGCTGTAGGTAGTGGCAAGGGTGGAGGAGCAAGCCTCACTGTACCAGGGCACATTCCCGTTCTGGGTGGAGCTGCTGATGGACAGGGTGTAGATGCTGTTGGTGTAGCCGTCACAGTTACAGCTGTCCTTCTCCCTTCCTCCATTCCCAGAAGCCCACACAAAGATGGAGCCCAAACCGTTGCGACCCTGGAGAATGTACAGTACATTCAGACAAACGGAAAAGGCAACCACAGAACCTCTCATTCATTCACTCAGTCATTCATTCGTTCATGTCTTGGATCACCGCTAACAAGAAAAGAACAAAATCTCATTCAGTCTTTAATAGGAATCCCAATTACAGGATGGCAAATTAATTCCAGGGCTCATTTCAAAAAGGGCCCATTAAAACGCAGCATACATCACAGAGGCTAGTGTGGTCACTCAGTGAATTAAAAAGAGCTAAATATCGCATGACAGCAATGCAATACAAAAAGGCACTATATGACAACAGCTCATTGTGATAAATCATCCAACCTCTCAGCCTTTGAAGTGCAATAATTTTCATCTAAGAGCCACTTTATTGCATTGAGTGGAACTGACTCTCTCTGCATTGATCAAACCCGGCTACGCACCACCCACACCACCATCTGACAGCGCTGTCGCTGTGGCAATTATCTTAGTAGTCAGTGTCAGCAGCTCCAATCAGCTTTATGGCACATGCTTTGAATCCTACTACTCTAAAACAAGAGTCAGTGTTAGTTGGATGGATGTGTTTATTCATGGAGTGCAGATGTGAGAGCCTGGGGTGTGATCTGTATGCTTATTAATTTGTTGACTTGTTCATTTTACATGTCTGACACTGTCCTATGCACTGAATCGCTGCTATCAACAGAAGTGCTGGTTAATACTCAGACGTCCATGCTGGTAGATGCTGACAGGCAGGTTTTCAAAATTACCTCTTGTATACTTGTATGCATGTGTACATATTTGATAAGAAATGCTCGTGAAGTCATTTAAAATTCCAATAGGTGAAAAAAAACTTGAAGACAACACATGTCGACTTTCTGAAATTGCTGAGAGATAAAAGATGAGCGAGCTGGCATTTTAAGAAGCGCCCTTCAACTAACAATTAATATACAAATAATAATAATAAAAAAATTCAACTTAATTTCTGTCAGTGCTGCTTCTATTCATTTTCCAAGATTTTCCTCCCTGGTGGCTTTTTAGAGGACATTCCCTTCTACTCATAATTGTCAGGGTCAAAAACTGCTTTGTTCTTCCCGCTTGTGTCCTCTCATGCTTGAACAGTTCAATTACTGACTGCTGAAAGGAAGCTACACACAGGCGGTAAATAATAGTCTCCCACAAACACATATCCCCGCTCAACCCCACACACACACACACACACACACACACCTCTGTAACACCACGTAGAAAAGCTTCTTTGGCAAGCTTGGCAGGTCCATCAACAGTTTTACCATCATCCTCTGGCCCCCAGCTGGCGCTGTAGATATCGATGTGCTGGGGATTCAGACTGAGAGACTGGGCCTCCACCATGTCAGTCACCTCACCGTCCAGCATACGCACACCTGAACAGAAAGGTTTTCTTTTTGTTACTGCAAGTAAAAGTTCATGTGAAACTGAGTATCTGATGAGCACAGAACAAAAGGGAAGCTGAGAATTACGAGACCAACATTGGTGACTACAAGCACTGAACTGTCTGCAGTTGATCTTCTTTGTGGGTAATGTAGGTGCCAGGTTTTGACAAGGCAGAATAATGTGTGGAATGAAAAAAAAAAGTTAATCGCTGAATATGCTGCAACCTCAATTTGGAATCTCTCCCCCCGCCCCTTTTTTATTGTCCTTTATGAATGTTGTAATGTTATAGGAGCGCAATGCTAAAGCAGCACCAAAGGGACAACACTGAAACATGCAAATATCGTGCAGGCAAGTACCTGCAGGATCCTGTTCCTCTTGTCTGTAGCTCTGTGCTTCAGTTCATGGTGTTGTCATTCTGGGGTTTTACCTGACTGTTTGCTCATGTTCAGCAATGTTTGACAAGAATAGAGACAACAGTAAATGCTGCCATGGTGTTGCTTCGTTTGCATATTTACACACTTGTTTTCTGTATATTGTCTGTGTACATTTGTACAGCTCATGCATTATGCCCATGCTGCCGGTGTTCGTTATTTGTGCATCCACTGTGATGGTCTTATGGACCCCACCACGTAAATCAGCACCATTTCTTTTTATTTCTTTTGGTGCTTGAACTGGTTTGTAAAGAAAAAACAAAAACCAGACATGGAATAAGATCAATTGCATTGTGGGTGAGTTGCCTCCTCAAGTGTGAAGCAGACTTCTGAGACTGAAATTTCAGATGAAAAGATGAAAGACTGCAATACTTGTCTTCCTCTACGTGTCTTGAAGAAATTGCTGAAACTACACAAGTTTCAATTTAACCTGCTCTTATATTAAGAAAAGTCAACAACTTGTCCAATGTTAAACAGCAGGATAATTTCAAAAAGGTATCTACAGCGATGATCGATTAAGAACTGTACCATAGATAAAACATTAACACACACACACACACAAACCCATACAGGAAAGGGATCCAGAGAGTGCGGTGCTTGTCCTAACCAATTATTGCTGCTTTAGCTTCACGATTTTCTTGCAGCACAATTCGTTGTGTCTCAGCAGTGTTTCTCCACAGAAAAGTGGTGAGAAATCAAAGAAACCTCAAAAACAAACTAATTTCTCCCTTTGATGCATTGCAGGTCAGGTTACTCCATGCTGCTCTATATGGGTTAAAGCAACCAAGCACTGGCTCTTTGAAGTCCTCCAAAAGCATCAAACAGGCACTGAGCTGCTAGTGTTTCCATGGCAGCCTGTATTTCTGTGAGGGGGGCCATTTGATTCGCTGAAGAGACTCCGGCATCTCTAGTCCCCATCCAAAATACACATCCTTCCCAAAAAAACGAAAAAAAAAAAAAATGTTGTGTATATGCACAGAGCAGTAATACAAACATCACTGTTTGGAGGTTTGGAAGGAGAGTTCTTAAGGTCACCCAGTAACTCTCAGATCACATTCAAACACTTTTAACATATAATAATTAACTGTGAAATTTGTTGTGGGTTTACCTCTAAAAATAAACCATAATTGTAAAATAAAAATCAGAACTACTTTTAAAGAAAGACTTTTGGTGAAACACAATTAGAGTTAGATGAGAAAATCGGCACCATCCTCGGGTCTGTATGGTAAATAGGAAGTTACAGCATCTTCTTTTAGCGTAAAGACTGGAAACCTCTAGCCTGCCTCTGTTTTGAATTTTAAAAAACCCAACAAACATCTCTTAAACTCACTAATTAACATACCTCATTCATCAAAAAACAAAAGTGTAAAACCAAGCAGATGTGGTTTGATATGATGTAATATTTAACCAACAGAGAGGAGTGGTATTATGCTTCTTATGACCCTTTAATAATTACAACCCATTAAGAACCCTTTCTCTGAAATGTTGTTCCTTTAAAAATAATCATTGTATTGAGTGAAACAAACGGCCACAGCAAGATTAAATGAGTGAAACCTCGTGCTCAATTTATTTTACTTTTGGTGGAAATCAACTTCATTCCACTAGTATTCCTGAGGGACTTATTTTTAACCCTTAACCCAGAATACTGGAAGAAGTAAGCCAGCCAACATGTTTGAAAGTACCATGGAGACATTTCACAGGAGAGTCTCCTGGCTGGATACTCAGCTACAGTACAGCAGGTGGTGCAGGGGGCAAATGGGCAGGTGAGGAGTCACACAAGCTTCCTCTGCACTCTGCCTTTCCAAGAAATTCTTCCTGGCACCGAAAATGAATAAAGGAGCTCCGCGCCTTGAATTTAAAATGAAATTTTAAATGACAATCTGGGTTCTTGGTTTCTGATGTTTTGGTAATTTGGCTGTCGGGCCACACACTGTTGTTGTTGTTGTTGTTGCTATTATTATTATTATTATTATTATTATCATTATCATTATCATTATCATTATCATTATCATTATTATTATTATTATTATTATTATTATTATTATTATTCACTTCTTTCTCTTGTCTTGCCTCACCTACATGTAATCTTCAGACCAAACACAGGTATGATGAAGGAATTCTAGTTTTATTTCTATTTTGTGACTTCACTAGTGGATAAAGTAGAGAAAAGTGCACATGTAGGTTTTTCACAACATTGCGCCGCCTCCTACTCCACCTACATGACCACACATGGCCACTGTTAGAAAAGCCGAGTGCCATGTGGTATATTCTCACTTGCCATCTGGAATGATCATAAAGAGCAGAGTTATGGCACTACGCTGACGGGGTTCAAACTTTATGAGAACAGGATGGAGGCAGGAGGCTACTGCGATAAGCAGAGAGGTAATGTGATATAGCATGCACTTGGGTAAAGGACTACACTTCATTTGGCTACCTTAAGAGTCAGCTGAGCCCACAACAGACATCAAAGCGCACCTTCAGCACAGCAACACAAAATAATGATCGCAAATATGAAACACGTGCACATGAAGCAGCGCTGTAACCATACAGACAGCCAACTTTAACCCTGATATTTAAACCTGATTAAAAATGTATCTAAAATGTATGCAAATCAAATTGTGTTTTTAATATCAAAAAGCCACTACAGCCCCTTCAAAAGAATGAGAACAAAGACAAAAAAAACTGTTCCCTCCCTGTAGGCCGAAGCAAAACAACCCATCAGGGTGCAAAATCCTTTTTAGAACGAACAAATAAATGTTTCACTGTATTTTGCCACTCTCACACATTTTGCATTTTCTCATAAATATGCAGCTTCCTCCGTGATTTTGTGGGTCTCTGACACAAATAAATAATCTTAGACTTAACTGAGACTTTCAGCTGTGACAAGGTAGCACATTAAAAGCACACACTGAGTAAGAAGAGCTAACACTTCAGTTGAAACAAAGACATTTTAGTTCAGTTGTGATCTCTCTCTTTCTTTCCCATCTAACCCAACGTTAGCGCTGAAACGCTGCTTTATTAATTCGTCTGCCACTGAATTTCTTGCTTAATGGATTAATCATTCGCCTAGAAAAATTTGCGTAGAAAAGAGTAACAAACATTCATGACAATTTTCCAGCACCTCAGGTGATTTGAGAGGCTGTAAGATGAAAATGTTTGGTATTTGTCTAGAAAAATGACAAACAAGTAAATTGATTATTAAAATAGCTGCTGGTTATTTTTCTGTCCATTGATGCAGCACTGAAATTAAGCTTTTGGTCCTTTGCTTTCGAAATGAAAATGCAACAAAAAAATTATTGGATGTTTGAAAAAAAAGCGCAAGAGACAGAGAGGGAAAGCCACAAAACTGAAAGTCAACAGACACAAAAAAAGTATCTGATCTTTATTTCACTGGAATAAATTTCTTAAATAAAAAATGGGAGAAAGTCACACTCGACTACACTTTGCATGCACATAATAGCGGTGGCAGACGCTGCGTGACTGAAATTTCGTTGGCCTGAATGACACAATCAACTATCAAACACGCAACGCTCGAGAGCAGTGGGTGCCGAACATCACAGCAGGGTGTCAACGAGGCCAAATGTGTATTCTGCTGATTTGACTTCAGCACGTCTCTGGCACATCTTTAAAAAAAAAAAATCCTTAAGTGGGCGTTTTGCCTTCAACAAACTATAAAGACTCTTGAGTGCCCCCCCACCGCCCCCTGTCTCTTTCTGACACCAACAGCACAGCCAGATGTCTCTGAATAAATTCAGATAGCACTTTATTAGGTACATCTGTGCTATGTAATACGGCCTGGCACAACAGCTCTGCAATAAACCCTGTCCTTAAGTAGCTTGTAATGTTGTGTTTTCACTTCAGAGAGGTGTTCATTCAGCTCTGGTATTTCTTTGTGGTCGTAGCTTCTGGTAGGTTTGTGCTTAAATCTACATTGAAGGATATGAATAATGTTTCATCTGCATCAATTTAAAGATGATTCGTTGTTAGAAGTGAGCTTTATCAGCCGTTTTAGTTGAACTTGCATACAAGCTGTGGGCTGTAAATTTAATATGAAGTTAACACAGACTGTCTGAAAGCCATAGCATTGCTTCATTTCATAAACTGCATATCTCTGTGAGTCTTCAGTACGGTTACCCCATGCAAAACCAATACTTGCAGCACATTGGCAATCCACATCTCAACTGTGGTGATGCTCAAAAAGATTCAGTGGCATGCTGTGCTCGGGAAATGGACTGAAAATAACACTGGCCCTGAAGAACAAAGTATTCCAGCTATTCTGGCAGTCAGAAGAAAAAAACAAAGATGAAACTTAGGTTTGAAACCTCTGAGATCAAACCAGTCAGCTACTTGTTTTTCTTTAACCGTACCTCCAATCTTGGCATTGTAGGCCACACCGACTCCACAGATCCCGTTGTTGGCTACTGCCGCCACTTCTCCTGCACATCGTGTCCCATGCCTGGAGAGGAGAAGGAATGAAAGAGTGAGAGGTATGTTTAAGGAAAGTGCTCAAGTGTCATTCACCTAACACCACAGCACTTTGTATAACACACACACACACACACACACACACACAGGTAGTTTACATGTCTAGTAACGGTTGCCTGTGAAAGAATGCGTTCCCTCATGTGCCGTGGTCAAGCTGTAGACTGAGACAAAACAAACTCATGGAGACAGGTTCTTGGCTTTGATTCCTTTAAACAAATCAAAATTCCCATTTGTCAGAAAAGAAAACATTAAGCCAATGAGTGGAGACCACCATACATCATCTATGGGCTTCTAGCATGAGCAACCTTGGAATGCCTTCGGGGCTTGAATTAAGTCAAGGAGAAATAAGATGACATGCTAGCATCACATAGAGGAGGAAATTGTGAATTAGATTTGCCATTTTCACAATGGGTCTTTCATTAAGCCTGAGCCTCTGTAGTAAGATCCACCTTCAGGCAGCGTAGAGGTTCAAGAAGTCGCTACAGAGAAGCCGATCATCACATTCCAGTCAGGTGCATTACCATCATCTGCCAGATGGATATGCACTTTTAATGTCCTTCAAACCAGAGGCACAATCCCCACTGGGATTCAGCCATTCCCAGACAGGCCGGCTGGAGCCTGGGCAACACTGTGCCACACCAGGAAACAAGAGAAAGAGTGGACATTCAGTCCTGTCTATGCCAGCAGGCGCCCATTAAACAAGTCTGGGTAGCCAGCCAAACCAAAAACACGAGAATCAAAAACACCATATCAGCAGCAGACATCCTCTACTCACACAATGGACTATATCTGCTGTCAGGATGTGGATATTTAATCTGAGAGTAGCCTGCCAATGCTGCCATTATCATGTTATTAATGAGATCTAAAGAAACCATCAATCACCTTTAGGTGCAGTTTCATTCTGTTCACAACACAAAGGTGAGAGGTCACAGCAGAAGCGCTAACCAAATTTTATTTCCCTGACTAATTCTGATAACCTTAAAGACTTCTGCTTTCATTAAAGACACAGGTATAATGACAGAAGGTCAGAGTGTTCATCTGCCAACATCTCTTCAGATGCTGATGAGCTAAGAGGGCGGAGGTTTATGTCAAAGCCACAGTCAGTATCGGCACCATGTCTCAAGTGTCACAGGACGTCAGTCGGATGGAGTCAAACAACCTGGACTGCTGAATAATAAAAACATGTTTATAGACACAAGACTAAACACACACACACAAATGTCATCTGGACACTTTTACAGAGAACTTTATCTAGACATTCCTGGAAGTGACTAGTCTGTTGACTTAGGAGTCGTATATCCTCCAGCATCCGTGTTTGTGATGCAGCTGATAAGGAGCAGCTCAGGTGTCTGGCGATGGGATGCTGGGCATGCACAGGCGTGTACCCAGAGTGTTCAACTCACCCTTTTCCCCAAACCCTCCTTTGACACATTCATTACAGTCACTTACATGGAAGACTGATTCACTGCATGTAAATGCTGTTACAGAGGTGAGGCTCTCGCTTCCTGAATCTGATTATGCAAGAACTACTTGCATAATCAGGTTTTTTGGACTGATTTTCCCGAGAGTGATAAAATGGATACAAGAAGATATCCTTTTACTGCTCCCACTCACTGCTCGGGTCAATATGATTGTGAGTGCATCGGTGGGTCAAACATTTCTTGTGAAAGCAGCCCACTATTTATTCGACATGACTTACACAAGTCTCTAACACAAAAGCGGTTTCATTCACCTATCGATCTGCGTGTTGGAAGCAGAGCAGCTGTGTGTGAACCCAATCAACGATGTTTAGTTCAGCAAATGACATTCAAGGCCAAACGGTATTTTATGGTGTGTTACTTTAATTCACTCAGATTGCATTTCGACGCCTTATTAAAGTAATCGCCTAAGTCATTTTTTTTCAAAATTGATTTTTTTCATAAATCTCATCCTCTGTATGCCTGCCACCTCTGGTAAAATGTATAGAATCTTAAATATTTTAGAACAT
>JBAJHX010000001.1:23447383-23458420 GCA_037176925.1 Amniataba percoides
AGTGTGACTTAGGTTTTTTGTGTCTCCTGAAAAGTTGGAAAAAATGACTTAGGCGATTACTTTAATAAGGCGTCGATTTTCATACTTGAGGTTTGACCAATTGAGGTCTTAACAAAGAAATTAGCAAGAGTATTCTATATATTTGGAGCTGAGAATCATAAAAATCTATCACTAGATATGTTTTTCCTGCATCAGCAAGTGATTCCAGAAGCTTAAACACAGATGTGGATTTGGATCACAATGTCAACACTAACATAATGGTATTTGTAACATGGAGGAAAAAACGTACCCTATTGTTAGGGCTATAACTTATGATCATTTTTTTCTATTTAACAATCTTCCAAAAATGTTTCGAGTACGTCATTCCAATGTTACTGTTTTGCCCATAAAATGTAAACAATGCCACCTCTGCTTCCCAAAGCCAAGGTTGTCATCTTCAGATCCTTTTTTTTTTTTAAATCAAAAGTTCAAAGCTAAAAGATCTTATCTTTAATATCATAGGAACAAGCACATATTAACATAGATTCCATAGAAAAAATAAAGTCTTGAACCTGATCTGACCTTTACGAGACATTATTCATCACAGTAACATCACATCCACACATACACGCACACAGCCCTAAGCCATTATAATGCTTCATTAAACTGGCTATTGTTCATTTATATTACAAATGGCACCCATGGTAAAGTTTTTAATAGTTTACGGCCCAAATCCCCGAATGCAGAATTATACAATAGCTAATTAGAAACTTTGACTCAGTGAGTTCATCTGTCAGCGGGATGATCAGTCACGATGAGATGCCCGGCGGAGCCACCAGTCCTCTGACACTAAGGAAAAAGCATGACTGAGTGTCCTCAATTTGCCTGTGTGCACACATTTTAACCGATCTGACGTCACAAGAAACCAAACCTGAACTCAAGCTTCAGGCAGAGGGTCAGAAAGGGGGTGTAGGAGTTGATAGGGAGATCATCAAATGAAGTGCTCCAGTGAAACCACATACAGACATTGTCTGCAGGGACAAAGAGCTGTCTGTCACTACAAGAACAGCATTGTCCGATCACTTGTTCAAAAGTCACACGGATTAATTATCAGTGTTGTAATATCTTCCTGGCTCACTGGCAGACTCTCAGACTTCACTTACAGAGAAGTCTTACATCTCAACTGCACACAGTACTATTCGGTATGCTGCTTTTTCTTCACAGTGTAATATTCTGGTTTTGTTTCAGACATTCTTGTTATGCTGAGCTATATAGGATATAAACCGTAATTGTTTAAACAAATTTCAAATGTATTTTAACAAGAATAAAATATTACTGTAAAAAAAGCTTTTTAATTATCACAGGTGTCATCAGATCACTTCAAATTAACAGAACTTGACTCCACTCTCACAAAATACAAAATGTCCGTTTATAGACTAGGTGGTACATACCTCTGGTGTTTACAGCATCAGTTTTTTTTTTATCTCAACACACACAGTATAAACAACATCTGTTTGTTATGTAAAACACTTTCACTAATCCCTCATGACAAAATGGTGACTGAAAAAGTCACTTGCATCCTGGAGAAAGAAACGTGAGCTTCAAAGCACCTTTTGTGTCACCTTTTGTGTTTGTGATACATCGTACAATAACTCTGGAGTCCCGTGTCATATGTAACAGTGATAATAGAAGATTATGGTGAACAAAGAGCAATTTCAGGAAAATCTTCCTATTACAGGCAGAGACTAACTGAGGTTACAGCAACTTCAGTTGGCCACAGGCCCGAGGCTAACAACATCAGTATTCATACCCACAGCTGGCAGAGACATTATCACTGTGCAGTGCCTAAACTGCCTCTCTCTCCCTTGACATGCTAAAGATACATGCAATTGTCAGATGTATCCAACCTGGAACGAAGATGGGAAAAGTCTTCACCTAAATCTGCACTGCAGTTGCAAATTACAAAAAAAAAGAAAAAGCTGTTTTGTTTTGTTTTTTGGCTCATAGCTCAAGATCTGCCACTGATGCTGCAGGTTTTCTTTTCCTCTGCAGATACATACAGCAATACTCTAAGGTGCAGCATGTGATCGATATTACAAGTTCTAAATTTTGCTCCTGCATTCTGTGATACAAGACAAATTAGTGACTGAACAACAAGATTACTTAAAGGAAAAGCAACCAAATGAGATTCAAAACACAAAAGGAGACACATTTGAGGTCAGATGGACTGTTTCATCAACATTTAAACCGAAAAGGATTTTAGAAAAGCATTAAAGTTGCACAAACTCCAATGAGAGCACTATCAAAGCATAAACATGTCTGCCTACAAAATCTGATGTTGCAATGATATTGTGAAATATGTACTTCTCAAACATTACACTGATCTTTTCTAACTTCCATTTCTCGCCTATATTCAGAGTCTGTCACACAACATCTTTCTTTCTTTTTCTCTCTTGCATTAGCCTAATCACTTGTTTTTTTAAAAATCATTGAGGCTCTCAAGGCCAAGAATAGCGCGGTTTGCTGTTCATTAGTCTCTGGGCTTCACTGAACCTCAAAGGTAAATCTGAACAACTGTTTTGCCCTGCTCATTCTTAAGTCTGTTAATGGTTCTGCCAGTTTACTAATGAGCTGGCCTTCAGGACAAAAGGTCTGGCGATGTTTATGGAGCACAGTAAAGAGAAGAATATGAAGAACGTTGCTGGGGAGAGATTAATGTAGGACGGGGTGAAAATTAATCAGCCTGCCGTTTGCAGTTCTTGCAGTATAGATACGGAGCATTAAACATTTCTGAATTTACAGGTGTAGACAGTCTGCACTGGCCCCTTATTTTAGCAAGTAGCTTTATCTTGTTTTTTTTCTGCAGGTTTATTGCACAAGTTGAAGAGAGGTATTCTGACATGGCTTAAATTATAGTGCGAGGCTGCTCTAAATCAGGATGCAGTAAGTCGAGTATTCCTAAGAAAAGACTAAATGCCAGTTTATCCAGGTTTAATCCAGAGAATGCAAACTTGGAAACTGTCCTGATGGGAGCCAGAGGAAACCCCTGGAAAGAGAAACATCCAGATCACATGTCGCCTTAGATAAACATGAGGGTGAATGGTCACATTG
Organism: Amniataba percoides; assembly: GCA_037176925.1. Lineage (NCBI taxonomy): Eukaryota > Metazoa > Chordata > Actinopteri > Centrarchiformes > Terapontidae > Amniataba > Amniataba percoides. Next base: position 23,450,474 of record JBAJHX010000001.1, read on the forward strand.
CTACCGAGCCATCCTCGCTGCTTCCCGTATGCCGCGAGAAAGAAAGACAGCTTTATGGAGGTGAACAGAGTCGGGCTTTCTGCGGGGAACAGACACGTACAGTCTTACACAACCGTGCACTTTTTCATGCCGCCCACAGGTTGTTTACACATGCATCTGCACCAACCCACTGTAAAGTAAGAGAAACACACACACACACTGCTCAATTGGGTCCTGCCACAAGGAAGACACGAAGACCTGGGTGGCAAGAGATAAGGGCTGAGGTGAGCGAGGGTTGGAGGGAGGTGCAGCCAAAATGAAGGAAACATCAATAGTAAGTGTCTTAGCTGGGCTCTGGGCCACTATGAGCCACCAGAAGAGCTTGAGCGTGCCTTGGCACAGATCACGGATCTGTGGAGCTGCACCGGGGGGGAGGAGGTTCTCCCACATTTTTCCACAAGAAATTCCACCATTTAGGGTTTTTTTTGTTGATGGCGAAAACTGTTTCAGGCACGAGCTCAGAATATTCAAATTGGGCTGAAATAAAAACTGAGGCCATGTTCTTTGAAACGTTTCCATGTTTATCAGATGTTTTACTGATAACTGTGTGTGTGTGTGTGTGTGTGTGTGTGTTTGTGTTTCTGCCCAAAAGTAGTAAACTCTATTTTCAGTATGAAAACAAATACACAAAGCCCTTAAGGAGTTGATATAGCAGCTGCATGGTTACATTATGCCACCCTGTGGCTCTAACTGCATCCCTGTGACATTTACGGTGCCCGCCTCCATAGTGATGGTGGCCCCTCTCTCAGTTGGGGACGTTTGATTTCCATCCATCCTTCTAACTATAATCTTCTCTGCCTATCACCAGTAATCGTGGTGAGCCCTGAGATATATTTTTAAAAAAAGCCTCTCAGGCCAGAGGCCCACAAACAGCAGATTACAGCAAATCAGAAATTAAAGACAGACGGGAGGCAGGCAGTGGGAATGATGGGAAGACGAGCAAGGGCCCTCCAGAGCCAAGAGATTTGCTCTGTTTCATTAATGCTGATGAACTTAATTCAATCAATTCTCTGCAAGACATTGCTGTGGTGGTAAACAACTCCTAATGCCATCTGCAGAGGCCACTGCAATAAAGATGTTTTCTTCAAACACACACACACCGACACGCACAGACTACCTTAATCCTAGCGTAGATTTACTCTACTTACCCAGGCTATAGAAATGCCCTAGTGGCGTCAGTGTGATTTAAGAGGCCAAAACAAATCTGCAAACTCTTGAGTTGGGGGCAGGAATCATATTAGGAAGTAAAAGCCCCTTTTTTGGAAAGTGAAAAAGCATTAAATGGCGGAAAATTAAAGTCTCTTGGACAAAAAAAAAAGCCACAGGCAACAGCCTTTAATTAGTTTTGTTCCCATAAATGGTGCCCTCAGACTCAACAGTGGATAAGAAACAGCCATAGGCCCATTAACATGTCAGCTGTCAGCTATCAAACAGCGAGGGGGACAAATTAATTAACAAGCGCAATTTCATCCTGACATTCTCCAAACACAACTGGCATTTAAAAAACACAAGTGGGTGGTTCCAAATCAGGTTGAGAGGACAAAACAAAGAGCAGAAGTTCACTTGTTATGTGTGTAGATTTCTACCTGTTGTCATTAAGCTGCGTGTATCGAGGCTGAGGATCTGGGTCGCCATCGTTCACATCGTAGCTGGCATCTGGATCCTGAGAAAAGACAAATGAGTTATTACGAGTCAGATGCACAAACAGTTTTTGTTTTTCCTGAGGTTGGTATAATAAACTATTCAAAAATCAGCTAAATTTAAAACCTCCAAATCTTTCTGCACAGAAATGACTCTTAAAATCCATCAGCTAAAGGAAGATACCATCTTTAATTCAAAATCTGCTGTTTATTCTGTCCTTATCTGCAGCTTCTCCCTGGAAAACATAATGTTTCATCCCATTTAGGAGTCATACTCACGTAGTTCTGCATCAGGTCAGGATGGTTCTTCTCTATTCCATCATCCAGGATGGAGACCACCACCCCTTTCCCCGTGTAGCCCAGCTGCCACGCAGCTTTGGCATTCAAGTCACGGTGGTTGATGTTATACTGAGGATGGAGAGAGCAAATAACTTAGATGGAATCTAATTATCTGAGAGACACCTGAGTGCTGACAAGACTGTGATTTTAAGTGAAACTGGACGGACTTACTGGAGAAAAAAAGGGCAGTCATTTAAGATATTTAGATGAAGACTGAGCTTTTAACTGAAGCACCAGGAAAAAGGTGCTATTAATTGAATTTCAGTCATACTCTCTTAGCAAAAAGCCAGTATTGCAAGGTTAGAGAGTATCTCTATTCTGAAAGCACTGATGCCATGCATTTATTGTATTTATTATTAACACAAAGCACATCAGCAGTGAATCGGATGGGGGCACATAGTAATGATTCTGTATGCTTTTTGATATGCTTTTGACATTCAACTTGACCTTTGGTCAAAAGCCATGGCTGGCTTTAATCCAGTTCAAAGCGCTTCCTTTTTAAGTGATCCGTCAGTTGAAAAAATACTGAGTCTGATGTTTCATCAGTCACATTTCCCTCTTCGATTTCACACCCTTGTTAAGTGTAGTGTATCACACAGACCGAGGTTTGTTGCTCCACATTCTAACGTCACTGACACTTAAACCATCAAGAGGAAAATCAATTAAAGCTGAACTTTGTGATCTACAATTCAGATGGGAGAAGGTCTTTTGTGGTTGACACATTGAGTGTATAATAAATCTGGGAATGGCAGGCGCATGGTTTCATTTTGAATACTGCTCATCAAGCAAGTCCTTTCTTTTCTTCCATAATGTCAGCGTTCCTTCTGCACACTTGAGCACAGCTTGAGATCGCTGCTTTGAGGCTCGCCCATGATTTATCAGTCAGGGGGAAAAAAATCTGTTTCATCATTTAGATAAATATCAGAAAATATTAAATATTCATTGTAACAGCAGATGCTGACCATTAGCATCTGTCCACCAAGGACACCCTGCCAACAGACCCACCCACACTCTCCTCTGGCGATCCAGGTTCAATTTTAATGAGGTACAGACTTATTTACTGTCTGGAGAGAGAGGCAACGTGTTCCTGCAACCTGACAATGTTTTTTTGCATATTTGAACTTCTAGAGCTATATTACCAATGCATCCCAGTAATGAGAAAAAGAGATGCAGTATGTACAGTACACATATGACCTGTCCGCAATCAACAGCTCCATCCAGAGAGAAGCTAAAGGGAGGTAAAAATCTACATCAAAAGCCAAAAACTACAGATGAGAGTTACAGCATCTGAAGCCCTGATGCATAGTTTGGAAGTTCAGGGTAAACCAGGCTCATTAGCTTTTTGTTAGCTAAGCCAACAGTGTGTCATCGGGGATGTTGGTCCAGCGGTCAGCTTAAAATGTCTCAAAATAATTTGGTGCGGTCCTTCCTGTTACCCGAGAGATGAAATAATTGTTTTTATGTTTTCCCCTATCTACTTACACAAGTAAATGTGCCAACATGGACACTAGAGCTGAAATGATTCATCTTCACCAAAACTTTATAACATTGCCACATCCACAGGTTTTGCTTTCAGTAGAAAAGCAGTTAACTGTTGTGAACATATAGAACAACCTATTACATCTAGTCACACTGATACAACCAGGCAGAAGCTTTTATCTACTCATTTGCCTTTCAAGGTGCCACTAACTACTCCAGCACACAGGGGAAGTAAGGCTGCCTCTGTTAAAGCACAGACATTTTGAACAACCAGTGATGCAAGTCTGTTTTGCATCACCATGAATCTTCTTCCGCCTGAAGCATCCTCACAGTAATTGAAGGAAGAGTGCAGCTGAACAGAAAATCTCAGGGGTTGTTACCGCTGCTTTTAACAGGCCAATGTATCAGTGACATTCTTCAAGTCAAACGTGAAAATCAATCAACTGAAAACAAGAGAGCTTCAAGGTGAAGCACCTCCATCTCTCTTTGCTTTGTCTCTTTGTTGCTTTGCTGTCAGCAGGCTAAAGTAAACCATCAAATTCAAAAAGCATGAGATTCATAATTCAAAGGTGCTCTGAAGTGCAGCAAAGTCACTCTGAAAACAAGACGCACAACAGTATTTCACACAAAGAGGGTGTACTGGAATCATACGAGCTTGTCTTTTGGCTCGGGGGAAACATCACAGCACCAAATTTAATTACCTGTATTGACTTTGGGTGGATAAAAAGCTGAACCAGTGTGCAGTGCTTAATCATGTCCTGCAGATACGCACACAGAAATACACTCATAGGCTTTTGTTCATTGAAGTTTGTGTTCAGCAGTGGCCATACTCACCAGGTACCACTGGTCTCTGAACTTGGGATCAAAGGGTTCGGCGTAAACGTCCCTCTTTTTCCTCCGTTTCGCCACCTGTTGCTCTGCCCAAGTCACCTGAACAAGACATGCACAAACAGAGAAATACATGTGTAGGAATTAGCAAAACACATAACAAATGTGAGGTGACGCTGAGCAGAGAGACATACTGCAGTTGCAACCAGTTCTGCTTCTGTCATAGAAAATGAAATAACCTCGTGTTGTACACGACGGTAACCGTGTCTAAAGAATTAACAGAGATCCAAATTCTCAGTGGGATGACAGGAGACACAGTGAGATTAGAGGCACAGAGGTATCGTGAACTCTTCACTAATGAGACTCACTCCAACTCCAAAGCAGCCCAGGTCTAATTAAAATTTTCTGGATTGGTGTTAAAATGAGATACACCACGATCTACAATGCTTATGGGTAGACCTAAACAGGCATGCAGCTGGATGGCGGTACGCGTTCAGAACAAGTCTGGCAACACAGCAGTAACCAAGTCTGCAGCAAGCTTTGGTAATGTAATGTGCAATCTCCTGCAGAAAGTGTTGACAGAAGCAGAATGCATACAGTGAAAATAGGTCTGCATCGCACTCCCTCTGCAGAATTGTGCTCGACGCACAGCAAAACGCCCGGGCAGACGAGAATGGAGAATGGTGGGGAAAGAGAATAAATAAATAAATAAATAGAACATGTCAGGAGGAGAAAGACAGAGAACTGCCTGCCGCAAGGACAGAGCACCTGATGTGAAGGACGACCAAATCACAGTGCACCTCTTTCCCTCTCTCTCCTTCTCTCTGCCTCTGCAGATCACTAGAGACACAAGCGTAAGAGAGGAAAGAAGTAATGAAGGTCACATTAGCTGCTACGCTGAAGCGATGCCAACTCAACACTACCATAGAATAAAGCCATAATGGAATAATTTCACTTCAAGGAGCAGAGAGGTTTGTGCGCGTTAGAGCTGCTCCCTTTTGACTGGTGAGAAGTCCAATCAATTTAAGTGGAGGAAGCGTTTCCACCAGGATTCATCCGATTTTTACTGGGAGGATGAGGTCAGCCCCATGAGGTGCAGCTGTGGCAGTTTAGTGATATGATTATGGGCGCTGACACACTGAGTCAAAGAGCTGCTGCTGACAAACAGACGGATGTGTCCACAAACGTTTTCAGTTAAACACTGCCAGTGTGTATGTGTGTCTGCATTTGTACTCCAACGATCATCCAAAAAGGGAGATAAATGAAGCAAAAAAGGCAAACATCTTCAGTCTCCTTATGGTGCATGACCAGAATATAAATAAAGAATATTTCATACATAAAAGAAACTTGCATTATAAACTTTTTCTCTTCACTGCTATCAGCCTGTGAACTTTTCAAAGAAGAAATTAAATGTCCCATTCAAAAGCTAACTGCCTGTGTCCTCTGCATTTTTTCCCTGGTAAATTCCCTTGCAAACAACAATGAGAAGAAGAAGAAATTAAGATGTACATCACGTTACAGAAAAAGCTCAGAAACTACTGTGAGGCTTTTGTGCTCATGCCATTGTTTTTATAATGCCAAGATTGATATTTCTATTTCTTAATGATGTAAAGCGCCATCCAAATCTAAAATTAATGTCATATCAGCTATTCAAACGCATCTTCACTCAATCAATAAATGTGCTTCTTATCCATAAATCAGATTTTTAGAAGGCAAGATTCGCAAACCTCTTCCTATGTGATGTTATTATTTCATCTAATTAGGATGAGATGTGAGTTTACAGCCAGAATGGCATTTGTTGACGTGCCTCTCTCAGTCTGGATTTAATATTGGCTTTCTGTTTTACAGAAAATGGCAGTATTTACTGAAAATGATATGCTATAGTCTGGGACTCAGCTGTAGTGGGTTGCAGGGACCAAATTTGACATCATTACATGAATCCATGTGATTTTCAGTCAGACAGAAACTAGCCATTTTCTCTTGCGTCATAACCCAGTGTACATGATTTCCCCTCTTCTATTTCCTCAGCTGCTTTTCAATCACACATGAAAGCCTGCGTGGAACCTGAATTCACACATACGTAGGGTCTGTCTCTTATGGGAAACTTAGATGGCAACTCTGTTCAAATATATTGTCTATCTTGCGCAAAAAGAGAAATGTTTGCGCAATATTTGTTATTATATCCGGGGCAACACAGGAAGTTTTGAGTAATGTACGAGGCAACCAACTGTTTGCTGCACAAAGTGGCTTGTGTAGCTTGCATTGCACCAAACCTGCTCCTTAAACCTGCTCATTATGACTGCGGAGCATGGTGCAACGCTTAATTCCCCTGGAATTGTTTTGCACATTATACACAAACCATCACACGTTACCATCATTTGTAGTCTCGGGCATGCCTTTCCTGACAACGTGGCAGCTTCTCTCCACAGTGTGAGAAATGCTACAGAAATGCTGCCAAGGTCCAATGGGATAGACAGACAGCTGTTACAGGAAAAATGACACCAACATGTATAACTAGGAGTGCATTTACTGATTACAGTATATGCTTATAATGCAATCCAAAACACTTCATTTGTCCTTTAAATTTTATTAATTTAAATCATTCTGGCAGCCTGAAAGGTGTCACTATAAATCTTCATATAAAGTGCAGCTTGCTAATCAATAGTAAAGATGCATTTTCAGTTGCCCACTGGGGTCAAAACAGGGTCAGTCTTTGACACACTGCTGAAAACAATGTGATAATGTGACTGCTCAATCACAGCTTGTATAATTCCAACAAACATGCAGATGAGCTCCAGTATAGTGTCTGCTCCTTTAAGGGGCATTTGTGCAGGCAGTCATCTTAACGTCACACACAGTTCTCAGAACCGTCCATCAAAACACAGCAAAGATGTGATTTTCCTATATTTCCTACTTTTTTACATTTGTGAGGAAATGAAGGCACATGCTGGCATGCTTATTAGAGGGTGTTTTCTAGCGTTTAAGACAACAGGGATGCTGAATCAATCAAGGCTGGAGTAAAAAGCTTCCTGTAAGCCGTAAACTGGTTCAGTAATCACCTTTATTTTAGCCCTTTTACTGTTCCATATGTGGGAAGAGATACATCATATCAGCACATAAACTATGTGAAAACAATCCTTAAGTACACTGATCAATTGTAAGTTTTAAATAGTTACTGACCAATAACTAAGGTAATTTTAATATTAAACTGAAGTCCCTCATTTCAGACATAATGTTCTCTCCCTTTCATATTCAGAGTAAACAGGAACCAAAAAACAATAAAATTTGTACTTTTCAACACGAAACTCATAATTCACATTGAACAGATTTCCTTCCTTTGGCAGGAGTTTAACAACAAACATTTGCATTTTCTGCTTTTTTTTCATGTGAGGAGTCTCTTGAAAATTCTTTAATAGTCTGTGACTGAACACAGAGCACCGAATTTGACAAACAGCATTTTCATTATGAATGAGCTCTGAAAATGGAAAACAGCATCCATCTATGTGTCCAGACAAATCCAATGCAGAACTAATGCTCACAAACAGTACTTCTCAGATTCAGGTTCAGCCAGAGAGTCCCGTTTGTCCAAAAAAAATGCCCACCCACTACTTTGTCCTTCCTC
>JBAJHX010000001.1:23465967-23481811 GCA_037176925.1 Amniataba percoides
TGGGATAGGCTCCAGCACCCCCGTGACCCTGAGTGCAGGATACAGCGGGTTAAGAAAATGGATGGATGGATGGATGATTTGGGGTGTATCGGGATGTGGGCTATTACCATATTTTGTTTGTGCATCAGCGGCTCAAGATAAATTGAGAAAATGAGACTTGCACAAGCGATACAGCCTCCTAAAATAGTTCAACAACTTGTTTATATAATGAGGCTGGAGTCTAATTACTCAGTGTGGCGAATGGGTAGGACGGGGGCACTAAGCGCCACAGTGGCAGCTGGACATAACCAACAATTTCCTTTAAAGCAGGGCAGAGAAGGCCGAGCTGCCCCCACAAACACCTGAAAATGTGTTTGCACAGCTGGTCTGTCTTTCTGCCAAACTGCACTTGGTCGTTACGCGTGCTCTCCTCATTGTTCCCCCCACAGCCCTTCATTATTTGTCTTACAGCAGTCATCCCGTCTCTCCTTACTCATTAACCTTAAGTTTTATTTGGCGCCTATGCACTTGATGAGAGCAAAAGTTAAATCAACAGTTTTGCTGGCATTTATACTGCACAGGGATGCACATGTGTAGATGAAGTGGCGGCTAGTGTACAGAAATTGTGTCCAAATGCATCTTAATCATGTAGGAGTAAACTATCAAGCTTATAAAGCCTTATAAGGCTAAGCCAAGCTTCCTTATTTATCAACACACTGTCCATTCCCGACAAGCTGCCGGCCACATTCCTCCACCATGTTTATACAGTAAATACAGATTATGATTCTTGGCACAGTCCAACGTTTACCTCGATTATTCTGAAGAAGTTAGATTTGTCCATTTACTGGTGTTGACAAAAACAAATGGATTAAATGGGATGGTGAAATATGGGCAATTTGAGTAGACAGGACAGCTAGGAAATACCCTGGTGATTTCAATATCCACAGGGGGTGGCACAAAGTTGACATTGTGATTAGAGAGGCCATAATTCAACCAGAGGGCCTCAGTTCAGCACCCTTTAAGATATAGTACAATGCTGGATTCAGCGTTTTGCAGCCGACATAAGGTTACAAAACACAAAAGCCATGATTTTCTCCTCTCAAGGTCATGTGGTTATCATGTGCATATCACCAGACAATAAAGCTGACATTCTAAATGTATCTTTTATAGGATTTTATCCACAATGATATCTTAGTCTGTTTAATAACTGATTCCTCTGTTCTGTTTTTCAGTTGACAACATTTTTTTAAGCATTAATGAGTCCATCTTACTGGTCTGAACCTGATCAGCAAATAAATTCTTCTGCTTACAACAGATCAGATTGTGAAATGTGCTCTGCTGTTTGCACTTCTGTAACACTGCTATCAGTCGCCCCAGTCCCAATTTCTCAAGGCCCCCTATGAAAAAAATCTTCCCTCTCAGGTCGAGACGGCAGAGTGGAGAAGCCTGAGGACTTTTCTCAGCAAGTCTCAAGTTCCACTTGTCAGTCTCCTGTTTGCACTCGACCTTGCTCATTTCTCGCATTACGAAAAGAATGTAAGAACTTGGATATAAAACATTTAAAAACCCAATTTTCCCTCGTTGTGTTGACTTTTCCACTACACTGAACTAAACAATTGGTATCTAAAGGTGTAGCTATTGTCAAAGGTTTGCTTTTGTTTCCCAAGTCCTCTATCATGGGCCGACATTTCTGCACTGATGAAAAGGTGGTACCAAATCCAAGTGCCAGATCCTCTCAGGGGAAAAGCAATGAAACAGCAAGTTTGAAGCAAACACCACAATTAATAAGCTGCAGAAAATAAATATTTAAATATTCAGACAACATTCAGATTCAGAATATCTGACACCGGTGCAGTGCTGACACTGGGGTACCATTAATATTTTGAAAACCACCTCACAATTCCAGTTAAGAGAGAGGCTAAATGGTTTTAGCTAGAAGAAAAGAAATGTCAGAAATGATTGTGCTGCAGTCTGGTGCAGGTCTACCTGATCTACTGTTATAACAATACTAAAATTTAAATGTCACCATCTATAAAAAGGTAAAAGAAAACCTATATTAGTGCCACTTCTTACTCTGTTGTCTGTCCCATAAGCAAACTGCAGTCGCCTACCAAACACTACATGAAAATGTCAGTGTTTGACCAGGTGTTGCCACATAGTGTCACTTTTTCAAAAAATACATCTCGTTCTGGTTTGTTTGTTTGTTTACGAGTTCAGCTCACTGGAAACTCTTTAGGTCATTATGTTCCAGGAAAAAGAGTCAATTGATGGTGGTGTTGAAATGATGGAGTGTGCGTGTGTGTGCGTGCATGTAAAATTACATGTTTGATGAAACTTGGGCAGCTTATGCTCGATGAACTGGTGCCGGGATAATTTCAGGGAAACATGATGTTTACTTGTTGGATGACGGTGGCAAAGCATTAATGTTGAGAGACATCACACTGTGATGGTAAACCCCGTAGCATTTTACTACTTATTAAGCTATAGGTACACAGTAAATGTCAGTGATACAACAAACACCAAATACAGTTATACTGAATCAACCCTGATTCTTGCTGCTTACATTCATGGGAAACCTGCTTCTTTCCAATTATTAATGACAACTAAACAAACAAGTATTATGTCATGCTCTTGCCATCTTGTGTATCTGCATTAGTAAAACAACTTGTCCTCTGCAGCACACCTTGACTTTATGGAGTGGATGAGCATGTAAAAAAAAGTTTACAGTGTCATGGCAGAACTGCTGCAGGGCTGTTAGCTTTCGGGTCGATGAGAGCTGTCCTCAGATGACTAACTCTTCACAGCAAAGTCTTTATGGTGCTGTGGGGGTGAGGTCAGATAAGCACAAGACAGCACGGATATATACGAGGTTACTTAGACTTTACAACACCACAGACACAGCTGTACAGAGTATCACAATCAATTATAGAGGTCAATAGATGAGAAATAGACAGGCAATCACACTATTGTTTCCTACTGTTACGGGAAGATAACATGGCCAGAGACCTGATTATCTCACGTTTATATGTACTTTCAAGTTGGCTCATTATCATTATTTCTTCCCATCCACGTTTGGTAAAAGCAAAAACATATTGACGTGGTAAAAGAAAAGAATAGCGATGACCCTCTGGCCTATGATTGAACAAGCTCAGTCCCCCAGCAGACCAGAACTGCCCGACTCTGTCAGATGTGAACTTTAGCCTCAGGATGGAGTCAGATGTCATCTCAAAGAATTGATCCTTCCTGAAAAGAGCTAAAAACCAGCAGGCGCTGCACTGAAAGGGTTTCTGAACAAGTCGCTCTGACCTCTGTGTGAATAGTGTTTTTAGAAAATAATATCTCGGAGCAGAGATGTGCACCTTTAAAAGGAAGGAAAACTCATCAGTGGGAACTCTTCAGCATCTCAAAAACAAAATAAGTTTACTCTGAATCTCTAACGCATCTCCAAGGTAAAAAAATCTGGTAGGTTAAAGTTTGAGTCAGATGTTCTCTCTGCGTGGGAGGAATTTGCAAAAGGGTGAATTGCTTTCAGTAACTTCTTGATCGTCGGGTAATTCACTTCTACACTAATGGACCTGAATCGTTTAAATGAGCTGAGGGCTCTAAATTATTTGAAATATCATTTACATGTCTGCAGACTGAGCTGTCAGAGCGCCATCAATTACTTGCTTCATTCAGTATAGTTGACACCACATCCATTCCACTAGGAAGAATCAATTCCTCAGCCATCATATGCAATTTTGTGGAGGCCCAATGAGATAGGTGACTTTGTGAAAGGGTAGTTAGGTTTTAACCATAACTGATGTGGCTTTCAAAGCCTGCTGGTCTTGATATTCACCTTTTTACTCTAAAAAAAGGACGGATGCATACAGTATTTCCTCCAGTGCTTCCTGAATAATGAGTCAGCTGCTGAAGGTTTTGGTGTTTTGGTTATGAAACAGACAAGTGTTCACCAGCAACAGAGAAGCTTAAGTCAAGTGTCGGATATGATTGTTGTCATTCTTCACCTGTCAACAATACAGTGTGTCCATGTTTGGGCTACAGCATAATTTATTTATTTCTAATGGCAGTGGCAGTGCTACGACATTGTTCATGACTCTTTAAGTTACATTTTATTTTCATTAATATTTAAAACTCTGTTTAATTTATTTTTCACCTCCTCCAGGCTGCCACAGTGCCTCCCCACACTTTCAAACTACTGCACTCATCCAACAGAATCCTTTGGTAGCAAAGTCTCCGGGCACAACCTTTTCAGAGTATGACAGATACTCTAACTCTCCTGGTCGTCAGACGGGGGTTGATTCATGAAACCTTGCACACCTTGAATTTTGCAGCCAAATTACTGCTCAAGCACAACAAAAGAAGAAAGAACAAGAACAAAAGATACCTTCAACAAGATGTTACACAAAGTGTAGAACTGGCCAACGATGAATAAACCACATTTGTATGTCGCTGAACAGGAATTACTCTTCCTGTTGAGCATGTTGATAAATATTTATATAATTAATCTGAAATACCCGAGGTAAATATTTAACCAAGTGGAGTTAGTTTAATCAAATGCACTACAAAGATGGATGATGCAATATCAATACTGTAGAATATGTTTCAGCAGGTTTATTCATTAGATAACATATTTTATATAAATGTCATTAAATCTAATTTCCTTAGATAAAAAAATGCAGTATTCATTTATACAGTGTAAACGAATACCCCTCTAATAACTCTGCTAGGCTATATGATTTTTGTACAGCACTTCCCGACAAATTCTTAACAGATGCTTTTTTATACAGTATGTGCACAACTCAACCTTCAAAGACAACAAAAGAGCCTTAATCCAACTTACACAATGGGCCACTCAATGTGGCCTATTTTACAAGAAATTCTTGCGTCTTTACAGAAAGTTAAGAGAAGCAGATTTTCTTTTGTGATTTGTTTGTGCAAATGTACTGAGACTGTCAGATGTTTTACATTAAATAAAAAAAATTGATATCCTAACTTACGACTTTCAAAGACAATCCATCTTTAATGAGTGTAAAATGAAAATGAAACGGTCCAGCAGTCCGCTGTGTGATCAGTGTCACACAACCTCTAACATGATGAATCTCTAAAGTCACACTACACGTCTGGTAAATCTGTTTGAGCATTTTCATGATCAGTCAGTTGGAAATCAAAAGGTTGCCCCACTTGAGTCATATTAACAGTTCAGAGATAATCTCTCCAAACACGTCGTCGACTCTCATGCAGATGCCTTGATGAGCTCACCCTCATTAGTGGAGGAATTCGACTGTATCCATTGCTAGTTACCCAGTTTCTGTGTGAGTGTGTGTGTGTACGTGTGTGTGTGCGTGTGTGTCTATATGTGTGTGTGCGTGTAAAGAGAGAGCTAAACTGAGATGGAGGAAATTGTGGTGGGACAGGGAGGAAGCAGGTTTTCATCATGAGGGAGGCCGCTCTATTCCTGAGAGTCCAAAGTGTATGATTGCTTTTGACACCATGAGGGAATGCAAAATCCAATCTGAGTTCTGAATCTGTATTAAACAGTGCAGTAAAAATGGCTGACATATATCTTAAAAAGGAGGGGGAAAAAACTCTTTAAGTCTTTTCTTCATATTTTGGTGGCTAAATGGCGTTTATTGTGTTTTTCATAGGGTGCCGTTACAAAAGCACTCAATGGAGTTTTTATCTGGTAATGAAACTGTGAATTTAATACTGATGGCTCTATATGACCTACATGAGCAAATGAGAACAACAGCAAGGAGATTGGCTATTCCTGTTAGTTTCTAATAGTAATTGTTAATGTTTGACACTGGATCAGATTTTTTCCACATCAGACAAAACAGCCCTGGAGTTTGATCTGCTTGAATTCAAGTTGTTTAAGCTGCTAACTGAAGGTCTGTTTCCAGGGCTGCCACCACTCTCCTATCACTGAAGTAGCCTCCTCACAATGGAGAATGAAGCAGAGGGTACATGTAACATAAACACTACGGTCTTTGTCCATTATTCTTTAGTGCCATTGCACAACATTATGGGAAACACACTTGCTAACTTTCTTGCCAAGAATAAGATGAGAAGACTTTTTACATTTAAATATAAGTGTACAAATCTATTTTAGCACAAAGACTAGGAACAGGTGGAAGCAGCCAGGAATCTCTGAAGCTAACTATTTAACACATTATTGTTTAATCCTTAAACCGAACTGTAAAAACAACAATTTGTGGTTATGTGACAAATTTCTTTTCTTGGCCGGGTGCACTCACTTCCTGTGAGTCTTCACTTGTTGCCTGGAAACCTCTTGGTGTCTGTCAAAGCAAATAACCTATTTCCCAAAATGCCAAGTAATTTCTTAAAAGGTTTTGGAGTGTGTCCATTTGTAATTAAACCAAAAAACACAGTTTTCCTTCTTTAAACAGTTGACGCACAGTAATCTGAGGTCATTTTTTGTATGGATGGGAATTTTTTAAAGGAACTGGAGAAAATGCTTAAACGAAAAAAAAAAAAAACTCCTGGAAAGCACAAAACATCACATATTTATGGCACCGTATATCCAAGGGTTGTGTTTCTCTCAAGTTATTTTTACTCCATGTAGGGAAAAGTTAAAAGTGACAACGATGAATACGACAGAGAGGATTTAGCATGAATTCATTGGCATTTCAACAGAGGTAGTTTTGCATCTCAGCCCCAAGGGCCCCCTGCCAGGAGTGCTGGAATAAACGCCATGATATAAGTAGACATGAAAGCATGCTGCATGAAATCCTGGGTTGGACAGAATTAATGTGTGCTGATGAATAAGCATGAGCGCTGATATTAATACAGCGGTGAGTCCCAAAATACGAGCAGAACTGCAGATTACACTGCTGAATTAAAAAATTAGGCTGATTTTTTTTTTTTTTGTCTCATCACCTGATTTGTTTTGAAAATTGATCGTGAGATATACATAAACTTTTGATAATGAGTCTGAGTCTGAATCTGTGTTAAACCTGTCAAAGTTTTAACACACTTTAAAACTGTCTATGTTAAAGACTGTCAAAGGAGCACTTGGGCTATAAATGCAAAGACTGTAAAGATACACATTAACTGTGAAAGTCTTCATTTCAAATATAACATCTCATTAATAACCTGTTGAACTTTTTTCCCACCTTGCCTCGCGCTCTCACTCTCTAACACACACACACACTGAAGACAGTGCAAAAGGTGATTGCCAGTGGGACAGGAGCTAATAAGATTTAACTCTGGCATCTAATTTTATCTCCCCTCTTTGCTCTTCGGGTGCTGATAGAGCTTCGCTGCTGGACAGAAATACCAAACAGGTTCTGCCGAGCCCAAATGAAGGGCCGCTGGGGCCATTTCGAGGAAGCTGCACTCTTAATTTCTTAACCAGTCTCTATCTAAAACATTTCCATCACTGTCATCTCCCTCGACAGAGTATTGGGCACTTTTGTCTCTGCACCCACCACAGGTAGCCAACCTCTCTGCACTTCAGCTAATGGACTGTCAGGAGGGTCTCCCAAAGGTGCACAAGAGCAGCAGCATTTTGAGAGTGACTTTGGGAAAAATGTGAAGAGGACATAGTGTGTCCACATTTGCAAGTGAAGGACATTCCCTGTATTAAAAAAAAGCACCTCTTAACGTCTGTAACGAAAACAAAATCCCCTTATATTTTTGTTCCAGCCATAATTTCATTTACCATTTTTGTTGGGCAAAAAATAAATAAAAATAGGCCTACGTGAGCATGAAATATTTATCTGTCCACTGGAAACACTACATTACCAACTCATTATTGCTGGTTTTCGTTATTCCAACATCTTCCACTGTACACACACACCCACACACACACATAGACACATTCACATGAAATTGAGCCACCACCCCGTCCTGCTGCTGCCAACGCCCGAGGCTACGCGCATTACACCCTGTGATCCCCCTCGCTCTACAAAAAGCCTCCGACTCATTGTACTCCTCCTCTCTGCACTCTAGGTGAAGTGGGGTGAAAGAAAGACAGATCACAAAACAGGATCCGCCGCACAGATGGAAGAGAGGAAGCCCTCCGAGAGTGTTTGTTACCAGCGTTTCCATGGAAATCAGCTAAGGTTCACTTTTAACAATACGGTGTGTTGTGAGAGGGCTAAGAGGGCAAGAGATAGAGATAAAGTATTTAGTTCAGTTAGAAAACAAAAGCTAAAAATTGTTTTTCTAAGCAAGGAATGAATAAAACAGGCGATTTGTGCAGGAGATTATCCTCAGGAAGGCAAAACAAATGTTCTTATGCCACATTTTTCTTTCACAGCAGCACTAGCCTTTTCAAAACATGACACCACGCAGACATAACCGATGTAGATTTGGTACGGTATGCACAAGCGTCATTGTGGCCGACTGTCTCATCATTCATTACTTATCTGCACTGCTTCCATTTGCCTGGGGGGAGACTACAAGCTGGAGCTTTCAGCTTCTATAATGTTACCGTGCCACTCTTAATTTGGACAGAATCCTCTTGCTGCTGCCTCTCCAGACTTAATGGTCAATTTGATCCAATAATGAGTAACTGGTGTCTTATAGGCCACCACACACACATACACACAGGTGCCCAGCATTTCTCCTGCTCAAATCTGTCCCAACATCAATTTCACAGATAAACGTGCAGCAATAGGTAAGAAATTCATGTTGCCAAAATTTGATGCTATGGCTCACACATAAAAAAAAGTCCTAAAATAAAGCTCTGAGGTGAATTTTTCTTTTTCTACAACATAACTGGCTTTCCTACACTGTAGTCTGCACAATGAGACGGATCATCGGCAACATATAAATGCACATAATAGGCATACCTTTTCCAACTACCTGGTAGAGATTACAGTTTGTAAGCTCTGCACCACCATCAAAGTTTCCCATAAATGAACTGCATCGCAACTGTGAACAGTACCAGGAAACAGCCACGGACCATTTCTGAAAGCACTTTCGATATTTATCTCTTGAGAGAAACCAAAGGACATCCTGTAAGTAAAGGATCATTTCCTTGAATATCTCAGTCATCTTTAAAGCATGCTACACCCAAGCCTTATGCAGCACATAATGGACAGCGAGATCTGATAATGGATTCTGGAGAATATTTTTTTGGACTCCCTAAAATTCAAAATTAAGGCTGTTCAAAGCAATGGGATTACTTCTCAGATGTGATTATGAAAGCAAATTGTTGGCTTTTGCTGTCTGCTGTTTTGCCACATCCACTCACACCAAAATTATTTATTGCCCTCAAAGTAATCACACAAAAACCAGATATGAGACTTTGAAAAGTTTAACAAAGGACAAGTATTAGCATTTTAGCATGACCAGCAGCACTGCACCAGCAGAGGCAGGAGGAAAGTAAACAAGCAAGATGTGGGACAAAAATCTTTAATAAAACATTTACAAAGCTGATTTTATTTTTCAAAAAAACACGAATGAGATCAGTATATTTTTAAAACATCAAGAAAACACACACTGCACTTTTCTAAGAAACAGTGAATGTTCACAAAAAAACTCCACCTTTAAGCTGCTATCTGCCAAACGGTCGCAGCAGCGAAACAGACAAGTTAATGAGACATATAAGGCAGCAGTTTGTCCTTGTAGTTTGAATGAAAGCTGCGTGTTGTGCGAAGCAGGTAATGCCCTGAGAATAATGAGCAAACGCTAATCAGTATGGCACTCCTTTATTTACAATGAAGCTGAGTGAAAATACCGTCAACAGCAATTAAGCAGAACTGAAATTAGCCAGAAGCAGTGAGTCTATTTCAGAGAAACTGGCTTTCAATGGGTCATCACAGTTTATTGTACCTATTATTCTCTAATCTTATGAAAGCAAATCAACACAGAAGTTGTACACAAACAGGGTCCAGCTGCAGCCACACGCGGTGCAACGCTTTGTTCCTCCTGATCTGAAATTGATGTGTTCATTTACGTGGGTGAATGTCGATCAACAAGATTATTCATAATTTCCATTCCCTAGGCAGTGTGAACAAATGAGCTCTTCCAACCAAATAATGCAGCAATCGGGGGAAGATATTGAATGCAGTTACAACACAGAATTATTCATAGTAGACGGCAGCACGGAGCAAAAGAACTCGGGTCTCATCTACATTATGAGAATGAAAAGCAGTCACCGCCTTGTCAAGGAACATTACACTCGTATGACATGGCTGCCTTTATTTCAGCTCCCTGTCAAATAAAGCCGCTGCGGGTCCGGCACAGAAATATTATCAATCAGACGCTCGTTCCAGACGGTGGGAAGTGTGTAGACATTCAGCCGTGTATTGCCTTGCATATCTTATGTGATCCTGGCATGGAATAACATCACGATCGGGTCCTACTTCACCTTAGGTACAGTTCAGGTAACACAATACGAGATGAGAGGAGAGCTGTGCGTCCAAGATAAATAACCAAAAACAATTATAAGCACAGTATCCATTTCACAGTTTAAGTCAGTTACCTGACTTAAACGTCAAACCAAACCTCATAACTGAGCTATTTTTGCATGTCCTGTTAGTGTATATATCAGTCTGACAGTCTTTGGCGCCAGCTGTTTCAGAGAGATTGAAGTTCTCATAAAAGTGAGCACAGATAATGAATTTTTACAGTTTGGGAGAATGGCTGCGTGCTTGACCTGATTTGATCAATTAAAATACACACAGATGTTCATTTTTTCCCCAGCTGTTTTGCTTGGATTACAGCATTGTTTGGATGTTGTTCTCACAGTGAGCGCTCATACATCCAACACACTTTCAGCTGGCAGGAGAGAGGACACTTCAGGTAATTTCACCCATCCTCTGCACTCGCGTTCTTTCCTCCAAGTCCGGCTGACAAAACACCTCTCACTAACACCAATGAGCAGAGTCTCGAGAGTGTCTGGCGCAGGGCTAAAACAGGACAAAGATGGCCATAAAACAGCGTGGCACGGCAGGCACAACTGTACTGTTGGATGGGTCCTCACGGAGACAGGATGTGCTCCACAGCATCTGAGTGCACAGACAAGGAGCATTTCTCCATCCACAACGCCTCCTCAATCTCACTCTCAGCAGGTGAGAGTGAAAACAACAGAGCCACACATAACACAACGGCTGGTTACTGGCACTGACCTCCCGGCACGTTGATTCATCCCATGGATGTTTTATTTCTCCCCCACAGAGACAGTTCTGATTGTCACGGCATCAACACGGAGTCACACAAATGAAAGTCATATCAAAGATCTCAAACTCCAACACCCCCGGCCAAGCAACTGTGTCCTGAAATCATATCTAAACAACGAAACTCTTCATGTGTGGGCTAAGACACCTTTTCAGTTGCGTGTTGAGCATAATTAATCTTTCCCACACTAATCTGTAGCCACACTGTTGGCTTACACTTCGTCAAGGCTAAGGCGGCTACAGAGGTTCCACATTAAGACAAGAATTTATCAGCTTGAGGTTCTTGTGTTTTTTTCCAGTGCCGGTGGAAAAAGTTTGAGAAAGAACATACAGAGAATAAAGTAAGTCATAACACACATCTCAAAAAGTCATCTTTACTGAAAACCTCTTCATCACCTTTCATCACATTGATTGAGTGGATGTAAACAAAGCAATTGCGCAGCAGCTGTCTCCTATTCAATAAAGACACAAGGCCACGTAGAAGTTATCCAGATGTAAAGCACCATCGCTCTGTGGCACAATCTAAATGAACGAATGTAATTTCCGTTACTGCTGGGAACACCGCAAAAGCACAATACTGAGGATCATGTGCATGCTAAGCGTGTTTCATTGTGGTGGCGATAACGGGAGAAATCTCTACTATAACTATAAATCAAATCCTACCCAGCAGGTATCTGTGGCAGGATTCATGATAAAAAGTCTTTCGACGCTCACGGTCCACCCACACAGCTGTTTTCACTTATGTCTTCTCAAGACTACGTGGGTGTGCACAAACTGCACTGGATTGACAGCTCCCTCCTCCTCCTGTTAGCTTTACTGCACTCGTTAGGGCGACACAATTTACGCCATTGTCACTGTTATCAGTTCAGCTAGTAGTTATTGCTCCAGTCGGCTTTTGCTTGACAGTAGGTCTAATTCAAAATTTACAAAACACATAAATGAGCTTAGCTAACATGACTGTCAATTCATCCTTAGTTGTCTAAACATCTTACTGATTTCTGGTGGGAAAAAGTATCGGAAAGGAAAGTAGTTGTAGTAGCAGAGAAATGAACTCTGAGTGTATATATTATACCTACAATACACATTTTAAGCCATTATGTATCATGAGATTATCATTACTCTTATTATTTTTAAGAAATATTTTACTCCTGTAGTTGGCAGAGGTTTTGCAATATTCTGATGGCTGGCATGAGCTAATGAGTTTACTATGGATTAATCTGCTAATTTTGTCCTTGATCAGTCTGATTATTGTTCTGTATATTAGTGGGAAATGCTCAACACCATTACCAAAGTCTCAAAGTGATTGAAACTGACTGAGAGAAAATGATTTAGTTTCCTATAATTTAACACAAACACAAGTATGTCAATACAAGCAAGCATTAATTAGTTTTATGGCTTATTATTTTTTTGATAACTGACTAATCAACTAAATGATCAATCGCATCATTTAAGCTCAAATTACAAAGTTAGGTTGTTTATGTTCATTTTTTAGAGCACCAATTCAACCAACTTGCTCATTTGCTCTACTAGTAACTATAACTCCAGAAAAATGTGGTGCAGTAAAGAGTACAATATTAGCCTAAGAAATGTAGAGGGGTAGAGGTATAAAGTATCATTAGTGCCATGTAATTAGAGTGCATCACAGCCCATAGTGACACATACACGCACCCACAATAACACATAAAAAGACAGGGGAAAAAACATCATTCCTTGTTAGCTTAAAAACAGCATGTTTGCTCCACAACACATATCATCCCCCTCCTGAACCCTCCTGATGTTTACTCAAAGTCACGTCCTGTTCTTTGGCCTCTCTGTGCGCCCAGGTTGCTTGGTAAAGTGTGTGAGAGTGTGTGTGTCATGGTGGCATTTCAGGTCACACTGCTCCACAGAGGGGGAACATTCCTCCACTTAGGACCGGTCCGAAGCTCCGAAACACACAAATGCTGGATTCAGCAGTGCGGTGGCTGGAACAATGACAGGAAGGACGACCGCAACCATTTCCTTGAGTCAGACAACGCCATCTATATGATCCTTGGAACTGCGAAACTTTTTCCTGTCTCCTTTTCTCCAGCTTGTCAACAAGTATTGATAATGAATCCTAATAATTCAAACAGTCATATATTTTTCTTAGAACATCATAACTAAAGTAAAATGAACAAAGGCATTGTAAGGCGCACATTAAGACGTGGCGCGCCTTCATTTCTCTCTCATTGTGTAATCATGACAATGCATAAAAACTATTCATGCTTCCTGTAACCTAAAGAAACAAGTCGCACCAGTCTCAGAGGTTACTGTAAGCTGGGACGAGAAAAATGGAGAACACTCCCAAAATAGACGAACAAGCCGACCTGGTGCCAAAATAAGGATAATAAAAGGTTCCAGGCTGTGTTGTATGCGTGGGGGAGGAGGGAGAGACAGAGGGGGAGAGAGAGACTCTTTCATAAACAGCTAGTATTATAGGTCTGGAAAGCAGTGGGAGGCTGACTCTTTTCTGTGGACTAAACACTGAACCCACTTGTTGGGAAGAGCTTAACTCAGCACAGGATTCAGCTCTTTCCAACGCACCATAATTGCAGTTCTCCTGGTTTGCTTTGTGTATTGGAAAGTCGAGGAATGGCGGCACCAAACTCTCAGGGAAGCCCGAGAGCTGGAGCACCTCCGTCGAGCCGCAGCAGCTGAGCGGGCCGAGGGAGGAACGAGAGCTGAAGTCGTTTGGACCGCTGCCCTGGGAATGAGAGCGAGTCACCGAGGCTCACCAACTATAGCCACCACAGTATCCTGTCCAAAACATTGGTAACATTCCCTGAGCCGAAGCAGCCTCCAGAGAAACCGATCCAAACAGATGGACACTCAGAACAACCTCTTCAGTCTTTTCTATGCAGTGGGCTTCCTGTGTATGATACTGTGGTAAATATGGCAGGAATGTTGACTTTCTTGGGATGTGAGAGCCCGTCAGCTGTAGCATGTAATACATCACAACATTTATATTTACCTCATGATGTATGGACTCTGTTGCAGTTTAAATCCAATAAAATCAATTTCTGACAACTGATACAAATTTCCAGATGAATGTAATGGAAAATGGGTCCTCTGTTGAACACACACATGCACGTTCAGGAGGCTGCATTAGTCAGTATATAATCATCTTGTGTTACATTTTTGTCGAATAAAATTGTATTACATGTGCAAATGTATTTTGTGTGTTACATGTTTTGTCTGAGATAACGCGTACCAGTGAAACCTGGTTCATTGCATTATATGTCACTTTATATGTGAGCGATTGGTTGTTTAATCAATAAGCTGCCCAAGAAGAAATAGAGTGTCATTTTAATGACCACATAGCTTATTAAGTCATTTATTAGGATGAAATGCAAACATTTTGCTGCTTCCAGTTTCTCAAATGTGACAATTTATTCTTTTATTCTTTTTTATTAATACTGTAAAATTAATGTCTACGAGTTCAGTCCAGCTGGTTATTTCAGTAAAGTTTCTGTTGGTTCTGGAGAAATTTTCACTGAAATGAAAAGCTGATAAACAGTCCGTCCAGAGGACATTCATTGTTAGACATTTAATACTACAGGTCATTTATAAAGCCAAAATGCAAATGTTTGTGTCCCAAATGTGACAATTTTCTGCTTTTCTATATCACTGCATAAAGAAAGTCTTTGGGTTTCGTTCAGTTTGGACACAGAATACAAACAATCCTAACATTTTGGGGCATTTTAAACATTTATATTTAAAGATTAATCAGTGATGTAAAAGACTGGAGGCAGTCTATGCATTTAATCTATCACATCAATGTAAGTTGCAAATGATAATGCCTTTTTTTCAGCATAACTGAAAACATGCAGTAACTGCTCAGTGTGCCTCCCTGCAGCCAGCAGTTACGTGAGCTGTATTATTCCAGATCCAGCAAACCCCCGCAGACTGTATCAGGCATCCAATGCAGTCAGCATGGCCTCACTCAGCAAAATCATCATACACAATAAAGAAGAGGGGCTCCGTCTTCAATAGCAGGCATCCAGGGATTCAATTTCACAAACATCTGATGAGGTGGGGGGAGGAGGAGGAGAAACTGTAACTCATTGATGCATAGCTTACATCAGCAATAAAATATTCATGAACACGCACCAACCACTGATACTGTACACAGGCGCAATAAATCCCGCTTCCTTTGCAACATGGATAGATGACCTAGAAATAAATCCAGTGTTATAGAGCTGGTGTCACTCCACTGTGGAGCTCAAACAACTTTAAGGACTTCCATATCAAACTGAGGAACACGGAGAGACCTGACTGAGGTTGTCACATCAATAAAACAGATGATATAACATCCTGGAAGAACAAACACCCCTTCTGAAAAAGGATATCAGGGGGGAAAAAAACTACCTCTAGCGCATTTAGGAACCATTTCTGCCAAGTTGGCAGGTTACCAAAACATTACTGGAAACATTCAAAAACAAATAAGCACCTACTCAGAGTGCGGTGCTGCAAAGAGGTAACAGCCTGGCGCATGATTGGAAGCGCTGAAAAGCTTGGAAAAATTAATTTAAGGTGCAGCAAAAAGAAAGAGCCATGGTGTGACAGAGGGGGGAGTGTTTGTTTGTTTACTTGATATTTTTATCAGCCACTTTGCGGCAAAACCAATATTTCGACAAGATTTCTTTCAAGGCAGAATAAATATTTTGATGGCTTAAGGTCACTCTAGCCGAAGC
>JBAJHX010000001.1:23486085-23497021 GCA_037176925.1 Amniataba percoides
AGAGAGAGAGAGAGAGAGAGAGAGAGAGAGAGAGAGAGAGAGAGAGAGAGAGAGAGAGAGAGAGAGAGAGAGGGGGGTCGGAGCGTGGAATAAAGGGAGCCCCCTCATTGACAGCTACACCAGGACCAAAGGCAGTGGGACCAAAGACGCTGCAGAGATGCAGCACTCTGCCGCTGATCAACCACCCAGGGGTGACGATACATTCCTCTATGGATGACAAAACCCGGCTTCTTAATGGGTCCGTGCGAAACAAGGGCCCACATCCAATGGTTCTGACTGTGAACTGTGTTTGCAGCGTTATCATTACTGCACTTCAAAGCCGCACTGTCTCTAAGGGACATGCTCTGCTGGCTCTGTAGGGCTGCACACTCCGTTAGAGCCTTCAGCTCTCATTGGCTGAAGTCGGCCGGAGCCACAGTGCACAGAGTGGCGTGTTAAAGATTAATGAAGATATTGCACGAGTAAACCAGCTGACAAAACATGCTTAAGCATAATAAAATATTTAGGAGGTGGCAGTCTATATAGCTGGTGTGTTTGAGCCACATGTTTAACTCAAGGACCCCGGAAAGGGTCCCTGGGGGTCTGGTAACATATCATGAATAGAAACAGTGACGCTGGTTCAATAGCTGGCTGACATCCAAGATTGTGAGAGAAGTGCCCTATGTATCATAAGATGAGAAAGGGCAAATGGAGATGGCAGAATCAGCAAAAAATGTATAAACATTGCAAAAATGTTTTGAGGCTCCCTATGGGCGTTTTCTATTGTCAATATAGGAAATGTTTAACGTACAGATACGAAGAGGCATTTGTCATATTCATAATGATGCAGTGATGCTTGCTCCAAGGCCTGACTTTAAATTATCTGTCCACCACATCTGAAAGATTTATTAAACAGGCTGTGTTTCCCAGTTTATGGCCCCTTTTGGTGTTTACATTAGGATATCATGAGGCACATCTTTTTTTTCAGAGCATAAAATAAAGCTAATATTAGCTGACATAAATGAGCAATAACCCTCTCAACATTAATTACTTTCTGAAAGGCTATTTCCATTTTTCATGTGGGTGTGTTCACTGACACAGCTGCATTTTCTATCGAGGAAGCCTTATTATTCACCTCAATGCAGCTGCTGGAAAAACACAAATAAGTCACAGGGTTTTGTTTAGTTTTTCTGGTGACATTTCAAAAGTTCATTTCACACTTTGCTACAAAAGCAAGATGAAACACATGCAAAACGCTGTGGATTTTAATCCTGATTAGGCTTCATGAATGTGTTGATGCATCTCGCTTCTGGCAGATAAGTGTTTAGAAATGCAAAAATGCGCAGAAGAAAAAAAAAAAGAAAGAAAAAAACAGAGGAAGCACCTGTGTTGCAACTGTACAAATCATGCTGAGCAGCTCCTTTCAGCGCTCAGCAGGCAGCTTCTTCTCCCATCATCTCCTGGCCAATCATTTCCTGTCAGAGGATATTCCAGCAAATTTCTCCAATCCATTCCCTTTATTCCCCCACAGTTAATTGCTTCAGTTCTCCAGAGCCCAATTAAGGAGTCCATGACTTCAGCCTCTCATTTCTGGTGTTTTCCATTTCACACAGGTTGTACCTATGAGTGAAGCTTCAACAGGAAGACAGTTCCAAAATAATTTACGCCTTATCAGGAAGCACAGGACCAACAATTTAGCAGAGCCTCTAAACTGAGGTGTTGCCGTTCACACAATTACATCTGAGAGAAAGACACAGCGAGACCTTCAACACCTACCGATATTTGCAAGCGAGATAAAAAGTGACAACTTAATGACAATGTTGAGAAAATGGAGATGAGATAGCCTGTGTTAGTAAAATGTATAATGTGATTACTTCCAGCGCAAAAAAAACTTTTAAAAAGCCAACTAACTAACTCTCTTTAAGAAGCATGCTACATAAAATTAAAATGAAATAACATTTTAAGTTAAACAAAAAATACTTTTAGTCTAGCAAAAATATTTTTACTCAACAAGTCTCCACCAATGTTTCACTTACCCCCCATTTCAACTACATACAAGTCACATCATCATCTAACCAGACTAATAAAATAAATCACGCCATTAAATGCTGACAACGGGGGTTAATAAAAGATAAAACTCCAGGATGAGACCTCAGTAATTATGTTACCAAAAATATTGTGCAAAGTGTGACACAGAGAAATGAAAGAATAATAAAAAGGTTTTTCTTTACTACCTAGGAGAGAAACATAAAAATAAAAGCCAACCATAAGTCAATACCTCAACATACTCCGGCTACAGTAAAATTGCCCAAGCAAACAGAAACTTCAACATCTCAACTGTAAAGAAGCTGCACAAAACACCAAGCTGCTGTTTCTGAAGGGTCGCTTAGGGTTGCTTCCTTTGTGTCAACTGCTTTAGAGAAGTAGTAGATATTTCTATAAGACTGGATACTCTCTGGCATTCAGATACCTTAATGAGGTAATATTGGTTAAAATAGTTCTTCTGGATGCACCATGTCATACTGGCTGCACTTGCCAAGATTAATAATGTAACAAATAATGATGAATTTCATTAATACAATGATTAACATGTTCCCATTACTGAGATATCCCTCTCCAATTTTTCCTGTGTGAAGATAGAGTCTAAAAGCACTAAGCAGGTGTCACTTCGGACCAGAACAATTGCTTTTGCCCTTTGGTTTTGCTGGATGCTGCAAGAACCGCTCGACCAGGCAACTTCACACTCGACGCTGCGCTTCATTGGGTTCTCAGCAACACGCATGCCAAATGTGAAGTCGATCGGATGAACAATCAAAGAGCAGGCAGGCAGACAAGAGACTGTGTCCATTTATAGTTTGATAATAAGACATTTTGTAAAAGATATTGTAATATCTGATATGGCAAGGCTCTATGGGGAGCTTTCATTTAAAGTGGCCTGTAAAAAATACGAGCCAACCAACTGTGGAGGGAGGAGATACAGAAGTTCCTCCATTTCTCCGCCATTTCTTTTGAACTACTAAGAAAATAGAGGGCCAGATTAAAGTGAAGTTCCTACAGAAGCTGCCATAAGTGCAGTGCTGTGTCACAAGTTACAGATAAGAAAGTGTCATTTCATGTCCTTCATCAGAACTACAGATAATATCCATCTCTTTTGCTGCTGCTTTAATCTTGTGCTGAACAGAATATTAATAATCTTCATAAAAGGCTCTAACCACTTCAGAAAGGAGGGAAGAAATCAGCACATTAGATAGCAGAAATAGGCCAAGATGGTGCCACAGAGTACAGTGAGGGCACAGTACGCCAAACACAATCCTCCCTCACATGCAAAGCCCCAGGGCAGACCAGCAGAGCGGGCCTCCGAAGAGAGCTGCCATATGAACACCGAGGTTAGATTTTTTTTTTAATCCACCACCAATAGAAACTACTGTTTACATGAAAGGAAGTGACACGCTTCTGAGAAACGCTACCTTTGACTTTGAAGTGAGAGTAGGAATAGATGAGTTATTTATCTACCACCTTTTTTTCTTATACCTCCAGTTGGTTGTGAGTAATCAAAGATGGCTTCAAAGGAAAATAAGAGATTTATTTTGCATCCTCAGAAACACGAGTGCCACATAAATCCTGCATCGCTCATTTTCATGAAACACCTCTTCCGTATTCCAGGAGGAGGAAGCAGGAAACCAAAATACTTTCTCAGAAATGGTGCTAGTCACGCACCTTTTGCAGCACCTCCATGTGACACAAGCTCTGTGCAGGTGGACTTACCTTTATCATGCTAAAGACTATAGCCTAAAGTCAAAGAAGCACAAGTTGTTATAATTATGATACAGTGCAGAGCAGCTGCTCTCTAATGAGTAATAGGTTGCTTTTAAACTAGATTAATGCAGTTAATCCAAAGGCAGAAAGTTGGGCCAGACAGCCGTTCTGCCGAACTGCAAACAAGCACAACGTGGAAATGAGCTGCATGCAAGATGGTAGAGATGGTGAAACCCTGAGGCCACAGACAGAAAGGCACAAAACACACAAAGAATATAAAAAGGCACAAAACTATCTAGCAGTTTAACCAGCAGATGGGCTTCACAGATCAAATAAAAAAGGAGTGCTTTTGTTGTAGCGGTGACCACAACTAATACATTTTTAAATGAAGCCCTTGATCTCGTGGTTGTTTGATCCCATTCGCAGTTTACTCTATAATGACCCTTAAGGTTTATGTCAGTCCTGCTTATCAAATCACTCCTTACTACTAATAGCAATCCCAGTAATTCCATTGCACTATTCATTTAAATACCAGCGTAAAGGAGGTACAATTGAACCAGACATATCAGAGAAATTTTAAGCCCCACCCCACCCCCCCCCACCCTTGAAAAACTGCAGCACAAGTCTGATGATGTGGGCAAGAAGAGGTCTTTAAAATGTAAAATAACCTTCCAGAGATGCAAGTTGGCAGTTAATACTCATTTACCACTGTGTGAGTCAGCCGTTTCTTAATTTTATTACTTTAACTTAGTTTTAATTATTCCCCTTGTTCTAAAATGGCCCTATAATCTAGAAGTAGAGTGAGAGGTGAGAAGTGAGAGGTGTAATCCATTTGCACACCACTTGGTCACTGCAACCTTTTACTTTTAAATCAGATAGTGCGCCAGGTACATTAATATCAATATTCCTTACTGCTGCTGTCTATTGCATCTGCTTTAACAATAAAGAAGGGAGGAATTTTAAAGCCATATGACAACTAAGTAAGGGATGAGGCGTAACTCAGCAGAGACAGTTGGTGCACTTAAGAGTGCATCAGGGTTTTACATGATTTGCTGCTGTCAGAAAACGTTGCCTTAAAGTTTCCTCACTGACAGAAAGACCAACCCCACTGCCACATTGGCTGGCTCGCTTTGTTGGATTAAGAGTGGCAGAAAAAGAATAGACTTCATATGACTTTTGGCCTCCCAGACACACCAAGAAGTACCATCAACAAAGACGGACAGATGCACTGCATCAGCCGGCTGACCGACCAGCCGTCTGTGCTTCTGATGTTAAAAAATGTTACAAAAATTAAATGAGCGGTGATTTTCATGTCACAGCAAGTCTAGTTAAACATTAAATAACTTTAAAGGGTATTGCTGCACTGAAAATAAGGAGAAAACACATGACTGGGATGAGTGAGATGAACAGCCTGATGCTAATTTAACATGCTGAATTAAATGAAACCATCCTGAGGGTCGACTGGAGCCACAGTGTGAAAACTAAAGACAATAGGTGGCCACGGGCTTCCCAACAGCACCAGACAGAGGACTCTGGCTCGACTCTGGCTAGATCACTGGGTGAGTTACTGGTCACATTCATTTATCTTTATATATCTGTAAATAAGTAAGTTAAAAGAAATGATTGCTTTATGCGTGAGTAAATCATATAAAAATACTTGAATATAGGATCTATTCAACCTGTGCAAGGCAAGTTTTAAAAGTGTTTTTAATTACAGTTTTCAGAAAAATGCATGGAGCTTACAATCACATGCTCATGTGTGATGAAGGAGAAGCATTAAATGTTTATGGTATAAGGTGTGTGGATGCCGCGGTATGAGGGGAATGAGTGAAGGCGAAATAAAAAAAAAAAACCATCATCAGAGCTGTAAAACCTGCCCAGCTGCAGTCTTTGATCCTCCCCTCAAGCTCTCCTGCCTAATTCAAACACCTGCATACGCCAGCAGAGTCAGACGCAGAGCTCCACGCACAGCCCCTCGGCTCTGGCTCGCCATGCTTCGCCACACACAGCTCACAAAGCTACTCTCATTTCCCTCCCCATCAGCTGTGGGCAAGAAAAAAAGGGGTGGGGTGGGTGTGGGCTTAACAGATTTGTTTGTTCCCGGCTCTAAAATAATGGCTTCATTTTAATCGATGGGCAGTAGTGACGCACTGGAATGCAGTCTGGCCTGTGCAGAATATGACAGCATCTTTATTTTAGTCCTCACTCGTGGTCATACCTCACCTTTCAAAGTTAATGAACAGGGAGAATGCATCGATAACAGGCCGAAGGCTTAACAGATGTGACTGTTCCATGTCATTTGCTCTGAAGGTTTATCACGGCAGTGTCATGTTGCCCGATTTCAGACTGTATGTACCTCCTGAAGTCACCGTCTGATGCAGTCGACTTAATTAGGGCTGCGGCTAACGATCGCTTTTTGATCAGTTAATCTGTCAGTTTGTCTCTCAGATGAAGAATGAATCATTTGTTCTATAAAATGCCCCAAAATGGTGAAAATGCTTTTTTTTTTTACAAGATAAAATAAAGAAACTATTAAAAAATCATGTTGAGAAGATGGAACCAGAGAAGATTAAGTTTAATGAATCAAATTTATTAATCTTTTCTGAAAATTGTAGCCAACAAATTTGATCGGCTTCTGTATTAATCGAGCAATTGCTGCAGCTCTAAACTTAGTCCACGTTACCCTGGGGCTTCAAAGAGCAAGAGAAACAGGCCTGATACTAATTTACACAAACTGATGTACTTTGTTCATTTTTCCTTCTACTTTGAGTCGTAACACTACAGGAGCCTCCTCAGGCTGAGGAATAACTCACACATGCACAGAGTGGTTCTTCTTTTTGCCAGTGAATGGGTATCTGTCTCATGAATTTCAGTTTGAAACTTCAAACTGACTTTTTCACTTGGTGCCAGCAGCCTAACACGCTCACATCAGGGCACAGGTATAGTGATTTGGATGCCATAGCAGCACATGCTGGTTTCTGTGGTTATTTCTACAGAACACATACCAGGTCAGATCAGCCTTTTTTGGATTCATCTCCATGGGGATGCGGTGGGTCCTAACTGGGCTATTTTAACCCACCAACACAAAAATGTATGACAGATCTGGGATCTTACTTGTGAAGAAGGTTTAATAAGAAGAATACCAGCGCTGGGTTAAAAACCTGGTACATCTGGTTTTACTTATATCCATGTTTCAGATTTGAGAGAGCTCAAGGCTTTGCTCAGCATTTATCCAACTAACTTTATTAAGCCTGTTTCATTAGACGGTTGCCTGCTCTGCCTTTTCTCCATCTTAAATGCTGAGCCAGGGTTAGCTCATCAAGCTAGTTCTGGTCAGGCACAATAGTCCATTTCACCTCCCTCAAAATGTCATAAAATGGTTTTAAGAAAGTTGCCGAGATCTGCCAAACCACACAGCTCCTCGCCTCCAGGACGCACTTTTGTAAGTACAAGGGTGTAGCTGCACTGTCTGGGTTTCTTACTGTTCACAGGCAACACATAGTTTAAGGATTTAAGTGTGTAGGATTACTCATTAGTTTGCGTGCTGTGATTAAGAGCACAAATATCACTCCTAGTCATGACCACAACGGTGAAAAACAGACCAGGCTTCCCTGGAAAAGTGATGAAACTCTGGAACAAGACATCTCCACGGAGAGCTGCTTGTTTTCTCTATATTAGTCATTTGACATGAAAACTATCCTCTAATTCCTGCGTTATACTTTATGTATAAACTCTACTGAATGCAATGCCATGCCTACTGAAATTAAGCCAGAAAGTCTAAAGGCTAAAGGTATATTGTGCAATCTGCTAATTACAGCTGTCCTATTTAAGAGCATGTTTTTGCTGATCATCAGCGAGTACAACATCGGCATCTGTTTTTCCCATCTATCCCGAGAGATGACATCATGTGGACACAGGTTAAGATACTCTGAGTGTTCATTTACAAAGCTTATGGTTGAAGAGGAATCAGCAGTGAGGTTAAGCACACAGTAAGTACCTCCAACACCAAAACAGATATTCATTTCCCAAAATGTGCTGGTAAAAAGCCAAAAAAGCACTTTTCTTGTATTATTGAAATTACCTGTGTTCTATCAGGATAAGTGTCTTGTGAACACTTAAGCATATGAAATTTGGGTTTTGAAGAGTACACAAGATGAAGAATAGTCTATAATATGACTGACAAAGGCCAAAAAACTTGCACGTATATAAATATTTTGTCAAGGGAGGACGTGGAGACGTTAAAGGATAACTTGGATAATTATTTTGCACTGAGGTCAAACAGGAAATTGCTGAAAGAGGAATACATCATTGAAGCACAGAGGAAATGCTTAACTTTGCCACCTTACCACCCATACCTACTGAGCCTTGACAGCTATGGCCATAATGAGATTTTAATAATTTAAACCTTGCTCAAGATGGAAGAAATTGACCAAAAACTTATTTTAGCCTAATCAAACCTCCTACAGATTTGAAGTATTTTACATTTCTAGTCGGACTCCTTTGGACCTTTCTGAATATACACAGACGGCCGCACACGAAGGGTGCTAATAACTGCAACATTTTCAATGAAGCTGCTGTTGTCAGGTCAGGAGATTAATTAATCAAATTATACAGTGCTTGATGTTTTTGTATTTTGGTTGTTCTGATCCAGTCACTGTCAATTTGATGAAGATTCTCTAAAATATGTCTGAATGTCTGATTTTTAAACAGAAATAAAATTCTGTGCCTTGAGTGAGAGGGTGATTTTATAATCCAGGTCATGCAGGTTTTAGTGCACATTCACAGCTCAGATAGAAGTTCACTTCGCTCCTCCAAAGTTAACTCACCGCAAACTCCCTCTCTACTTCTGTCTTGAGTCACCATTTCACAGATCAATCGCTTTCTTTTTGGCTTGTGCACAAAAATGTTAGCATAAATGAACAAGCAAATGTCATACTCATACTGTACCTGTCATTCAGTGCTCTGTCTGCAATTTACTCAGTTTGACTGGTAGCAGCAAAAGGTGTAATGTATGTTGGAGAATCTTAAAGTTATTAAGTTTGTAAGTTTCAGTGACCCCAAAGGCTGTTTACACCTTTAGACTACTGTCAACAAACAAACAACTAGGATAGAAATAAATGTTGTGACATTTAGTGTGTTTAGATGATAGCAACACCCGTCTTGTGCAACACCGCTGCCACGAAACAACATATATGCAACTGAATGAGCCGTCACAGATCCTTTCGCTAAAATTGAAGCTGCAGTGTTTTGTCTTTGGATGGGAAAAAGGAGACGAACTCCAGCTGCACTTGGCTCTCTGACAGCAGAGTCAACAGGAATACCCAATAAAATGAACTTTAAAATGCTAATGAGAATTCATAAATAACTCATAATGATTACAACAAGCATTAATGACTACATCTGGATACTGATAGAATATAATAAACACAGACATTAATAAACCGGATATTAGACTAACACCAAGGGCACAGTGTGTTCAATAGCAAGCTCCTTTTTATGCATGCATACCTGCAGAGACAAAATTTAATTATTTCCACATGTGGCCCTTTTATCACCCCTGAAATGCTTCAGTTCTTTTACTCTCTCATTATGTTCGAACCATTACATCGCTGCAGAAACCGGCATAAAACAAAGAGCCAAAAATCTATATTTTACTACTTACATGTCCATAGTTCATGAACCCATGTTTACTGGCAATTCGGTCAGCTTCCTCCAGGCCTCCAGGTATGTGGACAGCCCAGGTGTTGGTGTAGACGTTCTCACCAAGCGCTGGTTCCAGACCAGCAATCAGCAAGACCAGCAGAGGCCCAAGCAGCAGCTCCAGCAGCCTGAGCCTGCAGCCTACAGAGGGAGATGGAGCGCCAGAAGCCATGGGTTTCTCCTAGTGCAGCACAGTCTCTGAGCACAGCACCTCTCTGACAGGCCGGGGCCGCCCACGGTACATGCAGGTGCACAGAGAGAGAGAGACGAAGAAGGGGACAGTCACAGCTCACCTGATTGGGAAAAACAAAGGGAACAGAAGAAAACAGCTGGTTTACTTATCCGCAAAGTGTGGGGAGCCTGGTGAAGATTTACACCAGTGAATCATTCTTTGTGATCCGTATAAAACTGTAACACGGAAGAAGGTACATCAAGATCCACAGGGAAACTATTCGCACGAGGCAAAACAAAGAGAACGCTCGGTCCAGATTTGTTCTTCCTTTTTCGCTGCTGCCTCAGTATATTTGGAACAGAAATAGAGGACTAAACTGCGTGGAAGTTTTCAGATTTCACGATAAGCATGTAACTGAGAAAAAACACATTAAATGCATTAAACACGTTCATCCGTTTTGTCTGTGAGGAAGGACAGACATCCCCAACAGCAGTTTTAAACAGGCGTGCTACAGGCCAGCTAAGTACAGGCATTTGATAATCCCACAGGAAGCAGTGAGCAGGACGTCAAGGCCAGACCTGATGTTGTGGTTAGGCACGCAGCAGCAACTTTCAGCGTTTGCGCACCCACGGGAGGAGGCAGCAGATGAGGCTTGCAAAAGGAAAATGCTTAGGTACACTGGCCTGGCAGCAGAGGTGGGGAAGTGTGGTTGGAAAAGCTAGACTACGCCCTGGATGGAGGGATCACAGCAGAGTCTCACTGCGAGGTGAGGCGCCCACTCGGGGGTGGAGATTGAATGCCTGAGGCGGCAGCCGCTGAACGACTGTGGCCAAAGAGAGAACATACACTCTCAGAAGTGTCGGAGTGAAGCGGTTACAGAGTACAGCAGACGTTTCTTTCTGTATTATGATTATAAGTGTGGGAATCTTTGTGGCACGCTGACTGATAATGTTGTAAGAATACACACATTTAATGCACAATCTTGAGGAGAAGACAAAGCAATACATCATATGATAGTATAGCTACAGCAGCTGGAGTGAGCACAGACAGATTACAGCTCGGGGTGTAATTGTTTGCTGAAACAATTTCGCCTCTAAACTGTTGTTTTCCAGCCAGAAGGGTCAGCCGCACCTTTAGTCTGCTGAAGCCATTATCCAAAACATTTACTCTATCATAACCTCACGTTGACAGGGGCGAACATAGTGCTGCTATTCTGCGTTTCCTTCAGTTTCCTCCTATGTGCCGTCAATCCCTCCCTCCAAGAGAAATGAGCTCTTAATTGCCCCAAAAAATGATGCAGTAAAAAATCTGCCAATCGCTGGTAGCTGA
>JBAJHX010000001.1:23505742-23522980 GCA_037176925.1 Amniataba percoides
CCATATTTAATGTACGTGGTTTTCTCTGGACAGGAAGATGATGAAAAACTTAAGTATGGCTGTGTGGCAGTATAAAGTAGAACGCAATGGAAATACTGCAAAGTAAAAGTGCCTCAAAACTGTACTATGATACAGCACTTGAGTATATATATTTACTTATTTTCCACCACTGCATTGGCAGTTTCACATAAGCCCGTGGTTATATGCCCATGCTGGAATAATTCAACCAATCCCAAGTCTTGTGTGTTTGGAACTGTGATGATTTGAGGCTTAAACACAACTCCAGGTAGAAATATGCACCATGTGTGCAGCTGACCACAAACTACAACAAACTGGACTGCATCTGTTCCCCGTCTCTCTCCCTCCATCTCCCCACCTCATTTCCTGTCATGTCTTTGCTGGATCTATCTAATTTAATGAGAGCATAAAATTCCCACCTTCACTGATATTGCACTTTAGTGGATTGAATTCCCTAACAAATGTGCAATAATTTAAATGACAAAAAAACAATTGACAAGCAATGGAGCAGTATGCTGTGAGGCAGCCATAAAAACATCCTCTGTCTGTTGTCACCGAGCCCGATATGGTTTAAATCTGAAAACTCACAAAGGCACCACTGCTGAATAGACAGAATGCAGATTTTATGCTGTTTTCATCCTTAAAGGTTGCAAAACCTGAAAACTCAAAAGTTTCACTGTGCAGCTCGTCTGTTCAGTAATATTATTGCACAAGCTGAGTACATGTGTTGCATTTTACTCTCATCTGGGATACAGAACCAAACTTAAGTAATGAAAAACACCTTCAGGGGAGATTAGTGAATCCTCAGACTCACAGACCCAGTCAATAAATCATTCAAATATTAAATTTCATCTCTTTCTATTACATCTCTTCTCACAACAAATAAAAAGCACATTTTATCTTACATGTTATTCAAGTATTGTACACGCAAATAAACTTAAATAAATTTTATATTATAGAATCTCTTAGAGACATGTAAAGAATTTCGGTTTAGATTTGATAAGACATACAGGAAATATGAAAGACTACAACACAGGACAGGCATTGCACTCTGTAAGGATTCATTCATCAACTCTGAAGCATTTCTGTAATAAAATTAGCAAACCAGGTCCTTGTAGGAGGAAGAAGGTTCCCATTGAGGCCCTTATATGAAAGGAAAAAACATTTTCAAGGGTCTTTGTCTCAAAGGAAACAAAGTTAAACATTTAATATCATCTCACGTTTGTTTACTAGACAGTGCGTCCTGTCAAACAAACATGAATGATGGCTTTGCTTTCACTGGTTGTGGAACAGAAGAATATAATACATCATACACTTATTTACATATTGTCAAGCTGGTAACTCACATAAAAGTGAAACATGTGCAGCCGAGCATAATCAAGAGCAACATAAATTAAAGGACCAGCAGACAGAGGGAAGAGAACAGTTCAAATT
Organism: Amniataba percoides; assembly: GCA_037176925.1. Taxonomy (NCBI): domain Eukaryota; kingdom Metazoa; phylum Chordata; class Actinopteri; order Centrarchiformes; family Terapontidae; genus Amniataba; species Amniataba percoides. The sequence continues at coordinate 23,507,195 of JBAJHX010000001.1, forward strand.
ATTTATTTGAAGTACAAATATGTTGGTGCCAAGGGAGGTCAAGGGACAATTAAAATTTGCTCCAGCATTTTAAATGTGTTGCCACAACAGGAGGCACAGAGCCAGCGAGCACACAGCAAAGGCATCTCCGTTCAGGGCTGCTGGAGCCCAGTTTCTCCCTGTGGAAGCAGACAAACCAAGTGTTTATTATTACCTTATAAACACAACATAAAAATCATATTGGTTAGTGGAAACAAGTACAGCCATAATAAAAAGTATATGTGCTCACAAACACACCCCCAACTGAACAAAATGACAACTGCAGGCTCATTATGAAAGAGGTTATTAAAAAGACATTTTATCACCCTCTTTTTATTTTTTAAGACACACCTCTCAGCTCCAGCAGGACGTCTCCTTCGTAGCGAGCGAGTCCGACAGTGTGTCTCTGCTCGGCATCCAGCTCTGCCCACTGCTGCCCGGTGACGGCCCACGCCTGCTCCACGCTCAGCCACGACAGCTGAACTGCACTGAACGCCACCTGTCAGACAAATGAACCAGTTTACCATGAGATGTGCAAATGCATGCCTTTGTTTCTTTGTTAGTTAAGATGAAGTTCCCTGTCCTACAGTATGTCATTCAACTGTACAAAAACTTAAATAATACGTAGGGTAAATCTATTTAAGAATAAAATCATATAAATGAAATTTATTTTGCATGTCCAGTCCTGATAATGTTTATTCTTAAACATTTTGATTTAGCCATATAATAGTCCCTTTTCTATATTTTTCAGTTTGTTAAAACTGACACTTTGCTTTACTTTACATTGTCACTTTGTTTTCTTAGTAGGTCATTTTCATTAAGAGTTTAGTAATTAGTATTTTACAGAAAGAGTTTGGATAGAATCCTCCGTATATGAGGCTATATTTATCACAGCAGTTAAATCAAATATCTCAAAATTGAACAGTTCACTTAATTTAGTCATTGGTGTTATTCATAGATGTACGTCTACAAGTTAAACACTGTTGTGCTGATTAAACCCTGGAATTGTGGGTTAAATGGGATGAAACTCACTGCTATCTTTTTTGGTGACATCAAGGCGATGGCTTCAGGGGTGATTCCCTCCATTTGTTCCTGTACTAGAGCTGACAGGACCATGTCCTCCAGGCCCGCTGGACAGACACACAACCACTGTAGTCAGATAATTATTGTTTCTCATATCAAATCACAGCAAAAGTTTTCCTAAACTTTTTTGCCCTCTGGGCAATTTCTAATTGTGCCTATCCATCTATGAGCTGTCATTTCCTCCTGCCAGCCTCCTCCCTCTCTGGAAAAAACATTAAAAAAAAAGTTGATCAAAAAAAGTTTATACCCCCTGGGATATTATGCTCTACTGTACCTGCCAATGTCCCAATTTCAGTGAAAACTTCTGGTCCCCAAGCGCTGACTGAACCAAAGGCCTCGGGTCTGGACAAACGGCTTGTCAATGCCTCCATCTGCTGCTCTGTGCATGGCAGGGACGTCTCCCGCAGGAACAGGACCGCCACGCTGCAGTTTGGGAAAAAAGATTCAGGACTTTACTCTGCCTTTTCTGAAGGCATGCAAAAATGTTTTCATGAGGCTCGTGCACCTGAGAAATATGCCTCCTGTTCATTAGCATCTGTTAGCAAGTGGATGTGAAATCAAGTAATTACTCACTGAAACCATAAGCAAGTAATTCTGCTACTATGTTGGAAAGATTCATCACTGTGCTATTGTTGCTAATTACTGCACAAATGCGCTTGCTACCTTGTATTGAAATTGGCAGCATTTATCAGTCCCTCTGCACTGTAAATGTTTGTGTAGGTTTGTCTTTGTTTTGATGGCATTTGCCTGACAAATTGGATCATTTTGCAGCGTCTGCAACTCTGCTGGTCGTCTCATGTTGCTTTGAAAGTCCACTCATGAATATGCTGAGTGTGAGCTTCCTTTTATAGCTTTTATAACTATTGTTCAGTGCTGTAGTGCTGAAGGGAAGTTGGATAAATATACATGACAGACCTGAGGTTGTAGGGGCTCAGTCTTTTGATCTCTGAGGGATACAGACCACAGATCAGATGGCCAAATGTTGCCAGATCAATGGCTGTTAACTGCTCTGCTTTCAGCCTGCGTTTCCGCATCACACCTATAATCACTGCTCTCATCTGGAGAAAAAAAAATTGAAATATTGAATTCACACTTGTGGACTTCAGTCTTCAAGTACTTCAGAGTGAAATGTTTTTTTAAAAAGGTCACCTTTTTAGGGCTCCAGTCTGCCAGTGTCCCCAGATGTGCCAACACACCAAGATCTGTGGGACTCGTGTCGAGAAGCTCTCTTTCTCCCATCTCAGTCACCAGAGAGCCCAGAGCCAGCAGCTGGTCTGCTCTCAGCTCTCTCACCGGACTGAAGGACTGCATTTAATGAGGAAGCATGTTTTAATATCAGATTATGTTGTCATTAAAATGTGTGTTTTTCTCAGAATTCTCAGAAGCTGAACTTTGATTACATTTGTATGGATGATGCTTTTTTTCTCCCCAAGAGTTGTGTTGTGATGTTTAGATCTTAACTAATCAAACCTTGAGGAAATATGATGTATATTGTTATTGATTGACCCAAATAGCATCTGCGAGACCCACAGCAGAGGACATGTTGTATCCTTCCTGGTGAGGTAAAAAATTATCTGAGACTAAACCTCCCACAGTTTTTCACAGGCAGGAGATTTACCAACCTGTCTGAGTTTCACCCACAATGCTCGGCGCTGCTCAGAACTCAGAGAAGTGTCCTGAGCAAAAACCTCCACACACTGTTTGAGATCCTCCTGTGACATCCGGCTCAGCTGAGTGGATGTCCACGCAGAAGGAAACGTCCCTTTGATGTCTGCACAGCTTGGAACTGGCACTGCTCGAAGAGACACCAGTGAGTTCACATAAAATCTTACACAAAGAAGCATTAGACATTTTTATGGGAGCCAATTTCCACTAGTGTGGTGACAGAAAACAGATCCAGTGAGTCATTATGATGAGAAACTTTTTAAAACATAACTTACTAGAAAAGTTCTAGAAAAATAATGACATAGTAATGAATACAAATTAAAAGATACTAACTCATTATTTTTAGGAAGTTTTTCATTATAATGACTTTCAATATCTTTTTATTTCATTGGCAGAGATAAGCTTATAAACATTTCAGAATACACTGGCACAGAAAAATAGTCACTTATAGTCTGCAGAGTTATTGTTCCTTTGTTTTTAAACTGCTTTAAAATGCATAAAACTAGCAGCAGTAAACATTATAGGAAATGTTTACTGAACCTTTTGCCCTCCTGCTCCGTGCTTTGACAATCCCTCGAATGAGACTCTGAATCTGCTGCCTGAGACGGTGCTGGTCCACACACCGAGTAACACACACTCCACCTACTACGCTGTCCTCCCACCGACTTTGACCCACCAGGACCTGCTCCACTGTGTCCTTAGTTAATGCTGTCTGCACAGGGGGAAACACATATTACATATTCATGCCTGTCAGGATATATTCTTAGAAAACCAGTTCAAGTGCAGTGGAATGAATTATCTGCATGGGTTGATGCTTTTGGGTGCTTACCAGTGGAATGGAGCTAATCTGCTTTGTTGAGAGAGAAAACACCAGCCTGCCCAAATGTTCCACATCCCCAACTTGCCATTTAGATGGTTCCCTGTTAGACAAGTACACATATTTTATCATTACTTTTGTTCCATTCATCCAGGTCTTACTATAAAGTGCAATGCTGGAGTTTTTTCACCCAGGCATTTTAATCTGCATACAAAATATTCTTCTATTCTAATCATTACTTCCAATAGGAATAAAAACACATACACAAAGTATAGTATATATTCAATTTGCTGGGGTCTCTAGTTAGTCCACCACTTAGGTTAGTGAGAAACTAACCAGACTAAAATATCTCAGCATCCTCCATGTCATGAACTGCTGTAGAGACTTCATCACTCCTCAGTGAATAAATCTTAATGACTATGATGATAATCTGACGTCATGAAACATCCATAATCTACTCAGTATGAAACATAACAACTGATATCTTTTAACCTTTCATTTGATCATCAGGTCAGAATTTGATTTTTTAATCAAGTTTATGACCAAAATACCTGCAACACTAATGACATTCCTGTTGGCCTCAGCTGTACTTTGTGTTTAGTGCTAATTATGGAAGATGGACAAACAAAGCCAACTTAACATCAGTGTGTTAGCATGAATAATAAAGAATTAGTAAAAGGGCTTTGCAAGATGCATGTCATATAGTTGTAATTGTCATACATTCTGTGTTTTTACATAAAAAAAAGACTGAACTTTATAAGTGCTTCTTTATATTTCCAGCCATGTTGTTTGTGTGTGGTCAATAAATCATTGTTTTCAAATAATGACTGAAATCAACTTCTCAAACGTGTTACGTTTTCCTCAGCAGATATGTTCCTTTACCCAAGCAGGTTTTTCTGAGTGAGCAGGGCACTAATGTCTCTCAGAGCCTCTTTAGGGAGGCAAAAACTTCTCATCTCCTCCAGCCGCAGAGCCAGAGCTCCTCTGTCCACCAGAGCCAAACTGTCCCGGTCTAAGAAAGGCAGTAAAGGCCCCAGGACATCCAGAGTAGAGCCGTCGATCTCCCCGTCAGCCTGAGGGCCCTGCAGAGCACCACGTACAGTAAGTGAGCCAGGATTACAGGGATTTAACACTGATATGACTTCACTTGTGCAGTAAGCCACTGAAAGGATGAGAAAGATTATCCTCTGCATATCTGTTTCTCTCTTTGTATGTATGTGCATGAGAAGCCTGGACCAACCATTTTGGTTTTTTTTTGCTTCATTAATGTGTTAATACGAACAAATACATGACTCACCATCACTGACACAACCTGATTTAACTGAACCAGAAATAGCATCTCTGAGTTCCAGTTTGCTCTGAATGCTCATTGTGCCAGTTGATCATTTCAATAACCCTGAGGCAGATTTCTATTTTAACTTAATGGTGTTAATAATTTACATGGAGCAACTGGTTTCTGGTCTAATTTTTCTACCTAACACAAAACAAATGTGTCAGTTCCTCCTCGTCATGTAGAGACATGTTGTTCTGTTGATGTTAAGTTTGTGTTTTACCAGCTCAGTTACGGCCTTCTCAGCTATATTCGTCTGCTTGTAATGTGGCAGTGCAAGGAAATCAGCAAAGTGCGCCTGGATGTGGTCCAGGATGGCTCTGAAGGATGCATTGGGGAGGTTCTCTATCATGGTCACTCTGTGAGGAACAGAGCAGAGCAGAGTCATATTTGGATAAACTGTGAAATATTTATGCAGAGTGCAAAATACATGTTTAATAAGGCAATACATACGGTAATGTTGCAGCAAATCCAGAGCTCAAAGCACTGAGGTCGAGGCCAGGTTGTTTCCTCAGTTCGTCCACGATACATTTTCTCTGGTAAAACAGCCGAAACACATCTGAACTTGTTAGAGTCAGACATGATTTTTAATTTGTTGCAGAGCCATAACAACAACAAACTAATGAATCAGGGCCGCATATCAGAGGGTTTGAAGGGTGTTTGTTCCTTACCAGAGCAGGTCTCATGCCTCCAGGCAGCTCACTAACAAACTGAAGCAGCCCTAAAAAATCTGTATCGTTGCTCCAAAGCTTCAAAAAGTCACAACTCATTCCACCGGAAATATGACCCAAATCCCTGCAGGTAAAAGAGAGGTCGTTATTTAAATTGTTTATTGAGCGTGTCTGACCTGAAGTAAACTGTGACTCGATCTGTTTGTTTTGTGTTTTTAATTCAGTCTGCAGGTAAATGACTTAATAATTAAAATGAGATATAGATATGAATGTTCTGGTGCAATGTGTCCAACTTACCTCAGCATCCTGCCAGTAACGTTTTTAAATTGCTGGATCTTTTTAAACAAAAGCTGAGCCTGTACAGACACACAAAAGCACTGGCTGTGACTGACTGTGGTTTACTATCAAACCAATTACATTAGAAGCTAAATTAACTTATAGGTGCTGTAAAGGTTCACCTGTACCTGTATTTTTGTAACTTTGAGCAACCTTAATACAAATCAGGAAAGGTAAATTGAATTGCAAATACATATTGTCCTAAAAATATCTGAAACATGTGGTGGCCTTGGTACTTGATGTTAAGTCCCACTCTTTGAGAAACTCTTCAGAGCAAACTTGTGAAAATGATCATAAGGCATCCTGAGCAGTCAGGAGACAGGTCCCGTTGTTCAGCCATGTTTTTGATGATTGCATTATTCTTCCTTTAATGCCAGCATTCATTTCTTCATAAGCTTTCTTTCTGTGGAACTCTCAGATAAATTTAATGGACAGATCAAATTATCTTTGTATTGTCTGTCATCCAACTGTTCAATCCTCCATTGTAGTATGTGTAATCGACACTGAAATTCAGGGGGTTAGGGTTAGGTGTGTAGTGGCACCACTTTCACATGGACCCCCAAACCACTCTGATAATTACAGTAATTGTTGCCAGTGATGCCAAATGTCATCCAACTGACTATGAAATCATTGTTATGAATGTTAATCACATTAATGACATACAGTATTAAAACATTTAACTCTAGGGTTATTCAAATATAATATTTCATTTTTTAAGTTATCACAAATATGAGTGCAGCTACTAACTGAAAAGGGCAATCTTTATTGATTTGACTCGGGTCTTGTTAAGCCAAGAACAGGAGGTGAAATACACTCTTTGGCTGTGACAAAATCCCTTTAAGGTAGCCATTATTAATTTATGCTACACTCCTCCACACCATTGTACTACATCCAAACTAATTAGCTTGATGGCGTCTGACGCGTATGGAGTATTAATATCCTGAAAGGCTCATGTGAAGCATAACCAATGAGCTGCAGATTAATGGGACTGAAAACTGAAGCTGAAAACACTTTCTTCTTCAGTTGGAGGAACATCCAGCCTGTTGTTGTCATATCAATACAATGCTAAACAGGACACAAAGGCAGATTACAGTCGGATGCACACCTGCTGTGGCGACCAGCTCACATCTCTGTACAGGTTGACATCTCTCAGGATTGTTTCTCCATTTAAGTTTTCTGTCAGCTTCCTCAGAGGGATGAATGGTGAAAGACAGTTAACCTGCTGAGTGATGTTCTGCAAGTCTCTGTGTTGGGCCTGTTGACAAACGAAAAAAACACTGTAAATTTACACCTAAAAGCCTTTAAAGACTCTTTAGAAAACAAGAAGCAGGTTTCATACATGTGGATCAGATTAACTGTTTCTGGAAACCCTAGAGCCATATTAGTTAGATCAGTGTCTCCTAGGTAAGAGGTTATTGTTTTTACATAATGAGATATTCCCTGGTAAAATATATGCTTCTCTGCACAAGGATGATATAGAAGTGTATCAACTGCTGAAACCTATTCACCTCTATTGTGTTAAATTAAACAGCCCAATAAGGGAGGGATGAAAAGATAAGAGAAGTTATAAGTGATGCACTGAAGATAATTGCACCGTCACCTCCTGCATTGCATTGTATAGCATGGCTCTGTGGCCAGGCTTAAGCTCTGTTAGCAGCGTCCTCCAGCACTGGCAGTGAGCAGCATCACTGATCTCAGGCCACTGGAGGTCTCTGAGCACAGCAGGGGAGAGACCTGAGTGTAACGCCCTCAGTCTGCACAGTTTTTCCACGGTGAGCTGGCAGGCAGAGAAAAACACAGCGGTGAAAGGACAGCTAGCTGAAATTCTGCAGAAAATATTTAGAAAATGTTGACTTACGTTGGTGTCTTTTGAAATCTTGGATAACATTTGAAAAGCCTGAGGAACACATTTAAAAACAGTGGATTACAATCCTCACATTTGAACAGCTACATAAAGGTCACGTATTTCATCAATGCTCATCCTCCTCTTTTCTCAACAAATCTGGCATTTAATTAATTGCACGTCTACAGCTATAACAAAAATCCCCACAGTACATATTAGAATCAAGGCAAGCTTTTCTTCTTTGTTAAAGGGCTTGATGAATTATAGATCCATGTAGCATCTTAGAGAAAAAACAAATTGCCTTGGCATTTTTTCAATCAATTTTCATTGAGATGCAGTTCATTTTTTTACATTCACAGCTACATTTGAAACCTGTGGGAGGGAGAAGCTTACAAGTATCGAATATGACAAAGTGGTGGAGAATATTTAAAAACTTCGCCCCGGGATGAAAATGTTCATAACAAATTCCCTGCTGACCTGTGCTGGGGAATATGTGTGTAATCCTGGTTGTGAGAGTATTTCCAGGAGTTGTTGTGAGGGGAGCGACAGCAGGAAGGAAGCTCCTAACTGAGGTAACAGACCAGTGAGGGCAGACAGCTCTGGAGGAGCCATGGTGCTGACGTTCAGATTCTGAACAGCTGGTATCAACCAGGAGGACAGCTGTCCATAGACACAATTCAACAGAGTCAGTCAGACATGGTGTGCAACAGCACAAAAAAATTTAATTAAGGATAATAGTGATTTAAAGAGGAAGTGGTGCTTACCCTGCCACTGGCACTTATGAATCCTTTGGACACACACTGAGCCAGCTGCTGCCAGAGAGCCGAGGACGCAGCTGAGTCCTGAAGAACAGAACCGAGCTCCACTGGATCCAAGTAACATCCAAGGACCCCTAACCTGCAAAAAGAACGTCACACTGAGACTTAAAACTAACTGACCAAACATATCTGTGCGAAATTATCATGTCAACATGTAATCAAGTACATCCTCTGATGATCAAACATTTTAGTACTTTGCAAACAAATATTGGAAAACTGTAGATTATGTAGTGGTCATAATGGATGACAAACAAACATAAACATTAAGCGTCTCACTCCCACCTTAGCATGTCATCATTAGTCAGATTCTTCTTCTTACTGAAGAGGGTCCGGAGCACGTGACGCCCCCTTACACCATCAAGACTGCCATTGCCTAGCAACTCTACCAGAGGAGTAAGCTAAAGGAGACAAGAGACTCAAAATCAAAACAAGCTGAGAATTGAAAGCCAAAAGTCCCCAAATATACACAATTTAAAGGGCGAAAACCAGTAAAAGTGTTTCGGTAAGGTGGTGATTTGGCCTTGATGAATATAGATTTATCTTATATTTTCTTTAATTTATCATTTGTGCATATGTAAGAGCTCCCATCAGTGGCTTTACTAATGACTATGGCTGAAGTGACCAACAACAACGTTAAATCCTTGAAATCCCCTCTGACCTGTTGTGATGTCAGCTGCTGAAAATGACTGACTGGGAGGTAAGGCAGAAGTGGGAGGATGGAACTGAGAAAGTACGGTGGCCATGTAGGGACATCTCCCACCACACTCGACTGCAGGAGTCTTTTAACAAAGGCCTTCTTCTGTAGCGACTTCATGCCTGAACTGTGGTCACGGATGGCCGTCAGCCTAGAGAGTATCACAGAAGATGTTGGCATCAGTAAGATATATCAAACTAAATGCAGTTGTTTGGTGGGTCTGTAACTCACACGCTGTCGTTGACTATCAGGGAGGCCGGGAAGCTCATGATGTCAGAGACGGACATGAATGGGATAAACTGAGACAGGTCCACAAACAGCTCTGGGGTCACTCGGGGGAACTTATGGATGAAAGCAGCAGTCATTGTTTCCATGGCCTGTAACTCTTTTTGAGAGGCCTGACAGAGAAAACAAAAGATCAGGACAGATGATGATGTGAATTCAATTAACCCCTGTTTAACTATGCATGGGCCATGACGTAGTCTCAAATGAAATAGAAACAGCACACAATAGTACTAGAGTACTAATAGAGTAAACTTATAGGGTTTTACCCACACAGTTAACTCATGTTATGTAACTCATGTAACTCACTAGAAAGTATAACAAATAGCACATTCAGGGTTTTGTTGGGAGTTTGAGAACAAACCTGGCCAGTTTCAACTTGCAGCTGGTCCCAACTTTGATGCATGTGGGAGAGAAATCTCTTAACAGCATCTTTTTCAGCAGACATCACCAGAGTGCGAATGCTGTCTCTCGGCATCTGAAGGTACTCCTGGTGAGATAAAATGATTCACCTAAATGTGAAGTTCAGTGAGCGGATTTGTCGTGTATGATTAAAAGTTTATACAGCTGCCAGCCAGTACCTGCAGCAGGACCCTCAGAGCTGATGAGTTGTTGTCTCGCTGGATAAGGTCCCACAAGACGGGCTGATGTGACAGCAGAAACAAGTTTATTCTCTTTGTTCTGTGTGTGTGTGTGTGTGTGTGTGTGTGTTTGTGTGTAGAGATGTATTACTGGGGGCTTCTAATAATTTCACACAGTTACATTGTGGGAACTTTCTTTCTATTAATGAACAGGCCACAATAACATAAATTATTACGTTTTTTATTGTAAAGACTTGGTTTAAGGTCTGGGCAGTATGGCCGTGTGTGAGTGTGTCAGTCAGCTGTCTTACACTGAAGCAGCTCAGCAGGTCCTCTTTGAGAGTGGCGTTCTGCTCTCTGCGGAGGAAGACTCCCACGGTGTGAAGGACACTCATGGAGGCCTCCGGCTGCAGTGTAGCCCAGGAGGTGTTGTCAAGGAGACTAGAGAGGAGGATGGCCTGACCCAAACCTTGTCTTGCTTCTCTCTCTCCCTCATCCAGGCCAGAGGAGAGGCCCACCATGAAGTCCAAGATTCGCAACACATACCCCAGTGCGGCTAAAAAACCCTCACGCTCCCCTCCCTCGACCTCACAAACACTCAGCTTGTGTAGAAACTCCACCAGCAGTGGAGCTGGGTCCACACACAGCTGTGATGTGTCAAACTCATACGGTGCTGGGAGCATGTCAAAGAACCTCTGCAGGAAACACTTCCTGTCCTCCTGTTCTGCCTGCAGATCAGCACAGAAACCAGCAAACTGAGGCACTGATCTCACCAGCTGATTGTAGAGTGTGGCATTTAGACAAATGTACTCTCTCAATCCATGAGTCGAACCACACAGCTCCAGGAGGGTGGAGTTAATGAAATGATGCACATCCCACTTCCTGTATTGACAAGTCTCCTCAATGGTGTCCACATGGGAGAAATTGTGTATTTTGGAGCAGTACGCTGCAGCCCAGCTGCCCTCTGGCAAGGACCGGTGCGAGTCATGTGACTCTCTACCACACAAAGCTGAGATCAGGACAGAGTTGTTGGGCAGGAAGCAGTGCCTAAAGGTTTGGGCGCTAAGCAACCTGTTGCCCAACTGGGCCAGACAGCTCTCATCAAGTCCTGGAGCCCCATTTCCCTCCACAGTCATCTGCACACAAAGGTCATCTATACTTGTCTGGTTAAAAAACTGGTAGTCCTTTGCTACTGCAGCCTGGAAATGTTAAAGTTAAATAAGAAGTGTAAGTAAAGAAAGAGCAAAGCACAAATGTAAGTATAGAAAGAGCGAAGCACAAATATCAAGCGCTCACTCATCAGAAAAGCAATCCGTTACCTGATGTGCTCTCTGCAGCCAGAATGAGGAGTTGGCACACACCGTGTTGTTGAATTCATGGGCAAAGAACTCGCTGCAGACATGAACCCAGAGGAAGTCCTCCTCAGCAGCAGACAGGTACCAGGCTGCATCAGAGCATGTGGCGTGCAGGTCGAGCCCCATCTGGACCACTGCAGGATCAACTGAGCCGTTCTCCCCCTCAAACAGTTTACAGTAGAGGAACACAGTGAAGTTGGAGACACCTGTCAAACCCGGGATGGACTCATTGCACGCTGCCTCGAGGATTTCTATGGAGCTGGAGTACTCCATCTCTTTCTGCTGGTCGCTGCTCTCGAGCTGGGAGAGGCGAGGTGCAGTGGAGAGTTCATGAAGGTGTTTTTGTTTGGAGATTGCTCGTGAAGAGGGGGCTGCTTTTGAGGAAGAGTGGGCTGGTGTTAGTCGCGATCTTAGTTCACCTCCCTCAGTAGAAGGGCAGGACAGGAATGGGAGTGAGCTTGGGAGACCCTGGGACCCGACGCCCAAAGCCTGAGTGTTCCAGGTCACATTATGTCTTATCCCCCTTCATATGTATAAACAGGACAATGGCAGAAATGTGAATCTGTTTTTGTTAAAAATGTACTGTCAGATACAAGTATGTGGTCTGCAATGATAGAGTGAGTCATACAGTATTCCTAAAGTATCTTACCATAAGATCAGTTGTCTCAGGTCACCTTCAGAAAGAATGAAAAGCAAAATATTAACAGGAAATCAAAATGAATGAGTGGTGGAAAAAGCAACTGGAAGTGTATGCGGTACATGCCTTTCCCTGATGTAACAGTGCAGCTCAGCTAACAATGCTCAAGATATAATGTTACTCACATCAATGAGAGGATAAAGAGATTAGCTGGGCCAACAACAGGTGCTTTCACCAGCCAGGATAATTACAAAGATTTTAAAGCAGTGTCAGTCACTGTCAAAGTTTCTCTTGTGTCTTTCAGGTTAGACCAGGGCCTGACTTATGAGGCTCTTAACAATTGTTCTCTTAATGAACAAAACAAAGCACTACTTTTTTTGTTGTTTAGATATTAATGTGATACTTTTAATATATTCTATTTTGTATCTGCATTTTCTGCTTTCTGCATTTTTATTTTGATTCTGTGATGTTTTGTTTTGGACTGCTGAATTTCCTGTCTGTGCAACAACTTAACCGATAGGTACTAATAAAGAAAAGTTGGACATATTGTTTGGTGAATAGCACACTTGTAGTCTTGCTACTTTTTCTGTGAATGTGGGATGAGCCTTTTTAACTTTTGAACTCAGGATTTTGTCTAAAGTTAACTAGTTTTTATTTCTTATGAGTGTGCAAAGAACTTTTCAGACCAACTGCTCAATACACTCACCAACTGAGCACCGGCCCTGAGCACTTGGCTGCGGCACATCCACCAGGCTGCTAACGTCATCCAGCAGCGCCATGGTAACCCGTGAGACTTTTTTCCTCAGGTTACCGTACACAGAACTGCCCACCCTGTGCAGGAGGCCTCTCCTCAGCCCATCCAAACCCTGCACCAGAGCAAGATTTTTCTGTGCCAGGTGGCCACCTCGTTCTCCTCCACCTGAACGCGATAACGCCTGCAGCAGTAAACTTTGCATGGAGTCGAGATCGTCCACTGTAGCCATCGTGTCCTCCAGAGATGCATTTCCAGATAACCCATCCTGCCTCATGGCCTCGGGAGGCAAGCTGAAGGGCTTCAAACGTCCAAACACACTTGAGCTCTTACTGTGGTCAGCAGCCTCTCCTGCTGGGTGTAAACTGACCACAGGCTTCCAGTTGCGTGTTTCTAGGAAGCGCAGCAGCTGCTGGAGCCAGCTTACACTGAAGGCACAGTCACTACGACCCTTTAGAGCACAGATGAAGCCCTGGAGGCCTGCACTGGCCTGGCCGTAGGTCCCACTGATCAGAGCTTGAAGTGCAGCCTCCAGCACAGCGCTCACTGTCCTCCAGTTCTGAGATAAGTAAGTCAAGAGGGGCCTGTGGGGCTGACGCTCTGATATAGTGATCAGACCCTGCAGCAGCCCCAGCAGCCAGTCCCAGTGGGGGCTGCCCCTCAGGGACAGAAACCAGTCCTGCACTCTGACACTGGGCCGGGGTGGCACCCGACCGTTCCACTGATTCAGCGCAGCGCTCCCTTCAGACTGGAGAAAGTAATGCAGCACCTTCTCCCACAGCTGCTCCTCATCTGGCTCCGCCGGTGCCTCCTCCAGCTCTGCACCCATCTCCTGGAGGTACATCGAGATGTTGTAGAGGAAGCCAGAGAGCCTGTGCCTGTCAATTGGCTTGTTTAATGAGGGCAGGCTTTTGCCGGGGAGTAGGCCGAGTGTTTTTAGGCTCCCCATGATATTCCTCACCCAAGGGTGCACTGACTGGTCATTGTTTGTTTCCGGAGGAGCTTTCTGAGGATTCCAACCACCTCCGGTACTTAATTTGGAAATGATCTCTTTAAGAATGGCATCTCTGTGGTCCTCTTTAACACCTCCTAAAAGAGTTCCAGTAGAGACAGCTTTAGTCAGCATTACATGATAAAGATATGTAATCATAAAGATATAAATATTGTATTTATGATTTCATAATGTGCACTCACCTGTCTTCTCAGGGGATCCTAATCCCAGTAACACAGCACAAACTATAAATCTTGTAAATCTAAGAGTGGCCATCCCTGGCCCTTTCTCTACCATCTTCATCTCATGCCAGCATGCACCGTGACACAGCGGTGTCACATCTTTCTCTTCAGGCTGTTTTTCCTGTTGATTTAACAACACCTTTCGGTCAAGTAGATACTCCTTTTTTCATTTTCAGCAATGGTACTGACTCAAGGAGTAAAGTGTCTCAGCGGAGAGAGGGGATATTAAACCTTAATGACCGGCTACCACATCACCTTACCACTTTCACTGCATGGTTACTGAAACAAGAATCAGTAATGTACTTAGTAAATGAAGTCATTTCATTTGTGATACAGATATGAAAAAAGAAACCAGGGAAAAGTTATGTATATGGTGCGAAATATTCAGAAATGCAATTCTGGTTCTGAAAGAGACAATAACACAAAATAATATATCTGCCCCTGATTATTTCTTGTAAATGTAACATATCAGTGGTCACTCACAATAATGAAAATTAGGGAAAAAACATTTGAGAACTCACCAACAGTTTAAATCCATTAGTCAGTTTAAGTATCCTTTCAAGCTTCTGCCAGCATCTCTAACTCAGCGGTGTCTACATACTCGGAGCTGACCTCTTTCTGAGTCACTCTCTGTTTCACCATCACTCTGCTCTCTCCTCCAGCACCCCTCCCACCTGTGTCCTCTACCGCTCTCTGCGCTTTTACCTGGTTTGGGTCACTCTGTGTTTTTGTCTCTGGGGTTTAAGGGTTGAAGCTTGGCATCAAATTAAATGAGCCATCTACATACATACACGTCATGCTACAGTATGTTGGCTGGCTGATTTTAACAGTGTGCAGGACGTGTGCCAAGGTTTGGGCCTACACAGTCCTTTAGAACAGGACTCTCACTGCCTGCATTCAGATATACAATATATTGTGATTCTGGTGCAGCATTTGGGAGCATCACGAGGATACAAGAAGGTCACAGGTTTCAGCGAGGTGCTCAACAAGGTGAAAATCTGGATCATGTTAATCACACCCAGGATATCTATCCCATTCTCTAACTGTGCGATGTCTCCCACTGACTGATTCCCTATTGAGCTGTCTCTCAGCTGGGACTCATCTCGTGGCGCTGGGTTTGTTGTGGGTGTAGTCTTACCGACGGGGCCGAGCCAGCAGGACTGTGCAGGCTGTCACTGTTTAGACATATTTATCCCTCGGTCAGGTAGACTCACAATTGAGCCCTGTGCAAGGGCACAGCAGCAGGCTCCCCAGAGTCAGACCACTGTCTGCGGGCCCTGAAACTCTAGAGGACTGAGTGAAAGGACCACCCCCTCCCTCCACTCACTTTAGCTGTGCGATACTGTGGCCTGCACAGGGACAATAACTTCCTCCTGTATTATTGATACCACGGGGAACAGTGATCACTCAGTGCAGCAGGGTTCGATTCACCACAGGAATATTCAATGAGAAACTGGATCCACCCCCATACGTTCCTCCTCTCTCTGCTGGAAACTTGTTCAACACACGCCTGAAATCAGCTGGTCAGCCTGATTGTTGAGATTGGAATACTTGGTTTGAGTCCAACTTGGTTTCAGCCCCCATCTTATAATGGAAATATAAACACATAAATACCTCAGATTAACCCGAAGACTGATTTGGCTAAAATTAACTGACATAAGAGCACAATAAT
>JBAJHX010000001.1:23523080-23533912 GCA_037176925.1 Amniataba percoides
AATATAAACACATAAATACCTCAGATTAACCCGAAGACTGATTTGGCTAAAATTAACTGACATAAGAGCACAATAATCCAATAACACAATAATTATTATTTATGATTAAATCTCTTTAAACATCCCTTTCCTTTACAACAATTCAGAATAAGTTTGTTTCATAGACTACAAGTTACAATACTGAACTCAAAACAGAGAGGAATATAAAAATCACTGAACAAGAAACACTAAACTTTATCAAGTTGTCATTACTATGTTCAGAAAATTGCTAAAAGCATTGTCCTTTGTAGTATAACAATTTGGTTGAAATAATGGACATCATTTGCACTGCACTTATTGGCTGTTTTTATTACTGACCTTAGAAAAGTTTGAATATTATTGGTACAGTAGTGATTGTAATTGGGGGTTTAACACTTTTGGATTGCTGTTGTCACACAACAAATGACTGAATTTCCAAAATATATCATACATACATACATACTTCTACTCTTCATGAGTAATACTTCAGTGACACCTTTCTGGTGCCAAGTGTACTCTATCAATCAAATGAACCTGTAATCTCCCTGATTTAGTGTTAGAAGAACATTTCTGCTGCAGCTGGTCTTTATGTCAAAATGGCCCCTAAGGAGATGTTCTGACAAAAGGACACTTAACGTAAAGAAAAAAAGTCATATTGTAGGTGGACAGTGACACCTGTTGCCCACTTGTTGAAATAAAAAAACTGGACAAATATCACCAACAGAATAAGATGCCATCTTGAGTTTCTGTCTGCACTTTGCTGCCACAGTCAGATATAATGTGTTACCGTTCACCCCATTCTGAAGTTATCTGACTTCAATTCAGTTAGTACATCTGCACTTCACATCAGCTGAGATTAACAGGAATGCACTCAAATTACCCAACAAAAGAAAAACACAGTGACTACATCTGGTTCAAACTGGGTTAAGACGAGAATCCAAAAACAGCTGAGCCTGTGCTGTAAAACGACTGCATCTAGCAGAGTAACAGTGACTGCCATCTCAGCATCTGACTCCATATACACAGCAAAACAAAAACACATCATGTTCCTATGAACTATTCATTAAAAGATTAAAGAAACAGTGATAAATAATTCAAAAAGAGTTATTTTCCTTAAATAAAATCTAATTCAAATGGATAAGATGACTGAAGTAACAGATTTTGTTTTGTGCAGTTGTCAGGTATTATGTTTCATCTATGCAGTAAAATAATTCACCAAAAAAGGTATAAAAAACAATGCATTACAACCTCTTTATTGGCTTAACAGTTCAACATTCAACCTTTTCTCTTCACTTCAATGCCTCTGTAGTTGCTCATCTCTGCCTTGGGGGGGCAGCGTGAATAAAGGGCATGGTGTCCCTTTGAGTCTGGACCCAACCATTGTTCTCTCATTATTGCAAGTCGTAGCTATGCATTAGGGAAAAAAAAACTTAGAAAACAATGTTTCATGTATGTAAATATTTTGTGTGACTGAACATCAATATTTGTTTCAATGGAAAACATGAGAATCAGATGCAAAAAAAGTGAGATTTACTGTTAATGATTCAGTGTTCAGTTTCGTTGGATTTGTCGATTCTCATGTTCGGCCTCAACGCAAGATCCAAGTCTTGTTCCAAACTTTTCCCAGTGAGGCTGCTCTCAAAGGGATTTCCACAGGGACACACTTTGCTTTGCTTCGTAGGTGAGCAGCAAATCCTTGCGTGCCTGACAAACGCACAGTTTTTACAGCAGTATGAATATTACTGCACAAATAAACCACAAAACAAATCGTCATTAGTTTAAACACATAAAGCATTTTCAGAGAATAAATGAGCTACTAACCTTGGAAATCTGAGCTGTTTTATACAGTAAATTTTGGATGGTATTGTTACTGGTGTCAATGTCTTTCTGCAAGCACAAATAGGTTCCTATTATTTTTTTGCAGGAGAATGATGTGCACAAAATACAGACATAAAGACATCAGCAGTTAAGAGAATAAGGGCTTGAATGACTGAAAACACAATCAACAGTACCTCAGTTTTGTTTGCGAGGTTAACAAGGGCAGTTTGGTCCACACTGGGGGCAGATAGCACAGAGCTGAGCTGAGCCTGTGTCCTCTCCAGGCGGTCTGTCAGGGATTTCAGCTTCCCCTCCACCAGCTCATTCGTCAAATCCCCTTTTTGCTGCAGCTTCTGAATATCCTGAGGGAATGTCTTGCACAGTTCATCCACTTCCAGCTGAAGCTGTGAGATTCATATATACAAACACAAACAGATGCAAAAACATTCACATGAAAAACAAAAAGTAGTCACATGATTTAAACTAAAATTTGAGCAATGTGACACATGTAACTTGACCCTTTACTTTTACCTTTCTGAACTTCTGTTCCAGTGCCCCATAATCCGATTTCAGATCTTTGAACTGCTTTAGCTTCGCCTTATCACTTGTATCCTGTCAGAAATGGTGTCACAGATTAATGTCCAGGATTCTGCCAAGACAGAGGCAAATATAACTGGACAAGTTTCAACAAGAAACTCCATTTTATCAACTTCGCAAGTATAACCTTTTTCAGCATGCCATACTGAATGTGTTTCTCTTTTTCTGCAATTCCCTCCTCAAGTTTCGAGAGAGTCTTTGCAAGGCATTTGTTTTCCTTCAAGAGAGAGGCCAGGGCCTTATCCTTCTCCACATTTGTCTCGCTCATGTCTTTAATTTGGATCTAAGGAAATAATCAAACATGCCAAGAAAAACAGAACTGGTTAAAAATCAGCATTGCAACAAAAATACATGACAATACATTTCTACATTTGACTTTAAAAATGTCTCAGTCTCACAAGGATACCGAATGTGTGCACTCATACCTTCATTGACTTATCAAAAAACTCTTTCATTTGATCCGTGTGTTGCTGATTGTTACTGAAAACTTTGTTGTGGTCTTCTATAATGGCCGTGATGTGGTTGTTCCAGTGGTCCTCTCTCTCACTGGTCGCATTTTTCCTCATGTTGTCCAGCTCTTGTGGCAGCAGCTCCATCTTTTTCTCATACTTTGCTTTGACTTCTACTCAGACAGCACCACAAAATTATGACAGTTTTATAACAGCGGTTGGATTCAACTCAAAATAGGATTATTTACCTGCAAGTTGCTTCTCACAGCTGTTCCTCATTTCCATCATTTCTTCATCATGTTTCTGTTGATATAACAACCTGTTGATGCTTACTTGCCAAAATTTCCCAGGGTGAAGAGAAACATTTAAATCCACAGATCTTTGTGTGTAAAAATCAAACTTTTTGTTTGTTCTACAAACCTGTTCAAGCTCCCTGATGAGGTCTTCATTGTCGAGCTCCTGCATGTCTACCATGATGGCCCTCATTTCCTTATGATGCTCATTCTCCAGTTGCTCTTGCTCTTTCTGCACCAGCTCTTTGGAGACAAGACCATCTGCTTTCAACTCAGAGATCATGTTCAGGTGTTCACACAGGAGGTGCTTCATCTTCTGCTTGTACACCTAATAGAGAAAAAATGATTAAATGTGCAGATCAAAATTAATTCTGCAAATTAAATCTGTCCATGGATAGTCTTTGTTCAGCATTTTTACTTTCAAAATAAATTCTTTACTTTATTTATTTTTCATGACAGTTACTAAAGACAGCCTCCTTTTGTGTGGATGATAATATATTTGTGACATTATCTTTAGAGCATTGACAAGGAAAGACTATTCATTTTTCTACAAAACCTGTGATCCTTCATTCTGAGCTGCAAACAGAAATATAGGCAAAATTATTCATCATTTTATTGTCCCTTATTTTTAGTGATAATCATTGTTTCACATTATAGTGGAAAAACTGAGAACATCTTCAATAAAACGATCATTATATCTGTTTTTATCGTATTGTTGTGAGCTGTGTGGTTGAACTTAAATATACTTAAATATAATCATGATCCCATCTTTAAACATGTGATTAGTAGTATTTAAGATGTTAATAAAGACCAAAAGAGCAGAATCTATTGCTAGCTTCCATTATTTATAGTTTTAAGTGGCCTTGTGTTGGACTAATAATCCAATAATATATTAAAAATAATTCATTTCAATTGAGATACATAATTGGTGACGAACTTAGAGATAATATAAAGTAACTGCGACACCACCACATGATTTTTCCTGACTTTTAAAATTCAGAGGCCAACCTGTGCACATCACACAGAGGATTGTCAGATAGTGAAGATGGTAATGTATGATGTATGTATGCATGTATGCGTGTATGCATGTATAACCTTACCTTGATCTCTACTTGGTGGCGCCCCTCGTCCTCCTCTATATCCTTATCTAAGTTTTTCCGTTGGGCAAGCACCTCCTCTAGCTGTCTGTCTGTGGTGTCCCAGAAAGTGTGGATTTTGTCCCTCTCCAGCTGGAAGTAGTTTCTCTCCTCCCTCTCTCGATCGAGTTCCTCTCGAAGGCGCATGATGTGCTCTTCAAGCTGAAATAAACACACACACACAACTGTGGGTATATCTGAGCCAGACAATGTAAGTCCGGTAGCTTTTGATTACTATAACAGCCAAGCACTGAAGTACTGTAGCTTATTGCCTCATTTGTCAAAGTCAGTTTACTATTCACAGGGGGAACTACTCAGCCTGTGACAACAGACATATAATATCTTCTGTGGCTCTGGAGAAAAGTCTGAGAAAATAATCTATATGATGTCTTCAAGGCTGTCTGGGTATTGGCTTAGAGGCAAAAAAAAACCATTTATATATATATATATATAAAAAAAAAGTCTGCATTAAATAGTGGGGGTTTGAGCTTTAAGTTTTAGTATTTTAGCAGGCAGGGGAGAGCTCATAAAAAGACACATGTGGTCATATTCAGCTGTTGAGACCTTGACACATAATAAGAGGTAAATACCTCTGCTGCATTGATTTAGACCAGGAGTCATCCAGCTGTAGGGAAGTGAAATACTAAATTACTGAAATACCGTTTTACATACAAATTACTTTGAGTCAAAACCTCTTTTATCTCCTGACATAAACCATCCTCCCATCAGTGGTGTAATGCAACTAAGTGCATTTACTCAAGTATCGTCACTTGTGCCATTACCTTTCATATTACTTTATACTCTCATTCAGTACTATTTTCTTCACTACATTTTTCTGATAGCTTTAACTACTAGTTACTTTACACACAAAATATAAGAAAATCTCTGAAATATGATGTTTTGTCAGATTAAATTACACAACAAGTACAGTGCAAACAATCAACAAACAGAAAATTAGTTGTGGTCAATAAGTGTTTTATTTTAATGTATTTTTCCTTTATTTTGAGGTGTGAACTGTTGGTCAGCCAACATAAAGCATTGTTTTTACAAACAATCAGGTCCATGAAATCCATCATGAAAACAGCCACTGTTTGCAGTCAGCAAGTTAAATCCTGCCTTCACACTGATGCATGTAAACTATAACACTATAACAGCCAAAGGAGGCGCTTTACTGCAATGAGTATCTTTACTTTTAATATGTCAAACACACTTTTCTAATTACACTTACATACTTTTGCTTGAGTACTCTTTCAGTGCAAATCTTTCACTTGTCAGAGTCTTTGTGCAGTGTGGAGTAAATAAACAAACAAATAAAGCTGTGTGTCCTGCACATCACTGCTCACCTGCTCCTTGGACATCTCCTCCTTGGTGAGGCCATTTATCAGGGTGGGCGTCTTTGCCTTTGCAGCCTTTTTACTTGAGCCTTTCTTTTTGGGTGGCTGTACAAAAGTTGACATTGACAGAGGAAAAAAAGATTATTAGCGTCTCCTCATGTGGCCTCAGAGTGTCTGTCTGATGTTATTGTGGTGATCCTGAGTGTCTGAGTGTCTACTGGCAGACACAACACGCAGGCAGAGAGCAGGCTGACAGACAGACAGACAGACAGACAGCTGGTTTCACTGTGAAGCCACCTGACTTTGAAGCCCTCACCATGTTAGCTGCTCCGTGAAAAACACAGGCGGTGTTTGTGTCGTTTGGACGAGAAACCGCCGGCCACCGCAACAAACGCGTGTTGCCATGGCGACTGCAGCAGGCTGCTGTTCCCCCTCCGGCCAGCAGAGGGCGGCCTGCAGCAGCACTGAGCACACAGCACCTCTGCAGGAAGCTTCACTGTTCACTGTTTTTGGCCATGTAATGCCTGTCATGTTTACTTTTTACTACACTGTATTTATCTGACAGCTGCCACTTTGTAGATTTACTCAGGTACTTGTACTTCCTTTTCATTTCTTGTACACAGACAACAGTACCAGCATCCTCTCCAACCATTTCCATTTTTATTTTACAGAATGAACAGTAACATCCTGGCTGTCTTACCAGTGTGGGGAATAGAGATTTTTTTTAGATCAAATGGAAAAAAATAATCATCTCTGTTATCCAACAATAAGGTATCTGTTTTGTTAATAGCTACAAAGACAGTGACCATCAGGAAAAATATGACTGAAAGTCACTTCTTAGACTAAATAAAATATTATGAAACAGATTTCATCCCAAAACATATACACACATATATATATATATATATATCAGCACAAAAACTAAAACGTTCACTTCATACCTTTGTGTAAGGCTAAATTTTTTTTTTTTCATGGGGCATTTTCCTGAAGTCATGATGCTGATTTTCATCACTGGACCAGCAGCAAACTCAACACTGCAAGAACTATGTCTGTTAAATTATGTGTAAATATTATTTCACATTATTTTCTCACTCAGGCACTGTGCTTTATGTGTGCATGCAGTGGTGAAGTGTTACACCTACAGGAAGACAAGTTTCTTCACAAGATAAGACTGAACTGCAAACTGTGAGGCTCTCTACTATGTGGCAGGGTGGACGTGTTTCAGTATATCTACAGCTCCTGTCTAAAGGACATACAGTTTTTTAGGTATGCTGGTTAACACGTCAGTCCACCACTTTGATCCAGACTGAAATTTCTCAGTAAATACTGAACGCTTCATTTAACTGTGAGGCTGTAGTTTGTGATTTTGTAGTGTTATATTATGATTAACAGCAACACAGTCTGGTTTCCTCGTTGGATGACTGAGAGTCTTCACAGATATGTCACATTAGGATATTTTTTATCCTCTGTATATGAATGAAATGGACATAATATTCAAAATCATTTGTTTATTATTTGTTATAATCAAATAGCTATTTAAAAACAGACTATGTACATTTGCAGAGTAAAAAAATATTACTTTAAAGTTTTAATACAGGACTTGATCAAACATTGAGGACCGGGATGTCGAAGAGGTCGCAGAGGCCTTCACTCTCATCCAGATTATACACATATTCACATTCAGAAGGGGGTGGGGAGAGACGGAGGAGCGGAGAAAAGACTGAGGAGCAGAGGTAAACAAGTAATTAATACAAGACACTGCAAATACCAATAATTGATGTTCATACAATGTATTTATATGCATATGAAGTCAGAAAATAAAAGGCACTTACCT
Organism: Amniataba percoides; assembly: GCA_037176925.1. NCBI lineage: Eukaryota > Metazoa > Chordata > Actinopteri > Centrarchiformes > Terapontidae > Amniataba > Amniataba percoides. The sequence goes on from JBAJHX010000001.1 coordinate 23,530,560, forward strand.
TCAGAGGCCATGAGCTCTGTGATCAGATCTGCACTCGTTATTTCTACAGAATGAATCACACATTCATATACAGTCAAATAAACATGAGAAGTTAATGAGCATAAATAATTCAGAGACAGAAGATACCACACGGTCAATATCTACCTTTGGCTGGCTTAAGTAGCTCCTTCAATTCTTTTGATAAATCTCGCACTGGAAAAAAGAAGAGACCATGCAAGAAATAATAAGACTGCTGATACAACCGATACAAATATATGACTGATAGTAACAGTTTTCATCAGTCAAAGGAGGAAGAGCTTGACGTCTGTGTTATTTCCTTCAGATAAGGAGCACGCTGCCATCAGCGGCAGTGCTGGTTTAGTTTTCACCTGACCAGTGTTACAACTTTACATTAAATCCATCTTTATCGCTGAGTAAATTATACACTGTCACTTTTTAAACCGCGATTGCCTGATTCTGGTCCTGGTCTAAAGGGGTTACTGCAGCAACACACAACAGATCATCTGCAGTGCTGCTTTGTTCTTCAGTGGCATATCAATAAAAACACAACAAATACTCACATTCACATGATCTGGCTCTATGTTTGGTGTCAGCTGAGGCCTGACAAGGTGTGACACTGCTTTCTGTCTCATCTGAGGCCGACATGGCTGATTTGGCATCCCGTAAAATTTCTTCAGACGGCGGGACAGGCAGCACGACAGGTACAGAGCTGATCGACTCTTTGTTAAGGAGCACAATATCTATTGGCCCATTGATGCTCTTCAGATGGATCTGGTATCTCACTGGGCTGTTAAGAACCTGAATGAAGAAGCATGCGCACACTTAATCATCCCATCTGAATTAAAGATAGAAAAATAGAAACAGAAAAACTACAGAAGGTTCCAGTGTTGCAGCACTTACAGCTTTGGGAATGGGAACATCTAACTGTGTGCCAGATGGCGCTCGCACTGCCAAGAGAGTATGGCCTGGAGAGAGAAGAGAGAGAAAATCCTTAGTCAAAAAACATTCATTCATTCATTTAGTTTAATTGTTATGTATTTTAAGTGAAATACATTTTAGTGGTTGTTTTCACTGTACAAACTGTAACAATGTAACTGTAACAACAAAGGTTCACAGTTTAAAATGGCCCTGTAGCACATTTCTCTAACATCAATCTAGTCAAGGACATAAATAAGGAATACTAGCTTTTAACCTGGATTTACTTAATATGTGGACTTAATTTAAAAAAGTCTCTGATGTTCCACTTGGTTCTATTTAGTATCCATTTATTTTCAAAAAGCTGAAACACACAGTTGGTTTTTAATGTTGACTCTGTGTTTTCCTACAAATGTATCAATCAGCACAACCCAGAGAGCAGCAGAGATGAGGGGAGAAGAAAAAACTTTAAGAGAAAGATTATACATTACCACTGAAGCAGTTACAGATATCGTCATGATTCACATAGGTCAGAGTGGATTTGAGTTAAGGTTCGTCTTGTTCATTGCATTAGTCTGAGGACAGACCTCAAGATGTGTCACTGTCACCGTTTTTACTAGATAAAGAACAGCATTTGTGTCATAAAAAGAATAACCAACATTAAATTTGGTGTCCAAAATTTCATTTTCAGTTTAGAAAAAGTTTCAGGTAAACACATCGGTTCCTTCACTGTTTGCTATGTCTACTGTACAGAAAAGGATATTTGCTGCAGTCTTCTGTTGTGTTCCTGATGCTCTGCTCAACCCAGAATTTCTGCTGGTCCAACATACATTCCTTCTTCTCCAAGTCCTCCAGCTCAGACTTTAACTCCATTACTCTGCTGTTGTGGGTATTTTCTCCAGGCATTGTACCCCTTTAGAGAAAAGCGTAAAGTATTATGTTGCAAAGCATTTTTTATACCACAGTCTTTACACACTCTTTACAAACGTGCATATGGAATACTTAAAAACGTACTTCCATTTTACCACACTTTTTGAGATTTTAACAATCAGACCAATGCCCTCCAGCACATTCGTGATGTCATAGATTCGCCTTTTCTGTCCGACAGCCAGGAGCCTGACAGCCTGAGAAAACACACAAAAAAATTCATCTACCACCGCCTCCTGACGCTCATCCAAAGACAACTTCTGTTTCACAAATGTCCACACAGTCTGTCATCTGAGGGTCTCAGCTAGACAACTTAAAATTCCAAAATATGCTTTCAGAAAATGCAATTAAGCACTTAAAGGGTAGCAGTAACACACTCAACACATGTTGTTTACAGGGATGCTCCTTGTTCCAACAGAGGTTAAATGCACTTATTGACAGTCACCTCAGACAAAGGTTTATGCTTAATGGATGACACCTCTAAATCAATCATCATTTCATCATTCTGAAAATACATTAATTTTGAGTCAGGAAAAAGTGTACCAATTCTCTGATTTCAGCTTCTCACTTGTAAATGTTCTCTGGTTTCTTCATTTATTTGATGACAGTAAACTGCATATATTTAGGTTGTGGACTACATGAGACATTTGGGTTGCACCTCAGGCATTGGCAACATTTTTCACAATTTACTGACAATTTATGGACCAGAGAACTGATCAATTAATCAGAATAACAATAGTCGAACTATGAAAATAAACATTAGCTGCAGCCCTACAACCTACTATTTACATGCATAGATATTGTTTTATCAGGTTTTTATTTTCAATTCCTAAAAATCTATTTTTTTCATTTAACGTTTAGTTACAGCAGACAAGAAAACACTGAAGCATCAAGGGTCACAAATTTATGACAGTTATTCCAAAGCAACACATTGATTTTTCAGATGACCATTAATTTGTTTTTTAAGGTTTTCTGCAGGTATGACCACCTGGATGTAGAGTTTGTATAGTTTAAATTAACTGCAAAACAATTATTGCGCAGGCATAAGTGGTACTGCTTCTTTTACATTACATACAACAGTGACTAAGACATGTAAGAGTGAGATTTACTCACATCTTTGAGGTCCAGCACTCCTCCATCAGCCTCTTGTACCAACTTGACAAACTTTTTGGTGAGCACATTGAGGCTCCTCAGACTCCTCTGGTTTTTGGGGTTGTGGCCTGGTATGGATGTTTCTCTGTCCGGACTGTGTGGGACTTCTGGATCCATTCCGCTGGATGAGAGAAACAAATGAACTATGAGTCATCCCTGAGCAGAGAGGTGCTTCACACAAACGCAAAGATCGACTGTCAAAGAAAATATTGTATCCGTTTCCTGTATGATCCCTCTTTTACAGTTGAACAAACTGGGTCTTTTTAAGAAGTTAGAAGTTGAATATACAACCCCTGGCAAAAAATATGGAATCACCAGTCTTTGATGAGCACTCAGTCAAACATTTTATTCTGTAGATC
>JBAJHX010000001.1:23534012-23561499 GCA_037176925.1 Amniataba percoides
TGATCTACAGAATAAAATGTTTGACTGAGTGCTCATCAAAGACTGGTGATTCCATATTTTTTGCCAGGGGTTGTAGTCATACAGTTTGTTGAACTGTAATGTACTTTTTGTTTCTCTGCCGCAGGTTTATTATGTAGTGATGGGAATTACGGCTCTTCTTAGAGAACTGGCTCTTTCGGCTCCCAAATGTCTCTTCTAATTTTTTTGTCGCTTAAATTAATTTATAACCAACAATAATGTAAAATGATGCATAATATGAATGACTATTTTTAATTTATATATGTTGATTCATTCATTATCTATACTTGCTTTATTCTGACACACATGGTCACAGGGTGTGCTGGAGCCTCTCAGCTTTCACTGGGCGAGGGGGGGGGGTACATCCTGGACTGGACACCAGTCAGTCACAGAGCTGACATACAAAGACAGACAAACCACTCACACTCACATTCACGCTGAGGGGCAATTTAGTTTCCAAATAAAGTTAGAGTCTCCTCTTAATCTAACCTGCATGTGTTTGGGCTGTGGGAGGAAGCTGGAGAACCCAGAGAGAACCACAGAGACAGAGAACATGCAAACTCCGCAAAGATGGGCCATCAGCAACACTGCAAACCACTGAATGAATGAATATATATGTTTATTATATAGATATGCCTTTATTTAATTACTCCACAGAGTGCTACAAAAATGAATTATACTATAACCATAACTTTTAACTATTTACAATTGAACTTTTAACAATTTTAGACTTTTTTCTACTAAACAAATTTAAAGTGAGATTTTAATCTTGCAGACTCGATACTCTGCCTTTGTGTTATCAATAGAACTGAAATACGTCCGGATTTTACTCCTTTTCCTGTTGTCACTCATTTTCTTCACTTTACCTCTCCAGCACCTTCATGTTATCTCTTGTGGCCCCTTGCTCTCTTTCATCTCCCTGACTCCCCCGTTTTCCTGTGTGTGTGTGTGTGTGTGTGTGTGTGTAACTGCAGCCCTTCCCCCCTCTGCTCAGCGCACACTCAGAGACAACAATACACACATTGACCAATCATGTGCTGCTTGAAGAGAAAAAAAAGAGAGGGGAAAAAAACGGCTCCCAGTCAGGAGCCGGTTCCCGTCGTTCACTTCAAAGAACCGGCTCTTTGAGCCGACTCGTTCGCGACCGACACATTACTATTATTCTGAAAGTTTGTACCGGAAACACTAACTTTTAATATCACACAATAACAGTTAAAAAAAACAAGTTTTTAATTATTGTTTAACTTTTGGTCGGTCGAAAAAACGCTAATACGTGTATATAAACAGGCTGTCTACATGACTCGTTGCGGGGGTGAAAATTAAATCTGTTTTTACCTGAATCGTTGTCGGAGCAACAGCTGCTGCCGAAGAAACTGAGCCACCGGGAGAGGCCGGATGACGACAGCCGATCAGATTTAAACCTGACACACAACTTTTAGTTGACAGGTGAGTGTATCTACAGTTTACCTCCAATACAAAGCTGATATTTACAGCGATAATCAAACCTTACTGATTGTCCACCGCCGTTGTTGTGGAGTTAGGCGCGTATTTTTTTCCGGTAGCCGGATACACCTGCCTTCAAAATAAAAGTCCAAACACTCGACTGACTACATTGAAACCCCTTCTCACTAAAATCGACCAAACTTTTTTTTTTTTTTTTTTTTTTTAAGACACAGTTTGTTGAACACGTCTAAAAGAATCCCATTGGCTTTTGCCATTATTGCCTTATTTTCAGATTTTTCAAAGTCCTCTCTACATCTACCCTTTATTTCCCAGGAAATACTAGAGGATTTATTTACTTGTTGCTCCAAAAATCGTCAGCCTATGTCTTTTCCACCAAGTGTTTGTTCTTATGTTTTATTATAGATCGTAAAAACCTCTCAGGCTGCTGAAACAAGGACATGAGCTGTGGTTGTGTCAGCTCTGAACTCCACCTGTCCCTGCTTGTGAAAACAATAAAAATGAAAAAATAAAATTGTAACTGCAATTCACAAAGTCCTCATCAGCATGGCGGTAGTGGAGAAATCCTTGTTCCAGACTGGAACTATTCTTGGTATTTGTATTAGTGAGTGAAGAATATGTTTCAAATTTTAGGGGTTCAGCAGTTTGGGAAAAAATAGCTGGTTATTACTGAAAACTTCGTGCATCTGCATGCTGCATGCTGCAACTACATCTCTATTACATCAATTAACGTAATGAACTGAATGTAATTATTATCACGGGAACGATAAAGATGCATGTAAATGGAAGAAAAACATTGACCTCATGACTAAGAAACTAAGGTCTCACTTAAGGTGTAAGGTTCCATATCTCACCATATGCCTCATCTGTTTTTTGTTTTGTTTTTTTGCTTTAAATTACCTCCCGTGATTGTTTTGTTATTTTATTACTGACAGCATGACTACGCTCATCTTGTGTAAAAAAATAAAGTTTTATGGGTCCGATATGAGCAAAGGGGCGGGGCGTGTGTGTGTGTGTGTGTGTGTGTGCGTGTGTGTGTGTGGGGGGGGGGGGGGGAAGTCTAACAGTCGCTCCACAACTTCCGCGTGGAGTCAGGCGCTGGTCACGTGGGCCGCAGCTGCAGTCACATGACGTTTCTGTCCGACTGGTTCTCGCGGAGCTGCGGTCGAAGACGTTTGCAGGAAGTGTGCGCCTCGACCAGAGCTTCAGATGAACAGATGAGCGGCTGCAGCTGCTGCGTTGCTCGGGTCTGTAGTTAGAGGTCAGAGATGGTCGCTGCGGCGCTGCTCGCGGGCTTGCTGGCCGTGTGTCAGCTGTCCCGCGCTCAGTACGCCCCTGATGAGGTCACTCACTTACCTGGGATGATGTTCAAGCCCAACTATCGGCAGTGGTCCGGATACCTGCAGGCACGGCCGGGGAGGTTTCTCCATTACTGGTGAGAGGCGTGTTTTCCAGCCGATCGTTCACAGTGCGAGGCAGGTTTGGTGTGGCTGGTGAAAAGACCACAGAGACAGTCCACTGCGACAATGGGGCAACCCGCAGTGCTCCTGCAGCCTTGTGTTTTTATGCAATGCTTGTTCTTTAAATAGTTATGTAAGGTATTTCTTGACCAGTCTTGCCTGTTGTGTGCAGTTGGTTTGATAAGAACTGAAAGAAGGTGTTCACTCTGTTTGATGTAGTAAGTTGGTGTGCAGCAGGTGCAGAGGACTTTCTGTGTGCACTGTTAAACCTGCTCCTGTTCTGCAGGTTTGTGACCTCCCAGAGGGACCCGGTCAAAGACCCCCTGGTGCTCTGGCTGAATGGGGGACCAGGCTGCAGCTCACTGGACGGATTCCTGTCAGAGAATGGACCTTTTCATGTGAGTGTGCCGCCTGTCTGTGCTTACCTATGTGCTGAGTAAAAGTAACTCTGAATACGTATTGTTCTTTGTCTGTTCCAGGTCAATGATAACGGGTTCACACTGTATGAGAACACGTTCAGCTGGAACAAGATTGCCAATGTGTTATACTTGGAGTCTCCTGCAGGAGTGGGATACTCCTACTCCAGTGACAAAAACTACGCCACCGATGATGACCAGGTGAGTTCAGTATGCAGGATAATGCTCATGTGATCATGTGATGGGGAAAACTTCCTGTAAGTTATGAGACACTTCAAAGAAAAAGCTTTGTATGTCCATGTACTTTTTATAATGAAAAATAATGACTTGATCTCAAAATAATGACAAACTTTATCCACATAACTTCATATCTGTCAACATTTTTCAGTGAGTTTGTCATTATTTTGAGATACTGGGTCATTTTTCTTAAGTTTCACATTATAATGACTTACAGATCTCCTTTTCCATCAAACTGGCTGAAGCAGGCTTCCATAGCTCAGCAACTGACTCACTGACTCACTCAAGTGAAGGAAGCCTTTTTCCTGCTTTTTTTAATTTCATATCTCCTTCTTTTAGGTTTCTGAGGATAATTATAAAGCTCTGCAGAGTTTCTTTGCCAAGTTCCCAAACTTCACTCAGAATGAGTTCTTCATCTTTGGGGAAAGTTACGGTGGAATTTACGCACCAACGCTCAGCCTGCGTGTGGCGACCGGAGCTGCCAAAATCAACTTCAAGGTGAGATGCTGCACACAAAGAGCAAACTTATCTTGATGGAGTTTCATCAAAAGAAGTTATTTTGACACTCAGGCACTTTTTTGAGACAGAATAGACTTTTGCAGTAAAACAGTGATTTGAACAGTGGATATATTTGTTTCAGGGGTTTGCAGTGGGAAATGGTCTCAGCAGCTTTGCTCTCAATGACCAGAGTTTGATCTACTTTGGTTACTATCACGGTCTCTTTGGAGAAGTGTAAGTAGGGTTTTTTTGTTTTCTTTTCTGAAGAGGAAGTTTGTTTCTGTTCAAAGAGCCATCAGGTGCTTCCTGGTGTGTTTCTCTTCTCCATGCAGCATTCACAAACTACAGCCTGACTGTTTTTGTATGTCTGAACGAAATGAGTGAAACACTGCATGATGTCAGAAGACAGAAAGAGCAGTACATTTTTAGAGCTTGTGTGACTCCTGATCGTAATCAACTTGTGTATGTGAAATGAAAGATGGGCTGTAATCTGAATAGAAGCTCAGGTTTGTTCATCAGTCAGTCAGTTAGTAGGGATAGCAGAGTATTTCTTTAAATATATTAACAAAACTTTTTTTACATGCAGTTTGTGGCATGATCTGAACATAAACTGCTGTGAAAAGGGGAGCTGTACCTTCTACAACTCCAGTTCAGAGACCTGCAAGTTGCTGGTATGTGTGCACCGTTTCTTCAGAATTCAGCTCGGCATTTACAGGACGACTCATTCATGTCGCTCATCTCCCCTCAGGTGAACTTGGCCTTTACTATTGTGTATGAGAGCGGACTCAATGAGTATGCCCTGTACTTGGATTGTGAGGGTGGCCGGAGATCCAACAGAGCCTATGAAAGGGCCATGACTCACCTGTTTAAGAACTTCAGGAATCACTCACACATCCACAAGGTGACAATTCACCGTTTCTGTTTTTTATTTTTTTACTCTTACATCTGTGCCTTTAAATTCTCTCTCTGGTCATGTAGCATTAACGCTGATAAAAATCTTGAATGAAGTTTTCAGATCAGGTGCAGTCCTCCATGTCTCTGGGCGAGGTCCCTCCCTGCATCAACAGCACAGCTCAGAAGAACTGGCTGAACCGAGGCGACGTCAGGAAAGCTTTACATATTCCAGATACCCTGCCACCGTGGGACATCTGCAGGTGTGTTACAGCGAAATAATCAATCTGATGGTAATCTTAGTAGAGACGTTTTGACTTGACTAGTCACCAATGAAATTAAATGGAGCCCTGGTTTCAGTGTGTGCTGTTCCCTGTATTGCAGCAAATCTCACCGTACAAACCAAATACTAATCCAAATCACATTTTCATACTGTTTTCATACTGTTATCAGTGTATTTTAGAGAGAGTTATTTCATAAGATATCTAGCATACATAAATCCATACAATTTAGTTTCACATGAAAATGCATTACAATGTATTAGTATTAGTATTATTATCATTATTATTATAATTATTAAAGAATAAAAAAACTGGCTTAAAAGTGTTTCATGTAAATTGTGAAAACAAAGTGACAATCTCACAAGAATAAAATACATTTAGAAGTAGTAGTTTGGTGGAAGGCAGCTCATTTGTTCCTGTGAGCTGTATTTTAGCAGTTTATTCACAGTAAACTGGTTACTTACTGCTAAAATCTATTTATTAGAAATACTATTAAATTACAAACTTATCATATATTTTATCATAAACAAAAGTATTGGACGTGTCATTTTGAGCAACTGGATTTCCTGGACAAAAAGTCATTGGATTACCAAAGAGACTACAGTTAAACCTGAGTGGAGCAGAAACTTGCGTATGAAATGAAGTAAGTTCACCCAGTAAATGTTTTTAACAATCAATCAAAGTAGTGTTTTTAGACAAGTTGCTGTTCATTGTTTATTCACGTGTGAGTCCTGAAATCAGTAATAGTAATTTGTAGCTGATGTATTTTCCCCTCGAGTTTTGTGTGCAGTGGATCTTGATCACAGCTTTCCTCCTGTTTTTTTTTTTTTGTTTGTTTGTTTTTTTGTTTTGTTGTTTGTTTGTTTAGCGATGAAGTTGGAAACCAGTACACCATCCTGTACGAGACGGTGAAGGATGTGTATCTGAAGCTGCTCTCTCTGGGGCTGCGGGCTCTCGTCTACAACGGGGACACCGACATGGCGTGTAACTTCCTGGGAGACCAGTGGTTTGTGGAAGACCTCGGTCTGAAGGTAGGAACAACACTTTTAGAGGATAATATAAAATGTGTTGTTTGAGGGTTTTTTCCCTCAGAGCTACAACCACACACACTTCTTACTCATAAATGTTCTCAGGCAACCACTCCGTACCAGAGATGGCTTCATGACGACCAGGTTGCTGGTTTCTACCAGCAGTTTTCTAACATCACTTTCCTGACAGTCAAGGTAACCACCAGCTGTTGTTTAGTGTTTGCCACAGAAGCATTATTGTCCTTCACCGATGATCTGCTCCGTGATTGTGAAATATGGCCGTCCTCTGTGTTTCAGGGTGCGGGTCACATGGTTCCTCAGTGGGCTCCAGGTCCAGCTTTCCACATGTTCCAGTCTTTTATAACAAATGGCTTCTACTGAATCTGAGATACCTGCACTCATCACTTGTTAGTCGGTAGATTTTACTCAGGGAAGATGATTTTGGAGTGAAAGGGACTGTTAGAGCACTTATTCTGATTGTTTGTTGTATATAGAGAACCTGCAGTGTGAGTATTTGGACAGAGACACATTATGTGTCATGCTGGCTTTGTTTTTGTCCCATTGCATTTAAAGTCAAACCACTCAAGTGCCTCTCAAAAAGGACCATGCATGATAATTAGATACAAACAAATGAAGGAGAATATAAAATAATGTTATTTAGGATTTGGTGTGCCTTTAGTTTGGTATTAAGTAAGTGTTGAGCTCACTTCTGCTTAGCCTTAGAAACTCCCTTCTCATTTTAGATTAGCCCTCAAAAAGCATTCAATTTCTTTTACCATTACACCAAAAACAGAAATAAAAGCCCATCTTAAAAAATGATTAGATCTTAGAAATCAGCTCTAACATCACCGTTTCATCTCATCAACTGTGGTGAATAAAACGTCAAAGTATAATGGTCCATGTCCAGATATTTAACTGCACTTACTTTTATCAAATGAAGCCATTTTCTGCTGCATGATTGTAAAGCTGAGTCAGCAGGTTTGTGTTTTTTTACTTTTTCAGAAAAACCTATGTTTTTAATTAAGTGATAGCTGATTGTGTTTAACTGAAATGACCAGGCTCAAACTGTCTTCATGAAAACTGCAACTTCACTTGCATTTGTTTCTTTATTAAATGCTTTCAACTGCCAGTGACATGGATTGTCAGATTTATTCACATGCCTTGATTGTAGTTCATTTATTCAACTATCACAGGTTGTTCTGATAAGTATTTCCATTAAAAGTTGACATGAACTTAATGTTTGCAAGTCAGTTTTCCGAGTGAGACAACAGATGAAAACACATGATTTCTGATGAACACATTGGAGAGAACTATACGTCCTTTTGCCAGAAAACACAGTAAATCTGAGACAGAAATCATAAATGCACCTGACGTTTAGACAAATATGTCTGCAGCACCAAAAGGCAAAAAGAAAATCAGAAACATTTGACACAAATGACTTCATTCAAAACCATAAAATCAAATCAAATTCCAACCATGATGCAAGAATTGTCTGATGGCCTGTTTCTGTACTCAAACAACTTTACTGTTTTGACTGTACCATCTGTCCCTTCTTCTAAATTATATGGTGAATGTATTCAGCCAAACAATGTGATCAATGTAATTGCTTTTCCAGAAAAAAAAAATCCCTTTTACCTTACTGTCCCTCATGTCCACAATATAGTACCTCATATTTTGGGTTTCATCAAATCTGGATAAATAGTAAAAACAAATAGCTGTCAAGACTTAAATCTCAATTCAATTATGAATCATAACATGCTTAATGTACCCAAGATTATATTGTATGATTAAGTCCAAAATGCATGTGGGGGATTAAATTAAATTGACAAAGTATAGTCTGGATTACAATGTTTTTGCACACCTTTAAACATTTTCCTTATTCCTAATATTCTTAAACTGTATTTGCAGTTGGCTGAAAGTTTCATGAATGTAGTTCAACTTGCAATAATCTTGATTACTCTGTTATGAGCTCTTAAAAAGATAAAGTCTTGAACACCAGGGCATAAATAAACAAAAGAAAGCTCATACTTTGGCTTTAGATAAAAAAAAATAAAACAAACACTATCCTCTCTTGAGCTCTAGAAGCAAAGTCTGCAATGGTGTGTAGTGATTCAAGTAAATCATACTTCTCCCCACTGACTGCTAGAGCAGCGTTTCCTGTAAATGATGTGCAAACTGAATTCTGAGTAAGTTACATCCATTTTTTTTCATACATTCACAAAGACAGTATCCGTTTCAAACACTCTGTAAAAGGAAACAGCACTCTTGAAGGAGTTTGGCTTTCCATATTCAGAACGTGGCATTTAGGCGACTAATCCTTTAAAACCCAGCATCTTTACATGGACATGGCTTTGTACTTTTGAAAACTTAACGAAAATTATTTAAATTCAAAGCCAATTATATCATGGTACTTATAAAATATACAGGAGAATGAATAGGAAGCAACTAAACTAAAAATAAATAATCCAAGTGGCTTCATAAATGTATGTATAAGTGTGAATCCTTTGCTTGGCCTAAACAGTTGTGAACCTGGTGTGGACTGGAAATAAACTAATCAATCGAGCTTACCCTCCCAGCCCTGAGGTCAACAAACCAGTTGTTACCGATACCCCAAAGTGTGCAAACCGCTTGATTCGATGTAACTTGTGGACAAAGTATGAGAAGCACTAACAAAGTCTGGACTTGGATTTGACCTGGAAACTACAGCGTCTCATTTTCAATAAGAAACATTTACGTTGACATGCAAGTTTAAAATATACAAATTGTTACAATTTCATCGATGAAATCAATTTGATTGTAAGACCCTCCTATACAAAGTCCCTCAGCTCTTGTAAACAGAACAGGAAAGTGTTGCCCGTATGGAGTCTAAAGACGGGGCGAAGCCTTTCTGCACCGCCTGCTAAACCACCAGAAAATGTTTTCACTGCAAGTTAAAACCATCATAAAAACATAAAACATGCTATTTAAACTGTACATGAAATAAAAACGCAAAGTCTCTTAAGTCACTTGGAATTGCTGTAACACTTTAACTCAACATGGAGCAGAGATGTGACATGCTGTAGTGGTCTTGATTTTCTAAATGAACAATGTTTCTCCAGTAGTTCAGAATAGCAGCACAGGACAAATCACCCCCTCCTCCCTCTGTCTTCAATACTGAGGAGCCCACTGACTCCAATAAAAAACAGGATCCTTTTAGCTGACAACGTCTTGATAGATGGAGTTAGTCGTGGTGAGGCCGAAGATGAAAGCTCCAATCGTAACCATGACAACACCAAAGACCACCAATCCATGCCAGCTGTAAAAGAGAGGAAAGGGAACGAGTTTACTAAAATTAAGAAAAAATGTGTCAAATGTGAAAGAGTAACTCATAAAATCAGAGTACTGTAGATTTGTTTCTTTTAGGGCAGCAACCAACATTTGTATTATTGATTAATGTGCCGACTTTTAGACCTAAACAAAACCCAGCAACATTTAATTCATATTAATAGGAAACAGAAAAGTCCCGACAACCAAGTTGGAGACGTGGCAGATGTGGGATTTCTGCTTAAGGAATGATTTCATATGATGAAATATCAAAATGCAGATCAGATCAATTGACCCATTGTTCCAGTTGTAGTCTCTTGTAGCTCTTTGTTTTGGTTTCAAAGGTCCAGTAATTGTGGCTACAAATGCAGGTATTTTTCTCAGGAGTTGGTGGAGACCAAAACAGGACTAACAGCTGAGTGATAGACTAACTTAAACACCTCCAATGAATTAGTGACAAGAATGAACCAGAGATATTGTGGTAGCTTGTCTGATGTTCTTTCTGCACTTAAAAGTGTGGGCAAAGTGTGAAAAAGTCATCCAGGAATGATCCGAATCTCACCTTGCAGATCGGTTGTCTGTCTCCGACAGCTTGGCTTGGATCAAACACAAACCTGTTGAGTTTTAAGAGACGTCAGATAGACATTAGAGTGCGACATTAAAATAGCACAAAAATCAGAAACCTTGCCTATGATGAGTGAAGGGTTACCTGGGAAGACAAAAATAAAGCAGGCAGCCAATCCTCCGATCAGTGAGATCACCCGACCAATATCTGGGATGAAGAGAGCGAGCACCAAGGTGACAACAAACCAAACTAGTGTCTGCAGGATCCTCCTCCTCCGCTCACGGCGAACACACACCTCCACCTGTTCACCTTGGAAACGCAGCCAAAGTCCCTCTATAACTGCCCTGAAAAGACACACAATTAAAACAAAGCAAAGTGAGGAAATGCTGCATTTACTGCGTCACAAGTTAGGAAATGTTGTCATCAACACACAATCCCATGTTTTCCTTTCAAATCCAACACCAGTACTTTCCTTTTTTTCATGTAAAATCTGTGTATCTCCCTTTATTCAAAGCCAAAGTCAAAGTCTGCTTTATTGTTCATTTTGCGGCAAGACATACAGAGAATTGAAATTACAGTTCTCTCAAACCTTTGACCTTCTCTCAAACAACAAAACAAGCAAAATATAACAAAAATACAAAAATAAACTAAACAAATACAAATAAACTAGAAAAATAAATAAGACATGGCAGATCACAGTCAGTGCAAATATATATGGCTGCAGTGTTGATTTGAATCAATCTTGTATTTTGGAACATAACAAGGCTGGAAACTGCACATCACTTATACGTATAAACATTCATACATTAACACTCAATTTAAAAATCTTTACTGGAGTCTCGATAACTAATAAATGATTAACAAGGAGATCCTGAGGTGTGCAAATCACTGCATCCTACCTGCCACAGAAGTGTAAAATGGGGTAGGACGTGACGACGCAGATGACGATAAAAGCTCTTGCGATGGCCACGGCAATATCATCAGGAGGGTACGACATCAACACGTCCTGACTGACATTGGAGCCAAACGTCAGGAAGCCACAGACACCTGATTAAACGCACAACAAAACAGGCTCTGCTATTGGCATCACACACAACATTGTGTCAATATTGTGACAACTTTTTCAATCTAACCCAAACCCAAATTTCCTAAATATGTTTACACATTCAATAATGTGAGACAGAAAGACTCAGACAGGAATGCAAAAATTAACGATACCTGTTCCTGTGTAAACGAAGAGGCAGATTATCATGCTAAGAGTGACCACAACTCCCCAGGGCTTGATTTCTTTTCGGCTCATGCTGTCGAACACTGGCACACAGCTGACATGGCACTGAGGAGAGAGATCAGGAGGGAGAAGATAAGACAAAAATAATTCAGTGTCGAACTCTGCTCTAAAGAAAAAAGGGCATATAGTTTTGTGATCTCAAATGTTACCAAATGAAGAGATACCTGGAAACCAAAGCATATGGTGGGCATTGCATTGAAAACTGCGGTCCAGGAAGCAGAACTGTAACAAACACAACGATTTAACAACTCCAGCAAAGCAGGGCGACGAGGATGCAGATGTTTTTGCTTGAATGAGTAGCTGGGCAGTGCTAATATGATTAGTACGTTTTTTTTTCTTTTTTTTAATGCAGTCAGCTTAATAAATTAAGGGCAGCAAGTGTGTGCAGGGCTCACCTGGGGGGCGCGTAGCTCGGAGTCCCCTCTTTATCCGGCCAGATGTACTTGATAATGACCACGATGGTAACGTACCAGGTTCCCATCACACTCAGTGCACTGCAGTGAAGAAAAACAACTCATGTGATTGTGATGTGAGGTGAAAGCATTTTTTAACTCTACTGTAAGAAAAAGATTTGTACCTGGCATACTTCTGAAAGCCAATCTCTTTGGGGATGGAGAGAGGAAGAATAATCAGGACCGCAGTGACTACGATGTTAAATTTGCGGTCAGTGTACCAATGGCCAACCATAGCATCTGATTCATGACCTGCTGCGGCTATCACTGCAACAACAAACAGGAAATACCAAAAAGATCTTTGAGGACAGACAGAAGGGTTTGTAAAGGACAGACAGTAAAGGGTTTGCTGGAGTCAAGCGAGGGGTTAAACTGACTGACACACGAGATTTGGAAAAGCAGATAATCAAAGTCACAACCACTTCATTCATTTAAAAAGATCAAAAAAAGAGGTGGAAGGTCACAGGTTCTTTCCTGAAAACATGCTGGAGGAAAATGTCTACACTGTCAGTGTCTCAGTTTGTAGAGACATGCAACAAGTCACATGAGGGACACATTTACGGAGTAAAAAAGCTGAGTGGTGTCATTCTAGATGCTATTTGCCCTCGTCCATGATTCCACTCCCTTATTTTTTAAAAGGTTATCGTCACTACCAGTACCAGACATCTTCCTTTGTCATTAGTGTCCTCCATTTCACTGATCTGTGTGTCTGAACAAAGCCCATGTGAACGTAGGTGATAGAAATGTAAGTAATGACAATCATAAAGCTAACCTACGAGAAACTCAGATCAAAGATTGTCTAACCAATCTGATGAAATGAAACAAAGTGACAGGCTGGAGACTGAATATACTTACAGCGATCCAGCTGATCTCCAATGACGATAAAGAAGGCAATGCAAGTCCCAAAGGTGTAGATGGCAATGGCTATTTCACATAAAATTCCTGTGACTTTCCCACAAGAGGCTCGAACAACCTCCTGATAGGTGCTCTCATTACTGACCTGAGAAAAGCACAGAGATAATTAAAAAGGGGACTGTGAAGTGGGACGAACCAGCAGAGTAAATAACATCAGCAACAATAAAACATCACTGGCGTCACGCAAAATCCTAAAACTGTGTCTCAAAAGAAGAAAGTAGAATTACTCAGATGCAGGAACCGTTCTTGACTAGTCAGCTACCCATTTTGTCAGTCATGTGCCCTCAACAGCTTCCTTCTGTTTCTATTTGCTAACAAACACATTACTGCTGATATAACTCATGCAGTTTACAGTTTGGCACACGAGTCTTCATTTCTTTTAATACAGTTGTAATACAGTGTGAGTGGAGTTTAAAATCAACAGTCCAAATATGGTATCATATAAGTTGCCAACCATAAAAAAGATTAAATTTAGTATTGTATTGCTCATGTGGCAACTTTCATTCATCTGATATTTCCAACAGGTTGAACAAGTGAACAATTAAGGAATGTATTTTAAATTATATAAACTATACACTATACAGGTATATCCTGTATCCAGACAGGTGTTCATCCACCAGTAAACCTGCAGCAGGAGCCTCACCGCTAACAGTAATCATCTTCTGAAAGTTATAGACAGTAACAGCTTTAGGCTGTTAACTGAGTACAGTCAGTTAATCATATTCATGATTCTCGTGGTGCCACATGCCTCAAAGACAAAGTTCATCTTGCAGCAGAATATGACTGACTTTTGTGCAGATGGACTCTTTCTCCATTAACATGTTCACATTCACATAGCACAGATATATTCAAACTCACTTATAAAAGGCTGCAAAACACTGTGGAGATAATAAAAGAGAAATTAGTGTAGACTTTTAAGTAGTTGGAACTTGAACTGACACAAACCTGAGAGCCATAGCCAAGGATCACCAGTCCACTGATAATGAAGATCAGCATGAACTGAAACAAGGAAACAGGAAGTGTCACATAACAGTTCCCAATAAGGCAGTATATGGGCAGTTTTGTTGCAGTCACAAGAAAATGCAGAAATTCTGTCTGTCAGCAGTTATTGACTGACTAACATGACTGACTGAAGTGAGTACAAACCGTGTGTCTGCGTTGAAGCTGAAGGTAGTTTAAGTTTTAGATTCAAATTTAGATTATCAGTCATTTTAATCAACAATGAAGACAAACCTTTCCTCTCAGCTTCCAAACCAAAAAATGTTTCTCTGTGTGTCATGTTTTAAGAAGACAGAAGTTCACTTTGAATGTCTGATCTGCATTTGTTACTCGTTTTGACATTTTTCACACAACAGAACTGTTGGCTGTATCCCAATGAATGACTTTCACCACATGTTCACAGTCTGATTATGAGCCTCATGTGGAGGACAAGGTGCCTGTAGAAGGACCCTCACTGAGATCTCCTCACCAATTGAAGCATCACTCCGGCAGTCACACCTCCTGCCATATTGAAGGCTGCAGGGAAATTGAGGAGACCAGCTCCCAGCGCCGCGTTCACTACGATGAAGACCGCTCCCAAAGATGATACACCACCGCTCCTCCTCGTGTCCGCCTCGAGACGCGGGTCAGACTCCACGCTGGGGCTCTGCAAGAGCCATGCCCGTTCTCCAGGGTCACTACTCCCGACTCCACCCCAGTCCTCCACATCTGTGTTAATCGCCATGAGTCAACAGCCGGGAGCTCTGCCTGCCAAGCCGCACACCCACGAAAATGAGACTGACAACTTGATGTCCACTTGGCTGCAGAGAGCTGAAGACTGAGTGAAAGGGCTGATGTTCAGGCAGCACCAGTCACTGTTTTATATCCAGCATCTGAAAGTCCACAACAGTCGGGAGCCAACTGATCAGAGTTATTTCCAGTGTCAGTATGACGGCGAAGCCATTCAGTAATCTGTAATGAAATATTGTTACAACACACAATTTGAATAAAGTAGTCTTTGGGTTTTATTTAATTGGTAAAGAAACAGTCATTCTTAAATAATTTATCAAGTTTTATAAAGGCAGTATACATTTCTCACAGTTTTCTTGTTGGAATCCATTTATCTTTCCCCTGTGCAACAACAGTAGGCTTTTTGGTTTTTTGGTTGCCTAATATTGCATATATGATCTTTATACGCATATCAAAAAGGTTCCCTGCTGTCATTTTTCACCTGGATCACAGAAACTGATGTGACACAGTGCATTACCATTTCAACTGTATGACGGCTGCATACCTTCACTGATTTAAGACCATGGTAGCTTTTGTCTCTTCACTTCCATTTAACAACGTGACCACCGCACACTAGGAACCTGCAAAAGAGACAAGACAGCCCAAACTCAAGCAGCTAAATCAGCATAATTTCTCAACAGCTGCCGCATTAATCCTCAAATGTTGGAGTCAAGTGAAAAGAGCAAAGCCAGAGTGAGTAAAGGGTACGTAGAGGACTTATTTTTATTTCAAACACCCTCACAGATATGTGACTATTTTCAGTGGCATGTCCCTCCAAAAGATCAAAAAGAAAAGTGTGAACCGGTTCAGACATTAATGTGCTCCCATTAATTCACATGTGAAACAAACACCTCAGGGTGATGATGATGATGAAGTCCAGCTGACCTCAGTTCACTATCTTCTGCCTCACACAAACACACACGCACATTAAACACACCTTCAAATGTGATTAGATTATTGCTTTCCTTTACATCACCATAACAATAACTTTTGTCAACGCAGTCAACCCCTTTGTTGCCCACAGCAGCTAGCTAGCACAGCGTTACATCTATTTTAGCTAATAAGACAAAACAAAAACATTTCGAGCTACGAGTTCATTTCTGTCAACACGTTTAGACATCTCTGTTAAATTCAGCGTTTTCTGGTCGCAGTTTGGCGCTGTGGGGAGCAGAAAGGATAAAGCAGCAGTACCTTCAGTGTCTCCAGCCTCCGTCGCAGCTGATGACTGGACTGTCGGTGTTTTGGCAGCGCGTTCAGGGCACAGTGGCATGTGACACAGCGACACGTGACCGGACTTAGAATTATGGGTATTGTAGTTTTCTCTGCCTCTTCGCCTGCTCCTCAGTTTGAAAGGAGGCAAAACTTTATGTATTTTATGGATGAATCACATTTCAGCTCTGACCCCAGGACCCTTAGTGGTTTCATCCAGTCATACTGCAGGTCCAGACGCACTCCTCTGAATTTAAATGATTACTGTAAGAGCAGGAAGTCTGTCAATAACAAAAAATTAATCAATATACAGTAAAATGAGCAGCAGAACATCTGCACATGGACCAACAAGATAACACAAGTGCACTGTTATTCAAATGTTAATTAAACCATACATTTAATGACCAAAATGTACAGTTGTAAGCCCAGTAGTAGACTTTACTAGTTCCCTCTCTGAAAAGTAGCAGCACCACAGTGTAGAAATACTTACTTCTGTAATACTTACTTATAAGTAAAAGTCTTGCATTAAAAAGTATTAGCAGGATAATCTTTCTGCAGCCCTGTTAAAAAAGCAGAAGCCACACAGTCAGCTCTTAACCAACTCATGACGCAAAAGGCAGAAGCAAGTATCTTCAAGTATGACTGTTTGAAATGGGTGACAAACCAGGGCGACTACTTGCAGTCTTAACAGCTGGTTTGGGCCATGTCCTCCTTAAAGGATGAAACTGGGAAAAATCATTATGAGTCCAAAATGTTGGTGGAGATAATGAAGAGCTTTTATGAAAAACTTTTTACCTCTGAATCCACTACATCATCACATTGTATACAGAGTTTTTTAGAAAAGCTTAAGCTCCTCTCCTTATCAGAAGCAGATAAATCTGCTCTTGGAAGACCGATAACCAGTGAAGGGATTAGAAAATGCAATCAATGCCCTGCAGAACGGAAAAGCCTCAGGTCTTGATGGTTATGGTCCAGAGTTTTCTAAAAAAAAATATATTAAATTTAATAGATGGACCTCTGCTAAAGATGTAACTTCATTCAATAGAAAAAGGCTCCATACCATGCTCTTTATACACTGCCAAAATATCTTTAATCCTTAAAAAGAAAAAAAAAACCCAGACGAGTGCAACTCATACCACCCTATCAGTCTCATGAATGTGGACAGTAAAATCTTTTCAAAAATATTAGCAAAAAGACTTGAGAATTACTTGCCACTCTTAATCTGATCTGACCAGACCAGCTTTATTAAAAAAAGGGACCCTTACACCAATATGAGGAAATTACTTAACATTATTCAATATGCAAATACTAATCCTACCTCAGGATTTTCGTACTGTGGTATTTCTATATCCCAGAATATTAAGAATTTATTGAGACAAAATTTCAACACTGTAGATAAAGATATAAGGAGTGATCATAAAAGGTGGATGCATTTGCTAGTTTCTTGGATGGGCAGAATTAATTTGTGAAAAATGAATGTTCTACCCTGGCTGCTTTATCTCATGCAGATGTTGCCTCTTTTTATTTCTAAACAGTTAGCAAGAGAGGTTGAAAGGGATTTCTCAAAGTTTACTTGGAAAAAGAAAAAAAAAGGTTATGTATGAAAACTTTACAGCTCCCAAAAGACAGTGGAGGTCTAGCATTTCATAATATTACATTATACAGTCAGGCCTGTCATAGCAGATTCATTCTGCTGGGTTCACTGCTATTTAAAGAAACACAATATAAAATACTTCATAGACAGCACAGGACACCTCATGTTATCAATAAAATTGACCCTAACAGATCACATTGTGCCTTGAACACAAATTAGCAAGTGGGACATGTACACTGCTTCTGGAGCCGTCCAGGAAGATCAAAGTTCTGGTCATGTGTGTCTAAGGAAGTGACAGCTATATTTAAACATAGAATATGTAAAGATCCAGGCCGGTTTCTATTTGGGCTGCTATCTTTGAATATAGTTATGGATGTGAAAAGATCAAAATGACATAATAATCTTTTTTTTTTGGCCCAAAAAAATTATGTTATTTCATTGGACCAGTGAGAAACCACCCAGTGTAACTCAGTGGGACCAAGAGTTTTTCTGTGGAAAGACTAAGTGCCAAATTAAATTGGAATATGCATACGGTAAAAGTTTTCATTATGCAGAAAAGTAGCATAAAATTAAATTACACAAGTAACAAGTAAGTACCTCAAAATTGTTAAGCACTTTACTTGAGCAAATCTACTTAAGTCATTTCCAATACTGTATAAATCTGCAGGGTCAACATAACTGATCACATTCAGAGGAAAAAAAATACTGCAAAAAACAAACACACAGTAGAAGAGATGATTACTCTATAACCATTTATTGTTTGTTCAATAAGGTACATGACCAATGATCTGTTAGTTCATGACAGAATGCAAAATATGGAGGCGAAGTGCCAGGAGTTTCATAAGTCTGAGCAGACTGGGTCAAAGCCCACGTTTGTAAATGTCATTTGTGTCTCCGAGTCTCAATGACGAAACAGATTCATACACTGAACCATGATGTCTGAATGAATGAGTAGCATGTGCATATTTCTTCATGAACCATCCAGTGTTCACTCCAAACAGGTAGCCCACTCATCTTTATTAACCACAAATGTTGTCCTTGTATCACATACAAAGGCTCCATTTGGAAAGAAGACATGGGATGCTGAATTTGGGGCTATGGTGCAATTTGAAGAAAAAAAAATTCTCCTTTTTTGAATTCATTCAAAGTATTGACCACTTGTCTGTACAGTTAAACTAATTTTGGCTTGTGTGCTTATTTGTATGGGGTCTTAAAAAGGGACTGACAGAGAGACTGTGCACTGTGACCAACTAGATTAAAGAAAAAGAAAAAAGAAGCAGAAATCCTACTGGAAAAGTGCTGAATACAATGTAGGTAGGTTGGCAAATACCAACCACAGATAATGAGAAGACTAAATTACTGGATGATTGATTAGTTCAGATGAAAAACCACAGCTTAGCCTGATAGTGAATTGATAAGCTGATTGACAAACAAAAAGAGTGCCAGCCTTGTCTTGAAACACAAACAGTGCCTCACAGCTTATAAAGTGCTACGACGCAACCAATTAAATTACGAAAAATAAAAGAACTCACATTTCCTAAAGGCTTTCACATAGCAACACAGATCTCATCTTGTATGTAAAACTAAAGCACAGTCAACCCAATTTTGGTTCCTTGATGTTTTACAGTGAGTGGGCCCACAGCAGCACACACATAGGAGGACAATAATGCACCGCTAACAGTTGATTCCACATAATAAATAAGCAAGGATGATCTGTCAATAGTGGGGGGAAAAAAACATGTCTTCTACAATTTGGCAGGGGAGGCAGTTCAGTGAAAAAAAAGAAACTATACCATTTAACAACTGCAACAGTCCCAATTTGAACTCATGATGAAATCCAATCAAGAAAATGTCTAACTAAGCATATTGAGCTCTTTTCTAAAGGTGGAATGGAGGAGACAGAGAATAAGTGATGATTGAAGCTCCTCTTCAACACTGCTGCTTTGATTTTGTAGCTCTGCCAGCAGGATCCACTCTACTTAGTGACAGCATGGATCGCCTGTGCCAGGTAGCCCACGTTCCCAGAGGACACACCTGCCATGGAAATTCTGCCATCCTTGGTCATGTACACTGAAAACTCCTTTGTCAGGCGCTCAACCTGCATGACAAACACAAGAGTTAAAATCCACATTTTCACATTTCAGTTTAACAACAAGCAAGGTCACACATTTCACATTTCGCTCCTGGCTGTAGCCTTTTACTCAACTTTCTCCTCTAATTCTCTGCTAGAAAGCCAATATGTGTATTTTCCAAAATGTCAAACTATTCCTTTTATTTGATTTTGCTAGAAATCAGCTGTTGTATTAGCATTTGGGTCATCGACAGTCGTTGAAACTCATGGCCTAACGACCCTCCTAACGCCCATTGTTGGGTGTGGCTGGGTGGGTCCAAACACCCATTGTTAGAACATGAATAGCAAATGCACACTCCCACAGTAGATATAAACTGAGGCTACAACACCCATCACCAGAACTGAAGAAGCCTCTTGGATAAGAGGTGAAACATCTTAAAGTAAACTCTATGTCCAGTTGACCTGATTTCAACATGTTGGATGTTCTCTACTGTCCGCTATCAAAAGGAAAAAATGTGTACCTGTTCAGGTTTGAGGCCTGTGAAGCAGAACATCCCGATCTGGTCGATGACGTGCTGCCAGTTGTGGGAGGAGCCCTCTTTCTTCAGACCAGCCACCAGCTGTTCTCTCATCTTAATGATGCGGTTTGCCATACCATGGACCTCCTCCAGCCTGGGATGGACAACAGCAGAGCAACATAGATCAAAAACACATTTTAGACTGTTTACAGAAAACACATTTGGCTTATGTAATATGTGTGTACCTATGAGCACATACCACAGTGAGCGCAGATCTGGTGTGTTGAGAATGGTTGCTGCGATTCTGGCGCCGTTCATTGGTGGGTTGGAGTAAATGGGCCTGATGAGGATCTTAAGTTGAGACTCCACCCTCTTTGCTTCTTCTGCGTCGTTACACACTACAGTGAAGCCTCCCACACGCTCACCTGTGAACATCAGACAGTGAGTGATTTACTGTGAGGCTGACCAACCTGTGTGTTAATCTGCTAAACCTGACGATTTAACCCCTTTAAATCAAGTTTTGTTATGAGGAAGAGCCACCACGAAGGACAAAAGATGAAAAGATGAAGGACTCACTAAATCTTCATATTTGAATACTAAAAACAGATTGTAAATTTGCAAATGTGTTTTAGAGGATTAGAAATTAGATTTAAGGTTTTCCATGACGGCTACACAGTAGTCAGTCGAAATAGAGATATACTGACCTGTAAAATGTGAAACATATATTGTGTCCATCAGTGAGACTTATTTTTTAGAATATTTTTTCACATGAATGATCTCACTGTGGATGTTTAAAGAATATACAAGATTTTAGTAACTGTGCTGACCAGTTAAATGGAAATTAATCAGTTTGTCTTGTTAAGAAATATACACAGTTCTTTGAAGGTCTGAAAGCTTATTAGAATAAAACATGTTACACAGACTAGTTTTTACCACTGGGTGGTGATAAAACACTAGCCACAGTTCACCTAAGCATTCACTGTGTGCATTTTTTCATTTTCTAACAGTCACATTCAGACAGATTTAGGGTGGAGCATATAATACTTGCTAATATTATTTTGATCAAACTCTAATTTCAACAGATTCTGCTGTTTAGTCAAACTTAAATTACAATAAATAATAAGATGAAAGTACCAGCAACATTTCTAATTATTACATAATGAAAGGTTTTATCTCATATTTGAGCTGTTATCAGCATGTTGTCTTTATTAACAGTTATTATATTTTATATATTAACAGTATGGAAGTCTGGCCTACCATAGAGACCCATGTTCTTAGCGAAGGACTGGGACAGCAGGATGTTGTGGCCCTGCTCGATGAAGTAGCGCACTGCCCAGGCATCGCGGTCAATGTCACCACTGGCAAAGCCCTGATAGGCCATGTCGAAGAAGACAAGCAGGTTCCTTTTCTACAAAGGTGAAAAAGAAAAGGGGGAGGACACATAAGGCCAACACAGACAAACAACCAGTTAATAATTCAAATGATAACAGATAACATACAGTGCTTATCAACAGTGGCTTTTGAACCATCAGAGACTCTCTGATTTTGAGAAAAGATAATGTGTGCCGAGACCTTTATTAGAACATTACTGAGATGATGCACACTCACCTTCACAATGTCAGAAATCTCCTTCCACTGCTCGGGCCTGGGGTCCACACCGGTGGGGTTGTGGGCACAAGCGTGCAGCATGATCACACTCTGCTCTGGGATTTTCTGTCACACAAGAAGCATATCCAATATTTACCATTAACTCTTACCAGCTACCTTATATAGAATTAAATAATAGAAGAATAATCCATCTTCTGTGTGTAAATCATAAAATAACATTAGCTTTGGGCTTCCTGGCCACCAAATGTCAAACAAGTCTCTTCATAATGTCTTGGTTATAAACAAAAATGGTGGCTAGAACACAAACCACAGACCAGATGGTGCCATTGAAACCAAAATAACTTAATCATTAATTTTATGGAAAACTAACGTTAATTCTACAAAAAAAGTAACATTGTTCTATTTTAAGTGAAACTGACGAAGATGCCAAACTTGATTTATTCATCAAGATATACACATTATCTTCACACTGTCCCGTTCCATCATTCATGTCTTACAGAGATGTCTTCAAGAGCTCCTTTGAAGTCAAAGCCACAGGTGGAGGGGTCGTAGTATCTGTATGCTTTGAGCTGCATGCCAGCGTCTCTGAAGATGGGTGTGTGGTTCCCCCAGGAGGGTTTGGGCAAGTACACATCACGTGGACCTCCGTGAAATCGGGACTGTAGCAAAAGGCAAGACTCTGTAAGATACCCAGTCTGAACCTAAATGTTTGTTTTGCACTAAGCAACCAGTGCAAGAGGACCTCACCAAAAAGTTGGCTCCAATACGAAGAGATCCAGTTCCTGAGATGGTCTGGACGGTGATGTTCTGTTGCGAGAAGAGAAGTGATGAACTCATGTAGACTCAAGTCAAACTTTAGTTTGAAGTTGTTAACGCCACCCAACTTACCCTGCCACTCTTCAACACATCGTTGTCAGCACCAAGAGCGAGCTGGGCGCAGGCCTTGGCGAACTCTCCCAAGCCACCAATGGGAAGGTACTCCTTGTCCAGCTGTTTGGCTGCAATAAGAGCCTCGGCCTAGGAAGAATGGAAATCCAAAATGTATAAAACCAAATAATGTAATTTCCCTGCTTTGTACATAAACATCTGTTAGTTTAGTTTTCATTTTGTCAGACATAAAACAAATGCATACACACATTCTCATGATGACACAGCAGAAATGTTCCTAATTATTAACATGTGTGTTTCACCCCAAAACACAGACTCTTAGTGTTAAAAAATGCAGATGTTCCAAGGGGCTACAGAAGCTGAGCTCATGATGACTGAGCAAAAATGCACCAATGAGAAAGACCGTTCTGCAACAACCTTTTAACCCCTCAACCACCATGTGAAACTATAAACCATCCAAATCCCTGCATGACCCCCACCTTTTCCAAAACACTTGCTTAAAAGGTCACACAGTTTAATAGTGGAATACTGTGGGTGTCTCCAACTGAATGAAACTGGATGATGACTGCTCTGCTCCATTAGTTGAAGGGTCACCTCTGAATTGGTGACACTGGTTATACCTTGCGGACACAGCTGAGCACAAAGGGCTTTCCCTGGTCATCTCTGTAGGCTCCCACTCCCAGGTTCATCTTGTTGGGGCTGCTGTCCTTCTTGAAGGCCTCGCTCACCCCCAGGATGGGATCGGGGGGACCCATCTGCACTCCACCCCACCATGAGCTGCAAACACACCAAATCAGGTGAATGGTGATACAGGGGGCAAACATGCAATAGCTTCTGCGTGCACTGCACTAAAAACAGCTATAGACTATTACGCTTAGAGGGTACTTAAATACACAGCTTCTTAGGTTTTCTTTGCCTTACGTCACACCGGTCATGCTAACGTGATGGCCGCATTAGCCCTGATTCTGTAACACACCGTGGACTTAATGCTTGAGCTTAACTCCTCATGTGACCTGAGGATACCGCACTGACGCTGAGACACATGACCACTTTGTCAATGGGCACAAGTTTGGTGAAACAAATATTATAATCCATTCAGGAGGCCCAGAGTTTAAAAACAAGATCTAATCTGGGTCTAAAACAGACTGTTAATGAAATCACTCCCCTTTTTCACTAAGTCACTAAACACACCATAGTTTACAGCCTGTAAGGCACTTAAGTAGTTGTAGTATTCATTTCATTTTTGATCTGTGAAAGTAGAAAAGAGTACAAAGAGTGAGAAAAACCTGCAAGGGACCAATCTGAGTAAAGGCAGTACACAGACAAGCGTTAAAGTAAACCAATGTAAATTGCATATCAAATATAAAGAGGTCATGCACTCTGACCTCTTGACCTCAGTCTGCAGCTGATCGGGTGGTGCAGTTTGTGTAAAAATATCAGATCCACTTTATACTTTCTACACACATTATAAAATATAAGCACACCTACACACAGCAGGCTGTCTATAAAGTAACATCGACACTTTAGTTTCACATGGGATTAGTTAATGTTCTGGTGCAGGTTGACAGGTATTCATGCCCCTCTATAACAAAATAAATAAAAACACAGGCCTATAAAAAGCTATTTTATTATTCTATGGAATATGATATGAGTGGAAAGGGGTTAGGTAAGAAAAAAAAGCTTAAAGGTAGTGTTTCTCTATGTGTCATCCAAGAAATCACTGCAGTAGCTGAGTCATCTGTGCATGATCTGAGTTCTGTATTAAAAATAAAACTGCATCATGGCGATTTACTGAAGAAAGCTTTGTGGATTAAACACAAGTCAAGTGAAGATTAATCCAGTTAACATTTAGTCAGTTAACAGTTAATCAAAGCTCATATTATTTTACATTTCTTGTTCAATGTCACTCACAGCTACTACTCAAAATGAAAGCCTGTTTTCAGTAATGGGGTGGCACAATTCCAGTGGTGTGGGCAGATACAAAAATGAAATCATACATACAGACATGCATACCGGCATAAAGGTTAAAGTCAACTAATTAAAAACAAACTGTAGTTACATTACTTAATAGCATTAGTGTACTAAAGGCCTATAAAATCAGTAGACTATTGAATGTTTTACTAACGGATATTTGGCTCTTGTGTTTTAATAGATGACTTCTAATATGTCCCTGTAACCTTGTGTATTCTAAATGAATAAAGTAAACCACAAACCTGCTTGATTAATAAGGGCTGGTACGTGTTGCGACCTTCACTGCCCTGCTCCTCACATATTGTCTCAGGTTTCCTCTACTTTGTAAACCTGTTAGACTTGGCAGCTAAATTTAGGACTGAACACTTTGTAAAGGGCAAAAGTCTCCAAGCACCAACTAATAATTCAAGAAAGATCACATTGGTGCATTAAATAGTGACTAAAGTTCACTGACAAATGTATGTTTACTGAATCAAAACATGAACAGAAAAAAAGGTATGTGCTGAGTTCAGCTTTGTGATTGTTCATATAAACACAATGGGGTGTTTGATCCTGAAGCTCTACATTTTACCGGCAGGAAACAATACAGTTAAAGCAATACAAGCATTTAAATACAACACTTCCGAAAAACCTTTTGTGGCGCTAATCATGTCTGAGATACATTACTCTGACTGAGTTTTTTCCCTGTAGTTTGTGGTATTATAAATGCTGTTATCACCACAACTGTGCTATATACTTTCCAAGTTTAAGATTAGATTAGATTTCCTCACTTTCACTGCAAAAGTGCAATAAAATATTGTAAGCAGCAAACTTTAAGATTCAAGAAAGACTATGTCCATGTGAAAACACAATTACAGCAACTCATTGATGAAAGTGTACAAACAGAAAAGGTTGGAATAATTTACTTTGTAGTTTTATTTTCAGGACCTCTTAGTATTGTACCACTGAGAATGACAGCGGCAAAACTGCGTACCATGCAGTAAGGGGCATTTAAGTTCAAGTGGTCTTGTTGTGCCTACAGCCTGTACACAGAGAACCTTTGAACAGCTGAACTTCAGCATTTGTATAAACATCACAGTGGCTGACAACTTATCAGTGATCAATAGACCAAAGGCCTTTTTTGGCAGGCTACACGGGAGTATTTGTCTGAAAAGGCCATGTACTTCCCACCAGCTGCTTTTGATGCAAACATGTATCAAATAAAAACCGTCTGCTTACACGTGGTTGGAAAAAAACCCTGCTGTAATTTATTCATTGTCTGAAACCAGACCAGCATGACACAAGATGAGACAAAAGCAGGAACACCCACACAGACAGGAACAGAAAGGGCTGATTAAGACACACAGAAACAAAGTCGAAGATACAGAGACATCTCCTGAAGCCGTCAATATTTATAAGAACTACATTTAAAATGTGTTTTAATCTAAACTAAAGCTGAGGGCGAATATGAACGGATTTGCCCTCCAAGCAGCTCAGGAAAGGACACCGGCGCCGGCTCAGCTTCGCCGCTAGAAATCAGCCAATCAGCGCTCAAAGGTGGACCGCGGCAGCCAATCAGCGCTCAAAGGTGGACCGCGGCAGCCAATCAGCGCGTTTGACTTCCCCTAACTACGACAAGTCGCTCGGCTCAAACCGTGCGTGGGGTTTGACAGAGGAAGCCATCGCAATGGCACAAATCCTTTATAAACTTTTACCATTAGAACAAGTTTAAAACAAACCCACAGCCACTTACCAATTACTGATTATTATAAGCAAGTTATTTATAAATCTTGAGACCGAGCCAGGCTGTTTTCTTCTCTAATCACAGTCCGGCAGCCTCATGTGAACCAACGTGACTTTCATCATCAGCAGCAGCAGCAGCAATGAGCTTCCCTGATAGCGACACCATGATTACTGTCCGAGGTCAACTGCAGTGCAGAACAGGGAGGATGTGTATCCCAGCAGGTGCTAACCCGGGACAATACCGACTGATAAAAATCAGAGCAGGTGTAGTTAATCAGCATATTAGCAGCTCAGCTAACACCAAACAGCACAGTGGGGCCTTTACAAATCATTTGACCCCTGACTGCGTTAGCTGCCCGGCTGCTGATGACGATAAAACGCCGCAGAGCAGGAAAGACACTGCATATTTGTACTGAGTTTGACATAGATGTTAATGTTAAAGTGAAGGTTTCGGGAGAGTGGTGAAGCTACATCACCAAGGCAACACCACGTTAACGTCCCCGCGCGGGTGCGTGTTACTGAGGCTGTGGCTGTTGCTCACCTGTTGCGGGTGGAGAGGACTCCCAGGGACGGAGAAATGTTCCCCAGGCAGTAGATCACCTTGTTGGACTTGAGCAGGGCCATGGTTGAGCTGCAGCCGTCGGGAGTCGAGCAGGATGTGGACGGACGTGAAGGGCAGTGATGATCTCACGCTGGACGCTCGGTGTGCGCGTTGACGTCACGGTGGCTGGCGTTCAGATGCGGCAGACACGTGGTCATAATTACGCTCTATAGACTGTGTATGAAGATATAAGATAAATGGAGATATATTATTTTACAATCTGTGTGTATAAAGACATTTTATTACATACAGTCTGTGTTCACGAAGATATATTCTCTCTTTCTTGACAGTGTATCTATTTATATAGTTATTTTTTTAAACGCGCTTATTAATTTCATTCAACTAAAGACTTTAGTTAAAAAAAAAACCTTAAGAGAGACATTGATTTTCCAAATTCCAGTGCCTTTAATGGCAGTATTCACTATTCTAAGTGAAATCATTGCCAAATGTTTTTACTTTACCTTGGAATAATGTATTGTTTTTTTTCCTCGATACACAGAAAAAAATCAAATAAAAAAATAAAATTTATTTATTTAAATCAAATTTATTTATTTA
Source organism: Amniataba percoides (assembly GCA_037176925.1). NCBI lineage: Eukaryota > Metazoa > Chordata > Actinopteri > Centrarchiformes > Terapontidae > Amniataba > Amniataba percoides. Next base: position 23,561,330 of record JBAJHX010000001.1, read on the forward strand.
AAGCCCAAAACATTTTTTGCCTCAGAGGGCTTTACAATCTGTAGAGTTGTGACACCCTCTGTCCTTAGACCCTCGAACCGGGTCTGGAAAAAATTCAAAAAACCCTTCAAGGGAAAAAGAAGAAACCTGAGGAAGAGCCACAGATGAGGGATCCCTCTCCCTGGGACGGA
>JBAJHX010000001.1:23561599-23579828 GCA_037176925.1 Amniataba percoides
CAGATTAATAATATGTAGCAGCGATGTACCAATAAATGGGAAAACTTCCTTAAGCAGCATGGTTGGGATGGGATCTAGAAGACTGTTAATTCACACACACTTGTTGCCTTCGATGATTAACCTAACAAGGATAATTTGGGAAGGCCAATTGGGGAAAAGCTGTCTAAGCAGTTATCAGGTTCTAATGTATCTGCTCCTAAAGTTCCTGAGTTTGAAAGTAACTTGGATAAATCAGGGTCTATCAGGGGCAGAAAAACACTTGAAAATGATACATGATACATGTAGATTTACGGATAAGAAACCATGCTTTATTGCTTTTAGAAAATTCAAACCATGTTTTTTTTTCAGTTCAACACTGAAAAACAAGAGACATTTAAAACTGTAACAGAATGTACAACATGAAAAGTATTTATATAGGTCTTTGTCCCCTGTAGTGTTAAAGACAACATATACAAGTTTTGTTTTGTTATTTGTAACTGTCTTCATACATTGTTTTCTTTGTAGGAAAAAAGAGTGTGTGTATTGAACAATAAAGTTTCAAAATGAAAAAAAAAGAGTTAGGTTTATAATCTGACTATTAATCCTCTGTGCTGTAGAGAGAGAGCAGCACAGAAGGGTAAGACAATAACATGAATCCATATATCCCCGATACAATCTTCTTATTTTAAATCATATGGATCTATCTGTTTATCTCAACTTGTTCAGGATAAAAGCCACCTGACTAACACAGTGGAGGTCTCTGTGTTTCAAGCATTAACGGTATATAAAGATTTATGTACAGTCTGTGGTTTCAGGTCACTGAGTTCACTGGGCAGTATCACAGTGTACAAGTAGTCTACTAATACAATTAAAGTCATGCATCCAAATATACTTAAAGTACCAAAAAGTACAAGTGCTCATCATGTCGAACGGCCCATTTCAGAGGAGTGTATTTTGCATTACTGGATAACATTCACTCCTAATAATAATAATGCTCTACATGTCACTTAAATGTTGCAGCTGGTAAAGGTGGAGTAATCTGAAGTCATATCATATACTGATGTGTTGCTTAAGCTATGTTAATATATTTTATTTGTAGTTAATATTTTGTTATTAACTGTCTGAATCTATAGGGAGGTCAGAGTAGTCAAAAGAGAGGTCAGTGTAGAAGGAAATTGATAGAGGGGTAAAAGTAACATTGTAGGAAAAACTTTTATATTACTTTTTCTTCAGCGGGATGTTTCATTGGAGAACTGATGTTGTGTTCGTATTCTGCAGTTACATGATTTTTTCACTTGAGGGCAGTGTCGTATAATAGACGCTGCATGACATTTTGACATTTACTTAATGTTGATCCATGTCAGTTTATCTGCCAGTAGTCTTCTCCCAGTTAAACGATAAAATGAAAATGAAAATCAAATTGCACCTGACCCACTGCAGAAAGAATATGTTATTTCTATCTAAAATGTGATTGAGAATGGTGGTGATTGAGAATCACTATATACCTCCAACATACCACCAGATGGAGACCTTTCACTCCACCAAGCCCACCAGCTCTGACTGTTCCAGTGTTGAAGCCTAAGAATAATACATTTTTACTTAACAGATTAGATAAAAAGAGACCTCTAAAAAAACAACTTGCTATCAGCACGGTCTCTCTGAACCTGGAAAACTTGGCAACACATTTTGCTTCCAGAGGTGTGAAAAATTGTTCTTCTTCTATTCCTCTAATTATTGCAATATGTAAGCATGCCACTGCCTGATGTTACTGCATTAAGTGCTGCATGAAGATGCCAGAGTCATACAAGTTTACATGAACAGTGGCATCACTGTCGCTCAGTGAGTGACCTGGAGGAACTTCACACAAAAGGAGGCCTGGAAGTCCATGAAAACCTTCCTCCTGCAGCAAGACAGACGGCTCACTGGCAGCCCAACAGAGTGACAGAGCGGGACATCAACTTGGCTTGCATGTGGGGCTGCCAGTGTGTGGAGAAGATATGGATATTTTCAACACACCCATCACGTCAGAGCGAGAACTCACATCCACACATGCAACGCAGCCCTTAAGTCACTCTGTGGAAAGAAACTGATGACAGTATAATAACAGTGATGAAGAGCAAACAGAGCAGAGCTGAAAGAAGCATTAAAATGAAAAAGCCAGCAGAAAAAAGAATAATGGGAAAACTGATAAGAGAGAAGTGTCACTGACTGTAATGCTGAGTGACGTTTCTCAGCTTAGTTCAGGGTTGAACAGGCTTCATTATATCCATTGTACAGTGTTTGTGTGTGCGTGTGTGTGTGCTGTGCACTAATTTTTGCTGTTACTTGAATCAATTTTACAACCCTTTTATTTGCCTTTTCTTTACCTGGTGATTTTCTACTTTCAAACATTGAGTTCAACAAACTGACTCCCTGTGAGGTTGTGGGTTAATAGTTTGCGTGACAGCAGGCTGTTGGGATGATGAAATGATGTGAAGCTGACCATAGGATATTACATTATCTGTCACATATAACGCTCAGTAATATGTGACAGCAGTTGTCCCCCACCATGGGTCAGTCAGTTCACTTTCTTCTGGAGCTCAAAACATGCTTCATTGTATTGTACATTCATATTAAAGGAGTTACATTTAGTTTCTATCATTTATCCTTTAGGGGTTTACATTTTAGTGCTGTTCTTAAGAAATCAAAAATGAAAGGAAAGGAAAGAGTCACTAATCTTACAACAGTTATGCGGTGTTAAGTTGCAATGCACCACCACACCACAAATATCTTCACTCTTCCTGCTGCAATCATTTCTGTGATACGCATAAATCCTGAGAAGGTTGTTAGGGCTTCTTTTGTTGAGCCTCCACTGTGATGTGTGTATATTAGAGTGTGTGTGCATGTGTGAGCATTTTATGACTGAGAGAACATCCAGTGCATGTGTGTGTGAATTAACAGGAAATAGCTGTTCACAATAATTAGGACAAAGTTGAAGATAAAGTGAACACGCACATAATCACATTTACATACAACGAGTACAGTCATCTACCTCTCGGGCTAAAGTCAGTCATACTTGTGCTTTGACAATTAATATTATTTTTCACTTGGTACTGATCAGAGCTCTTCTCTGGATCATGTTGACTCGTTGTGGTAGGAAAAGCATGTCTTCTTAATTAAAAATGGTTCCATTCCAACATTAAGAATGGCTTCGTTTGATTAAAGTGTTCCAGTAAGTCAGAACAGTGTGATTGTGAGCCAGCATGAACAGTACCAGAACCCTGAAACTTAGCAGCCAAATGAAATTCAGCGTTGATTTCATTATTTACAACTGTGATTTTCCTACTTTAACATGTTTGGATGTTTTCTGTGGAAAAGATTTGATATCCTCTCTTTTAACTGTGTTGCACCTCTTGGGAAATATTCCACTTTTATTATTCTAATTGTTAAAAAGGCTGTAATAAACTCAACCTGAGGAGACGTCTAATCACCCAGAATAAAACACCTGTGAGGGCCTTTAAAGACCATTGTTAATGTAAATGTCCTCCCTTATTAATATGGATTTGAGCATCCCCCTAAGTAACCAAACAACCATAACATGTTTTACATAGTAATTCATAAATTAAACATTATTATTGATTATGAATTCTACAGTTTCGTCCAAAGTACAAACATGTTATGAAGCTGGAACCTGGAATCCCAAATAGCGCTGAATTTGTATTTGAGTTTTTAAGTTAGATGCTGCAAATAATTTCTGTGGTGTACAGTTAAAGAAAAGGGAAAATAAACATTGGCCCCAGTGTCTGTCCTAAGACACGCAATTAGACCAAGATCTAAAAATATCACTAATACTTTCAAATCTTTTAGGGCTGCAGAAATCGCCAGAGCCACATTCACATCTTAAAGAACACTGCAGTAAAACCTGCACCGTGAACATTATCACAGTAATATGTCAGACATTGGTCAAAACTAGTCAGATCTATGAGAATACAAAGTGTGATGTGTTTTATAGGAGTTAAAAATGATTATGATGGAATAAAAAAGACAATTACTAGTTTGATGGTATCTTTGGATTGAAATGCAAAAGAAATCTCTGAATTGTTTTACTGTCGATGGAGAATCTGTGACATATTTTAATGTAAGTTTGTTGTTTGTTTATCTATCTGGCATACATAAACAAAGTACATATTCTTATTCATTTACATATAATATCGGGAACAGCAGTTCTTTTAAATTCTAAATCGTATCATAGTGTGTGTGTGTGTGTGTGTGTGTGTGTGTGTGTGTGTGTGTGTGTGTGTGTGTGTGTGCCAGCTATACATAGGGTAAATAACAGAGGGAATCTCATCTGTCTGTTTCGCTGGCTTGTCTCATTCCTCTCACAGAGTGGGACTGATGTGTGTGAGGGAATCAGAGCGGATATAACTCTTTTTCCTTGTTGTCAGCAGTTAACAGCTTGAGCTTCACTGTGTGCCCTTGTGTATTTCTGTGTGTATTTGAATGCCCACGTATGTGTAACATTGAGCAAAAGGTGGAGAAAACTGTATTGTTAGCTGCAGTGATGGTGCGTGTGAAGAGCTGTGCTTTAAAGATAGTGAGTTTAATTAAAGATGAAAGAGCTGATTATTAATTGATGGAAGGTGGACTGTTCCATAAGGCTGAAATATGGGGGTGTGTTGTCTCTCTTTCCCGTGGAGAAAGTAGAAAATGGTGACATTTTTTATTTAACTAGGACAACACCATGCAAAAATTGCATTTTTTAATATCCACGAGTGCTGAATCTTAAATAATCCATAAATAATCTCTAAAAAGACACTTTGTCATTCAGATACAATAGAGGCAAATATAAGCAGTGCAATATGGATGTTTTTCATGAGAAGGCTTTGATACACACATTTGGATGACAAAGAGTCACATTTCAATTATTCAAATGTGCAAATTTTTGGCTGCCATGTTGCATTCTCTCATGCAGCATTATTGCAGATTTGTATACATGCAGAGAGAGCGAGGCAATCATCTTGCTGTGTTTTTGTTGTCTCTGATCTCTCAGCTTGTCCCACTCTGCCACAGAGGCCTTGGAGACTATGAAAAATGGAGCAGCACAAGCTTTTTCGACATCAGGCTTTCTGTTACCAGGAGATTAGAAAGTAAAGGTGGAGCACTCTGGAGAAAACACTCTTGCTGTGGGCATCTGTACCAAAGCTGTAATCTTCTGAAACTCCGCAGCTCTGGAACCGGTGGGGAAAATTATTTTCTCTCACACGGGGCCGAGAGAAAACAAACCTCTCGCTGAAGTGTAGCAAAACATTGTTGAGATAAAGATATGACTTTTTAATGCAACTGAAGAAGTGGGACAAGAGTTGTCTTGATATATTTATTCATTCTCTCTGTAATGTTGTTACTCTATCTGTAATAGAACAGTACAAGCCTCATCAAATAAAACAGGATTATATTAAATTAAATAGAAATAAATAAAAGAAAGATGCAGATGCTACAGAAGTACTTTAAATTCATTTGGAGGAGAACATATATGATAGATATCGATAGATACGAGATTAATGTAAAAAATACAAATGCATTTTAAAAACAGGGAGTCAAATAAATAAAAACACAATATATATCTGTAATCATTTCTATAGCTATCGCACTATGGAACTGCATGTAAAGTTTGAAAAAAAATAAAAGACCTCAGAGGAGTTGAAAGCTAATACAGCGGGGCCAGCAGTACACTTTGTGCTCTTAGGAGCATTTTTGTCTTCACTCTAAGTGGTGTAGCGAGGTTAAGGGTCACACATGCACCAGGTTACATCAGGAGGTAGGATAGAGGAGGCAGTTGGGGGGGGGGGGTGGCAGAGTCCCAGGCAGGGAGGTCACAGCGTGGAGTCCCGGCAGAGGACGATCTCCAGCTCGGTGCGGTACAGTTTCCCTCCGTCAGACAGAGCCATGATGCTCTTCTTGTACCCCCCAAGTCCTGTTGAGTCCACGTCCTGCAAGAAATGACCCGCAATCAGAGGGCATGGATGGTACAGTACAATGCAGAGGCTTCTCAGGCAGCTATCAGCTCTATATTTGGCAAGTAGAAAAGTAACCTGAACCGATCAATCAATAGGCAAACTATTCATTACCATTTTGTTCTTGTCACAGAGGTCCTTCAGCAAAGCATCGAGCTCCTGCTCATCAATATACCCATTACCATCCTGATGAAAGAGACAACACAAGAGGTCTAAATTACACAGAAGAAGTCAAAGTATTTCATGTAAAACAAGAGTCTGCCACCATGCTGGCAGCTCTGTGGGTACTTTGGCTCAGTGGCTAAATTCAAACAGGTATATTGATGGGAATGAAAGTTTTGCTAATCATAAAAGCATTGTACTGGATAAAATGAAAGATGTGGCCCAATTGTGGCACTAGAGACTATGTTAAGAAATTTTACTCAAAACCCCAAATGTAAAATTTCATTAGTGGTGCTGAAAGGTCATTTAAACACTGTTTAATCTGAGACACAAAGGCTGCACACACACAGATCTTCAGCAATGCTCTGATGACGAGTATACCTTAAGATCTGTGTGTGTACTACATTTTCTAATTTGGGTATTCAATCTTGGATTCATTAGGTTTCATCTTCTGGGAACCATAAATGTCTGTAAAAAAATTAACTGAAAGACAATCTGACAAATAGTTGTTCAATCAAAATGCTGAATCGACTGAATTCCATATTGATGGAAAATACTTGCTTAAGTGGCAGTAAGTGGACATACACTGTTACTTAATATATAAAGATGCAGTGTGTAATCACTCATATAAAGTAGCATAGGAAAGGATAAGGATATTTTTTATGCACAACACAACATAGATAGAGTACATGATCAAAAGTAAAGACACAGACAAAAATGCTCTTTTCACCTTATCATAGAAGGTGAAGAGGGAGTCAAATTCTTTAACAGTGAGCCTGATGCCCTGAGAAAGAGAGAGAGAGAGGGAGGAATGAAAATCGTTAGATATTGCAGGATATTTCTAGAGAGCGGTAAAAGCCCCACCAGATCCAGAACTGATATTAATCCATGCAGATTATGATAAATGGGACTAGAGTTGAGTTAATCCTGATCAGACAGACTAATCCTCTGTCAGAAAGGAATTGTTGATCTGCCCTTGCAAGCTAGCATCTACATATGGGAACGTATATAACAAAATACAAGAGAAGATGTATGTGGATTAATATTGTCACTATGCTGCAAATGTTGAACTTTGAAGTATCAGGAATATATTTGTTCGCCCAATAATTTGAAATCAATCAATTAACTAAACAAATCAACTAGAAATGTTTTGTTGTTGTATTTAATTCCTGCAGGACTTAACATAAGTAAGCATGTATTTGTCTCAGTGACCCATATGTCCGTTCAGGACTTTGATGATAATCCTCTTGTAGTGAATCCAATAATGTTGAATTGTTCTGAATCTCCATTGTCATCTGATTTCTCTACATCACTTACATGAATTAAGTAGCTGTAGTAGTTATTTTAACAAATGCTAACTGGAGCATAATCTCACCTCAAACTTCAGCAGGAAATTCTCCTGGACCGGCAAGAGCCTGCAGTCAGACAGCAAGGAAGATTTCATCTTGTTACCATCTTTTTAAATGAGGTTTAAAAATGTACCCACCAACAAATAAAAGTGGACACACACTCACCTCGCCATCTCAGAGAGGCCCAGCTTACCGTCACCATTAAGGTCAAACATCCTCAGCTGCACAGAAACAAGATTAAATTTAAATACATTATATACACATTCATGTGTGGTCCTACACACACACACCATACATGACATGTTAAACATACAGGAAAGCTGAGGTGGCAGCAGCTGAGTGTGTTTACATGGCTGACTGATGCTGGTGGCCATAAAAGTGATACATCAGCACTACAGGTGAGCTGGAGGCTGAGCCTGGACATGGATGTTGTTCAGGACATTAAAATTCAAGCCTTAAGGGATGTTATTTCAGTTACATTGTGTATAAATGTAGCAGTCAAGTGCTACATTTTGAAAATGTGGACATTAAGGCATCATTGTTGAGAGAAGATGTGATGTTGTTCTGTATGTGTAAAACAGAAATACAGCAATAAAACAGAAACACAAATATACTGTTTTCATGTTAATTCATTACTACAAATGCTGTTAGCTGATGCACTATATATGATACACTATAGTGAATATGTAATACATGTTTATTGTAAAACAATTATATTGAAAGCTGATGGGTTACCTGTACCAATGTACTGTAAGTCACTTTAATAGGAAAAACACCTTTTGTGCCTCCTGATACTCACAATCGTCTTTGTGTACTCATTGAGCTTCTTGTCATCATAGTTTCTGTTCGCCTTCTTCAGCAGGTTTGACAGGAAACCCTGAAGAAACAGAAAAACACCCACTGATGAATTTACAAATGGTGACTGAAAGTTATGGTGAAAATGGATGGCGTTGATGGGCAAAGGTTTCAAAGGTGCTTTGTGGTTTTTCACGTGACAGTGAGGATTTTTTGATGGAGAGCATAAAACACACATGCAGGTTCATTAGCGTCAATGTCCCACATGGATGAACACAGAAACTAGTCATCATCTAAAACAAAGTCTGGTTTGTTACTAAGTCATTACAGTGATTACAAAATACACACATACACACATACACACATGAACAACTTGTCTGCTGTCCTCTCTTTCATTTGGATATTCATTTTGGATATATGTTTAGATATATACTCCCACAATGAAATAATATTGACCTAAACCAACCAACTTCAAAAATATTTTTTCACAGATTACTGACCAGACTCATCATATTTTTCTGATACAGAGTAAAACAGAACTGAGAATCTAAATAAAAGACCTACTAAACCTCTGTCAGAGCAAATGTGTCTTCAATATGCACTTTATATGTTTCTCTGTAAATTAACCCAATTTCTCAGCATATTGTGTTTTACCTTCAGCTCATTTGACTCAATGTATCCACTCCTGTCAGAGTCGTACTTGCGCCAGGCCTGCAAGAGAAGAGTGATGTTGTCACAGCAGCTCTTAGTTGTACATTCATGCTACTTTGCCCACATTGATCAGTAAAACAACAGACTTGGCTCAGCAATTGGAAGACCTTCTTCTCTATATATTAAAAAAGACTGCAACAAAGAGAAATGGCAGCTGTGTCATCTGATATTGTGTAAATATAGCATTTGTCAAAGCCTTTATCAAAGATGGATACCAAAACCCCTCCAGCACTCGCTGCCTTTCCCCCTGCAGAAAGCTGCGCTCCATTCATAATGTATGGCTGCCTGAGAATAGCTTTAACACACAGAGCCTGAACATCACACCACCGCTGAGAAACTCCTCAACCCCAGCCCGAGTATACCAAACGTGTGTGTGTGTGTGTGTGTTGGTTACTTTAAAAGAGCAGATGTTGAATGCTCTCTAATTATTTTAACATATGCAGCAAAGGAAAACGAAAGGTTACCACTGGTTCACTAGTTCACATTAAGCACCTGAGATTAGAGTTCATGTTTAGTTTGATTATAACTGTTATGTCAGCAGAAGTGAAACACTGAGAGTAAACATTTGTGGCCGTTAAGAACTCTTAATTTTGTTTATTTAAGCTATTTTAACTATTTGAGTCACATTTTTGCTGTCACATTCAGCTGATGGCCGAAATCTTATACACAGTGCTCTTTCTGGTACGATATCTAGCATTTTGTAACGGACTGAGTTTGACATATGGCATCTAGGCTGTAAATTAACAATTTACACCCATACTGGACCATTTCCACACGACACAGACGTCTTCACTTGGCAGAGAAGCAAAAGGAATCGCTGGGCAGATGAACGTGTCCCACAGGACGAGCTGATTTCAGGCATTTGTGGGAGATTTCACGGCTCAGTAAAGTTAAGCAGTTAGTTAGTGAGTGACTTTTTCCGTTAGAAACAGAGGAGGGAAGGAAGCTCATAGTGGCTGTCCAGATTCTTTACCATTGTTAAAATGAGTTTAATGAGTGTGAGAGATATTATAGAGATATACAATGAGTATTGATTGTGTCATAAGAAGCATAAACAAGGCAAGACACAAATACAAACCAACTTACAGCCATGAATTCAGAGCTGGATCCCACAAACTCCCTGAAACAGAGCAGAAAGTTTTCCTCTGTGGGCAGAAGCTGAGCCAGCTACGAAGAAAAAAGAGACAGACTGGTTACTATTCTAGAGTATATTTTACTTTATACTTTTTACTTTATTTACTTCATAAAGACAGGTGTTATGTTTTTTATGACTGATTTTGGGGCCCTTTGGTCTTTATTAGATAAATTAACAGTGAAATCATTTATAAGTAGAGAGAGAAAGATTATGACAAACAACAAACATTGTTGATGTGTCTTGTGAGAACTACAGGATGTCTGTTTTCACTTAGTTCTCACCTCTGACATCTCAATTCTCCCATCAGAGTTCTTGTCAAATCTTGCCATGAACTCCTTCATCTTTTCTTTGAACGCAGCATTGGCAGGATCCTGCAGCCACATCAAATCACAGATCAAAGAGACGTAGCATGATGTGGTCTTTGATTAAACATATATTCAAGAAAAAAAACATTAAATTGAGCCAACACTGTCCCCTTGAAATGATCTTTATATAACTGCTAATCTTCAAGAGCCACTTTTTTATGAAGTGGGAGGCCACCCATGTAACCTGGTGTCCTGTCAATATGAAGAGGAAAGACTGTTAATCAGCATATGTGGCTAATCACACAGTGCTGATAATGAATATCAAAAACATTCACTGACAATGTATTTCATTTGTTTTTTAATGGGCAAAACAACAGTAGTATGTGAATGTAATTTGTAGAGCATTATCACAATTACAGGTGATCTGACAAATTTGTTGTGGAGTTGTAGAGTAAAAATAATCATATGTGTCAGCTCCATGACCCGCTCTGCGGTAGATGCACCGTATAGAAACATTCAGAAATGTGCCACAGTAAGACGCTCACCACGCCTGATCCTCGTCTCGCAGTCTCCAGCTCTTTGAGGAAGTTCTCCAGCTCCTTCCCTTCGATGTAGCCGTTTCCTGCAGAGCAGCAGAGGAGCTAAATTAGTTTGGCACAAATGACGTTATGAAGCTTTTGAGTCACCCAAAGCTTTGTTGATGTTCAGAAGTTTGATGAAAGACTTAGATGTGGCTGAAAGATTAAAGATCGCTGGGGGTCTTTAAGTTTTGGAACAGTCACCAAACCTCGAGTGCCCGTCCAATCTCAAGTCCTCTGTGATTGGATGCAACTAAGCAGTTTACAGGCTTATTTAGACTGTATGCAGAACCTGTGCATGCCTACAGCTGCAGTACTTGACTTCAGTAAACAAGTCAAAACAAGTCTAAGTGGTCAATATTCTTATGTGGAGTGAATCCCGGAGCCATAGAACACTTGGAAATAAGATAAAAACTTGTTATGTCATCTCTACACAACTGAAAACTTTTAATTGAAAACTCGCTTTGATGACTGAACAGCATGGCGCACGAAAACAAGCTCACGTCTGGAGAATAATCTCTGTTCACATCCATACATATCGTGCCAAATTGCCATCTAGCAGTTGCAGAGATCGTGGAGAGTCGGTCACGTGCTGCAGCAGAAAAAAACAAACCACAAGTGTCCAGTGGCGTTGGAGTGTAAGCAGTATAATGAGTGTTTTCTTGCCTAAGAGGGTGAGACTAGGCAGTCTGATTGGTGCTTATTGGGGCATCCTGTCCTTGTGTCTGGATTTGTACTTCCTATCACAGCCACATGACTGGGGATGATTCAACATGATAATTTACTCCGCTGCTGTCCCCGCAAGTCACAGTGTAACATATAGGATGTTCAGCGTTCTCTTTTTAATCATAAGAATGAATCCCATCTGTCTAAAATCTCAGCAGGGATTGAGAGTTCATGCCTTTTATCGCACGAAAATAGACGTTAATAAAATTGTTACTCCAATTCAGAATAAAACACAGATGTACAGAATAAAATGCAGAGATTCACCCTGCCCTCCCCTTCATCTCTTAATCTCTTATCCTCTCATCTCCTTTCCTTTCTGATCGTTTTCTCCCTCACCTCCCCCTTCCTCCCGTCTCTCTGCCCAGATTCATTTGCACACTGTATTTGATAGGTGCTCCATGTCACCATCTGTGCTTTGGCTGAGCTGCTGTTTTAGATATAAACAAATCACTGCAAGGACTCGAATGCTTTGGGAGTGGAAACAAAGACCTCCATATAACCAGGCTTTATTTGTATTTTATTTTCACTTTTAACTTCCAACTGCTAACCACTTGTTGTCATCACTTACCACCACTCATCACCAAACAATCAAATTATGTACCAAACTGTGTCTCGACAGACACATGAGAAATGAAATCACTAAAGAAATTACTCCAACAAAATGATCAGATCTGTAATGGCACTGATTGATGTGTGGGGAAAAAAACTACTGTATTTTCCGGACTATAAGGCGCACTTAAAATCCTTAAATTTTCTCAGAAATCGACAGTGTGCCTTATAATCCAGTGCACCTTATGTATGAATTCTGGTTGTGCTTACTGAGCTCGAACCGATTTTATGTGGTACACGGCGCTCAAAAATCTGTCAAAATGTTTTAGTATGACGCTGCTTGATGAATTGTTGGAGCATTAAGGCCACCGTAGTCAGGAGCCTCACGGAGTGATACCTACTGTGTGTAATGCGCCTTATAGTCCGGTGCGCCTTATATATATGAAAAAAGATAGAAAATAGACCATTCATTGACAGTGTGCCTTATAATCCAGTGCACCCTATAGTGCGGAAAATACGGTAGATGAAAAAACTTACTTTCAAAAAAGTTAAGCCGGAGTGGTAGATGCTTTCCTTCAAATTGGACATTGTTGACATTGTTTATTGGTTTCAACCCACCAGATAAAGACTGAGCACAATTATCTTTCAGTATATTACTTTCTATGACCCGCATACTCCAAACGCTGCCTATCACAAGATAGAGCTACTGGAAATAAAACTAAACTGAATCTTTACTCTCTGTTTTTTTTTACGTGTCTTAAATCACTTCAGGTTTGACAAAGTCAAGAAGTAAAATGAATACAAACCTTCTCTTTTAAGTGATGAAACAAAAAAATGGATTGGTAAAACTCAATTGATAATTAAGTTAAGATAATCCATTTGGTAATTATTTAAATATTTCAGTCTGGCGTAATATTTTTTGTGATAAAGGGACTCAGCAGTGCTCAGTTTTAGTAATAGTAATATTTTACCGAGTGCTGCATCCATCTCGCTTGGCTGGCCCTTTACAGCTGGGTCTGCAGATTGGGGTTCAAAATGCACACAGGAAAGAGCATATACACAACTTATTGTGCATAACAGTGTGAGTGGAGCACTGTAGCACTCCAATAATGTGTATTTGTGCATCTGAATGTTTTTCTTTTCCTTCAAAGACAAAGAAAGATCTATTTCCTATTCATGTATGTACAATGCAGACAAGTATCCGCCAGATGATTGGATGAACACCAGAGCTTGCACTGATAAACCCTGATAAACTCTTGACCTCATATTGTTACAGCATGATCTCCTGAAATTGTGTAATATTAGATGTGATGTTCCAGTATTCTTTGATTTTTAAGGTTGTCTCAACAGAAACAGAAATAATTTGAATTAAATTGTTAGCTAATCTTGACAACTTTGGGACTCTGTTGTCACATAATCTAACACAGAACTGAAATAGGTGATTAAATAGAGTGCAGAGAAACAAATAATCCACGATGAAGTATGAGTGTGTTCAAATCCTGCAACTTGTAGTAAAGCCCACATACGTAACTGTGTTCTCAGTTCATTGGGGCTCAGAGTTGATCTGCAACACAAATCTCAGCTGCCTCGTGGAGCGCACCACTACACACTGCGTACTGAGCAGATGCAGCCCTCTGCCTCTGTAAACTGTTTCAACGCAGCTCAACATGTGATTGCTCAACAGCAAGCTGCAGAAATCATACTGACCAAAAAAAAAAAAAGCTAAATGGGTTTTAAGACTTCTGTTAACTAAAGATCCTTTTTCCAGGTTCTTATTTGTTTTTTTCCCATTTTTCTTGGCAAAAAACTCCAGTCCATCACTGCTGTGCTGCAGCTGTGGTAAAGAAAATATCCTGTTACTGCCTCGATGGGGTCTAACCAATCACAATCCATCACCAAAATTTCCCCCAAATATATTCTGCTTTACAGTGAATGGATAAAATGATTTGTTTACTTTGTATGAAACCATTTCTGTTGAGGTTATGAGGCTTTATTTTCCCAATATCAGTAATTTTCTATTTGACTTATTTATCTAACAGTAAAACTGAACATTAACTAAAATCCATGAGGTCTTTTTCATTTCATTCTTTCATTTCATTCAGTTTCCCTTCAATTCGAGCATCAGATTCTTCGGTCAGACTGGTCTGCTGAGCCCAACAATGTTGTATGTAGGATTTAGTAGCATCTTGTGGTGAGGTTGCATATTGCAACTAGCTGAATATCCATCCCCTAACCACTCCCTTTCCAAGCATGTAGGAGAACCTCCCGAGCTCTTCAGGTCAATTTGAGCTTGATGGTGGATTTTTTCTACATCAACATCAAGGTGACATTAGATTAATGTTCTGAAAAAAATAATCTCTAGAATCTGCGCTCTGCTGTGCATTTAGAGGCGGCTCTGGTGGAGCTGCACGTCCACCCACTGAGTCCTGTTAATCAGCATGAGGTTTAAATCCTCAATTACAAACCAGTTTCCGTCTCTTTTCAAAGGATCAGACCTCTCATATTTCTGTTCTCCATCTGCCTGCTCATCAAGACATTACTCTTTGGTTAGTTAACATTATGGATGTACTGGAGAAACTCTGCGGTGCAACATGGTGGACAACTGAGAACATCATGATTTTTCCCACCAAGATGTGGAAGTAATTAACTACAGTTCCATCAGCCTCCATGAATCTGCTGCCTTGAGCAAAAAAACGTAACCCCTGAGCATCTCCGGTAGAGCAGCATGAAGGCGATGGTTTAGAAAACGTTCCTGCAGTGGTCCAGGTCTGAGTTGCTCTGGATCAATTAG
This sequence comes from Amniataba percoides, assembly GCA_037176925.1. Lineage (NCBI taxonomy): Eukaryota > Metazoa > Chordata > Actinopteri > Centrarchiformes > Terapontidae > Amniataba > Amniataba percoides. The sequence goes on from JBAJHX010000001.1 coordinate 23,576,670, forward strand.
CCATTGATGAGTTTTCCATTTACAGCAGTTATCTGTTTTTTCTCTCATTGCATTGTAAGACACCCTCATAAATTTTTAAAATGTGACCTGTTTTCAATGAAAATGAAGGAAATCAAAGAAAATCTGCAGCCCCTGAAATCACAGCTGAATAGTCAATTTGTCCTCAAATTAAACAACTAGATTGATCATATGTCCACAATTGTGTTTTTTGATCTGCAGGACAACATTGCTGATCAAAGCCTCTCAAAACCATTACAAATGTCACAAAAATTACTAAAATGACCATCCTCTGATCTTTCTCAACTGTGGTCATGGTGATGGTTTTGATGCTTAAATGGGGCAAAGATCACTGTCTGGCAGTGCTGTTTGATGTATAAATCTACTGGACAGGGTTTAACCACAAAGGTCTAATGCCGAGTGGCTCACACTAAACTACAGCTGGACTCCATCACTGTAGACTTTCAGGCTTTCAGGTTTACAGTAACAAGGTAAATGTACTTAACAACTGAACTCGAGTACAATTTACCTCTGAATTAAAATTTTTATGTTATTAAATACAACAAATTTATCAATATTCTAAACTAGAACCAAGATTTTTTGTGTTTTTACTATAGAATAACAATAATTTAAACATAGCTGATCAACTTATTAACTCACCTCAGCTCCAGCTGATCTAAATGTGGAAGCAGTTCCATTCAAATAGAGCTGCTTATGTTAATATGTTAGTAATAATTAAGTAATATAACAATCACAAGCAAAGTGCCATCCGCATAACAAGTAGATACTTTAAATCATACACATTAATATGTATGTATGTATGTATACATCGATACACACATACATACATAAACTGTATTTCACTGTTTACTTTTGCATGAGTAAACTGTGAAATCATGTGTGTGGTATTGGTGTAACTGATATAAATGTCTTCCACCACTGGCTGTTACCACACACACACACACACACAGTTCATTCCCAGTAAGCTCTCAGATTCAGAAGCTCCTCCCAATAAACTCCAGTAGAAAAACACCCTCCCACACCCCCCCCCCCCTCTTTTCACCTTTTCACTCCCCCCCCCCCCTCCCCCATCTCTCTCTCTCTCTCATCCGTCTTCTATCTCTCTCACTCCTTTCCAGCCTCCTCTGTAACTTCACTCTGAGGGAGCCTTAGTACATTTCTCTCCTCATAGTTTTAATCCTCATTTCAATCGCAGCACATGCAGCTGGTCACATCATTAATGATAATACAGGATGCATGAGAGCATTAAACACTCACACCGTTTGTTCTCCGCAGACAACCGAAAAAAGCGAGAAAAGTAGTCAAAATCAACACTAAAATAAAAACTATTTCTTAAATATGTCGTATTCAGTTTCCAATAATCAATGCAAATATAAAATTATTTTTAAGTCACTTTTTCACATTTTTTAAACAAACGCTCCCCTAGATTCTTTTTTTTAACATAAAAGATAAATGAAACTCTCACTGGAAATAAAAACACACTGACTAACATCACAGAGCTGCAGGTTTCTTTCCTCTGAGCTCTTTACAAACACTAATTGATGAGTTACTCGCTGCCTGCGCGCACTGACCGTCTGCGTCAAAATGCTTCCAGATGTCGATGAACTGCGCCGCGGTCAGCTCGGACAGCTGCAGGTGGGGCGGCTGCTGCGCTTGAGTTGCCATCTCTGCTGCTTTTCCCTTCAGTCAGTCGGTCGGTAGTCAGTGAGGTAAACTTTTCCCTGCGTGGAGCTCCTCTGCACTGTGCGCTGCTCCTCCTCAGTGGAGGCTTTTAAACCCCCCGCGGCGCCTGCGCTTCTCCTGCCCGCCACACGGGGGCGCCTGCAGCGAGAGGACAGCCTGCAGGGGAGGGAGACCAATTAAGAGGAGGAGGAGGAGGAGGAGGAGGAAGGCTCTCATGGGCTTTGCATATGAGTTACCATTAACTGCTGTCCAGGCTGCTGGTTTGATAGCGGGATCATTATACATCATCCAATCCTGCGGCTCCCAGGAGGAGAGAATTACATCAAACAATTTATCCTTCAGCGGGGCGCCCTCCTGGCTCTACCGGATCTTGTAGGATCAGTGTCATCCTGTCTCTACCAATCTTATAGTCTCTGCACTGTGCATGATCAAATACAGCCTGAATACATTAAACATCCCATCCCAGGGGCCACAGCACCTCAGGAGGCAACTCAAACAATGGAAATGTGCAGTGATGTGCATCCTTCGCTCCAAAGAGGGCCTGTCCTCCTTTACTCCTTTACTCCTTTGCTGAGCTGTGATTTTACCCATCAGATGGCACTCACATCCACCCTCCATTCTTTTACTCCCGTTCCATCCCTCCCTCAGCCTTTCACACTCTCCATCACTCTCCCTGGCCCGTGGAGGTCGGAGGGGGCACTCCGTCTCCTTGGCCAATCGAACCAGGTCTTGGCGTAAATCCAAGCAGCAGCAGCAGCAATGGGGCTGTTGCATGGCCACTAAATCACCAACACGCCTTTGTTCATTCTGCAGGATGAGCCATACACTCCTCCTATCTTTTTACCTCATCTTCCCCTCCTGCTGCGGTGCATGGTCCCCACGAGCTGGTGTGGAGGATGGGTGCAGTGGTGGTGGGGGAGGGTGGGTTCAGATGGAGAGGATGGCAGAGGAAGAAGAAGGAGACAGTTTATCTCCTCCCTGCAGAGCTGTGTGCTGATGATCAGAGAGGAAGAGAAGAAAACAAAAACAGAGAGTTGGAGAGGGTGGATAATGTGTGTGTGTAGCATAAGTGTACATGTACAACTACAGTCTGTGTATGTGGGAAAGACAGAAAGAGAGGGAGTGAAAAAAGAGGGAGGTGATATTTATAGGAACTCCCATCCTAAAGCTTAAACTGTATGAATAATAATTACAGAATTTATAGGATTTGTGTGCAGAGCTTTGAGCGAGCTTTGTTGAAAGTAAAGTGATGGGATGAATAATGGGGACGTGTGTGTGTGTGCATGTGTGTGTGTGAGATGATGATGGATAAAGATGTTAATGGACCTCTGATCACCTTTATAATGGAGAAGTGTCCTGTAGATACAATCATGGACACTCATGAGCTGCACACACACACACACACACACACACACACACACACACACACACACACACACACACACACACACACACACA